>CM040821.1:46910999-47378499 GCA_022828995.1 Vimba vimba
CCCTGGGACTCTTACCCCTGGGACTCTTACCCCTGGGACTCTTACCCCTGGGACTCTTACCCCTGGGACTCTTACCCCTGGGACTCTTACCCCTGGGACTCTTACCCCTGGGACTCTTACCCCTGGGACTCTTACCCCTGGGACTCTTACCCCTGGGACTCTTACCCCTGGGACTCTTACCCCTGGGACTCTTACCCCTGGGACTCTTACCCCTGGGACTCTTACCCCTGGGACTCTTACCCCTGGGACTCTTACCCCTGGGACTCTTACCCCTGGGACTCTTACCCCTGGGACTCTTACCCCTGGGACTCTTACCCCTGGGACTCTTACCCCTGGGACTCTTACCCCTGGGACTCTTACCCCTGGGACTCTTACCCCTGGGACTCTTACCCCTGGGACTCTTACCCCTGGGACTCTTACCCCTGGGACTCTTACCCCTGGGACTCTTACCCCTGGGACTCTTACCCCTGGGACTCTTACCCCTGGGACTCTTACCCCTGGGACTCTTACCCCTGGGACTCTTACCCCTGGGACTCTTACCCCTGGGACTCTTACCCCTGGGACTCTTACCCCTGGGACTCTTACCCCTGGGACTCTTACCCCTGGGACTCTTACCCCTGGGACTCTTACCCCTGGGACTCTTACCCCTGGGACTCTTACCCCTGGGACTCTTACCCCTGGGACTCTTACCCCTGGGACTCTTACCCCTGGGACTCTTACCCCTGGGACTCTTACCCCTGGGACTCTTACCCCTGGGACTCTTACCCCTGGGACTCTTACCCCTGGGACTCTTACCCCTGGGACTCTTACCCCTGGGACTCTTACCCCTGGGACTCTTACCCCTGGGACTCTTACCCCTGGGACTCTTACCCCTGGGACTCTTACCCCTGGGACTCTTACCCCTGGGACTCTTACCCCTGGGACTCTTACCCCTGGGACTCTTACCCCTGGGACTCTTACCCCTGGGACTCTTACCCCTGGGACTCTTACCCCTGGGACTCTTACCCCTGGGACTCTTACCCCTGGGACTCTTACCCCTGGGACTCTTACCCCTGGGACTCTTACCCCTGGGACTCTTACCCCTGGGACTCTTACCCCTGGGACTCTTACCCCTGGGACTCTTACCCCTGGGACTCTTACCCCTGGGACTCTTACCCCTGGGACTCTTACCCCTGGGACTCTTACCCCTGGGACTCTTACCCCTGGGACTCTTACCCCTGGGACTCTTACCCCTGGGACTCTTACCCCTGGGACTCTTACCCCTGGGACTCTTACCCCTGGGACTCTTACCCCTGGGACTCTTACCCCTGGGACTCTTACCCCTGGGACTCTTACCCCTGGGACTCTTACCCCTGGGACTCTTACCCCTGGGACTCTTACCCCTGGGACTCTTACCCCTGGGACTCTTACCCCTGGGACTCTTACCCCTGGGACTCTTACCCCTGGGACTCTTACCCCTGGGACTCTTACCCCTGGGACTCTTACCCCTGGGACTCTTACCCCTGGGACTCTTACCCCTGGGACTCTTACCCCTGGGACTCTTACCCCTGGGACTCTTACCCCTGGGACTCTTACCCCTGGGACTCTTACCCCTGGGACTCTTACCCCTGGGACTCTTACCCCTGGGACTCTTACCCCTGGGACTCTTACCCCTGGGACTCTTACCCCTGGGACTCTTACCCCTGGGACTCTTACCCCTGGGACTCTTACCCCTGGGACTCTTACCCCTGGGACTCTTACCCCTGGGACTCTTACCCCTGGGACTCTTACCCCTGGGACTCTTACCCCTGGGACTCTTACCCCTGGGACTCTTACCCCTGGGACTCTTACCCCTGGGACTCTTACCCCTGGGACTCTTACCCCTGGGACTCTTACCCCTGGGACTCTTACCCCTGGGACTCTTACCCCTGGGACTCTTACCCCTGGGACTCTTACCCCTGGGACTCTTACCCCTGGGACTCTTACCCCTGGGACTCTTACCCCTGGGACTCTTACCCCTGGGACTCTTACCCCTGGGACTCTTACCCCTGGGACTCTTACCCCTGGGACTCTTACCCCTGGGACTCTTACCCCTGGGACTCTTACCCCTGGGACTCTTACCCCTGGGACTCTTACCCCTGGGACTCTTACCCCTGGGACTCTTACCCCTGGGACTCTTACCCCTGGGACTCTTACCCCTGGGACTCTTACCCCTGGGACTCTTACCCCTGGGACTCTTACCCCTGGGACTCTTACCCCTGGGACTCTTACCCCTGGGACTCTTACCCCTGGGACTCTTACCCCTGGGACTCTTACCCCTGGGACTCTTACCCCTGGGACTCTTACCCCTGGGACTCTTACCCCTGGGACTCTTACCCCTGGGACTCTTACCCCTGGGACTCTTACCCCTGGGACTCTTACCCCTGGGACTCTTACCCCTGGGACTCTTACCCCTGGGACTCTTACCCCTGGGACTCTTACCCCTGGGACTCTTACCCCTGGGACTCTTACCCCTGGGACTCTTACCCCTGGGACTCTTACCCCTGGGACTCTTACCCCTGGGACTCTTACCCCTGGGACTCTTACCCCTGGGACTCTTACCCCTGGGACTCTTACCCCTGGGACTCTTACCCCTGGGACTCTTACCCCTGGGACTCTTACCCCTGGGACTCTTACCCCTGGGACTCTTACCCCTGGGACTCTTACCCCTGGGACTCTTACCCCTGGGACTCTTACCCCTGGGACTCTTACCCCTGGGACTCTTACCCCTGGGACTCTTACCCCTGGGACTCTTACCCCTGGGACTCTTACCCCTGGGACTCTTACCCCTGGGACTCTTACCCCTGGGACTCTTACCCCTGGGACTCTTACCCCTGGGACTCTTACCCCTGGGACTCTTACCCCTGGGACTCTTACCCCTGGGACTCTTACCCCTGGGACTCTTACCCCTGGGACTCTTACCCCTGGGACTCTTACCCCTGGGACTCTTACCCCTGGGACTCTTACCCCTGGGACTCTTACCCCTGGGACTCTTACCCCTGGGACTCTTACCCCTGGGACTCTTACCCCTGGGACTCTTACCCCTGGGACTCTTACCCCTGGGACTCTTACCCCTGGGACTCTTACCCCTGGGACTCTTACCCCTGGGACTCTTACCCCTGGGACTCTTACCCCTGGGACTCTTACCCCTGGGACTCTTACCCCTGGGACTCTTACCCCTGGGACTCTTACCCCTGGGACTCTTACCCCTGGGACTCTTACCCCTGGGACTCTTACCCCTGGGACTCTTACCCCTGGGACTCTTACCCCTGGGACTCTTACCCCTGGGACTCTTACCCCTGGGACTCTTACCCCTGGGACTCTTACCCCTGGGACTCTTACCCCTGGGACTCTTACCCCTGGGACTCTTACCCCTGGGACTCTTACCCCTGGGACTCTTACCCCTGGGACTCTTACCCCTGGGACTCTTACCCCTGGGACTCTTACCCCTGGGACTCTTACCCCTGGGACTCTTACCCCTGGGACTCTTACCCCTGGGACTCTTACCCCTGGGACTCTTACCCCTGGGACTCTTACCCCTGGGACTCTTACCCCTGGGACTCTTACCCCTGGGACTCTTACCCCTGGGACTCTTACCCCTGGGACTCTTACCCCTGGGACTCTTACCCCTGGGACTCTTACCCCTGGGACTCTTACCCCTGGGACTCTTACCCCTGGGACTCTTACCCCTGGGACTCTTACCCCTGGGACTCTTACCCCTGGGACTCTTACCCCTGGGACTCTTACCCCTGGGACTCTTACCCCTGGGACTCTTACCCCTGGGACTCTTACCCCTGTCAAAACAAATTCTTAAACACTTTTACAATAAAAGAAAAATACATTACAAGTCAGTCAACTGCACAAATACTAAACATTAACATCTACAAAAGAGACCCATTTAAAAAATATATATATATTTATTTTTCTCAAAACAAATTCTTAAACACTTTTACAATAAAAGAAAAATACATTACAAGTCAGTCAACTGCACAAATACTAAACATTAACATCTACAAAAGAGACCCATTTAAAAAATATATATATATTTATTTTTCTCAAAACAAATTCTTAAACACTTTTACAATAAAAGAAAAATACATTACAAGTCAGTCAACTGCACAAATACTAAACATTAACATCTACAAAAGAGACCCATTTAAAAAAAATATATATATTTATTTTTCTCAAAACAAATTCTTAAACACTTTTACAATAAAAGAAAAATACATTACAAGTCAGTCAACTGCATAAATACTAAACATTAACATCTACAAAAGAGACCCAAAAAAGGGAGCATGAAATTACAAGTACACTTAAACAGGAATACAAAACTGTATAAAATGGAACTACCACAAGGGGGAAAGTGATATGAATAAAGAGGCAAAAGATGATAAGTGGTGGTTCGAAGATGTGGAGCTGGAGAAAAGCATGACCAAGAAGGGTGCTGACAGATGGAACCACCACAAAAGAGATAATGGAAGGAAGCCCCAGCAGGATCACCAGGATGTATGGCCACGGCAGTCAATAAAAGGATGAGTGGACCTTTGGTTAATGGGCCAGGCAGAACCAGGGCGACAACCAACTCAGATGGAGCCATTAGAGGTGGGGACCTAGTGCGAACCAAAGACCCAAGGCAAGACCACAGCACTGGACGGCCAAGGCAGAATCATAGGGCCGTGGAGCCGGAGAAAAGGAAGGGTCCGGTGGAGCCAAAGGGGCACAACAAGGGTGATATCGGACCAAGGTGGAGCCAGACAGACGAGGGAGCCTGATGTAGCTTGAGGGATGAAGGGACAAAAAGGGTCAAAATACAAAATGAGTATTAAGGGGGGGAAAAGGGACAAAGAAACAAGCCTTAAAGAGTACAAGTGGCCGAGCCATAAATACAAAAACTGTGTGGGAAGGACAACAGACAAGACTGGGCTATCTAAACAGCTGGAGGGGACCAGCCAACACAGGCAAATGGGAATACACACATAAAAAAAATAATTAAACCTGCCAAGTACTTTAAATTCATTTTGAAACCTTTAATAAAAGGGTTAAGGTTTACAAATAGGTTATTACAGATTACACTAAGGGGCATATGGGCACAAGTACAATCATAAAGGGACAAAAATAAAAGGGTAGTAACAAAAAGTTGGTTAGCAAAGGCTTTTTTTTAAAAAAACATGGAAACATGGACTATTTCCCAAGTACAAAAGGGCTTTAAAATTATAGCATAAACAAAACAAAGTGTAACAAAATACACGGCAAGTTTGCAACTTTGGACGAAAAAGGACCACATGAACAATCCAATCTGAGTGATAGAGATCATATCAGACCCCTTTAGATCTCAGACCTACAGAGAAAACAGAATAGTTAACATGATACACCAAATAAAAGAAACAACAATAATAATTCCAAAATCTGTGTGAAAGCGGAAAAAGCGAAAGATACAAAAACTCTTAAAGACTGTTAAAACACTGGCATAGGCCGACTACTAAAAGAGACTGTAAAATACCTATTACACATTAAATCTCAATCTGCATAACCTATTTGTAATGTTTATAAGAGCAGTTCACAAAAGGATTTTAACAAATGGGATAAAAAGAATCACAATAAAAGTATCACATTACATAACCACATCTCTCTATAAATTACAGAAACGTCTGTCTGTCTGTCTGTCTGTCTGTGTGTGTGTCTGTTCCTCGCATATCTCTCGAACCGTTAGTCCGATTGATTTCAAACTCGACAGGTGTCTCGCCACGGGCACGAGTAAGTGCAGTGCCAAGTTTGACGTTGTTTGGATGAGAAATGCAAAAGATATCGTTAAATATATCATTTTTAGAAGGTTGTGGTTTAAAAATAAACATTCTGACATTAGAGGGTTGTTTCGGTCAAAGAAGCCCCAAGAAGGTTGTGGTTTAAAAATAAACATTCTGACATAAAACACTCAGTCAGCTACACTGTTTACTTCTGAATATTATAGTTTGGTTCCAGACATAGCATCTTTAGGTTATAATAACAGAAAAAATTCAAATCCAGATTTTGATTTTCAAAGATATATTATAAAAACGGATTATTTTTTCCCAAAAATGCAATAAATTCATGACACTTTTTTTTCCAAAATAAATGAATATAAAAGTTATTTTGTATCATATTGAAACTGTTTAAATCAGCCATCGCTAAGAAATATCTCCTGAACTTTTTTGTTCTGCGATCAGCTCACAAAAACTGATTTTGCACGGGCACTTTGCACTGCTCCCTGAATCAACGTGCTTATTCATTTGTGGATGTAAACTGAATCTATAAGTCAGCTATGCTGTTTACTTCTGAATATTATATTTCATTCTGGTGCGCTTAACGTTATCGCTACTGTGTTATAGTAGCCTATGCTATTCACCAACTAAACATATCCTTTTCAGTGCATTCACATTCTCTTTCACGGGCATCATTTGTAGTTGCCTATTCACAAAATGTTTGCTCAAGCATAGCGTTTTCTCAGAGTTCACGTTGTGCTTTCTACCATGCACAAATAAAAATGTCACTGAACTTTTGCTGTGTAATTGTAACAATTGTGCACTCAAACACACCAAACCAACAATTACTAAAAACACACTTAAAAACTGATTTTGCACGGGCATTTTGCACTAGTTACTATGATCAGAGGATCAAAGGTGTCATAACGAACACAGATTTCTCTTCTAGTTTTAAAGACTTTTTCATTTGATAAGATTCCAATGACTTAATCTGGTTGACACTTTTTTAAATGTGCCACTTTTACTTACTGTACATAGCATAACTTTCATCAAAACATTTACCAACTTTGTTTTCACCGAATTCAGTTTGCAAAATTTCAGGGACAACATTAGCCAGGATGCCTAACATCGAGGGTAAAATGGCTCTTTAGTCTCATAAACTATACAGCCAGCAATGCCATTAAAACCCTGCATTCAGTCTGTATTACAATTTAACTCATTCTGATTCAACACTGTATAAAACTATGCATTTAAATGAAAACATTTAAAACATTACACAGAAATTAAATTTATGACAGTCAATAAATTATGTGCTTGTAAATGCCTACTGGGCAAACTATTAAATGGTTCAATATTAAGAACAAATAAGTTCTTAATTCAATGTTAAAATACTTAAGTAAATTGCATAGATCCAAAGGACTCATTTAGGATTAAAATAAAACAAGTCCCTTTACACCTTTTAGGTACACAAAGACAGTCCTTATTAAAAATGGTTCAAACTCAAATCACTAAATCTGAAAAGCTGTGGAATAAACACCCTAGAAGCTTTGTGTGGGATTTAGCTGAATGTTACTCACCCTTTTCCAGTGACAATGAAGCATCTGAAAAACAATTAATAAAAACACCAGTGAGGACTAAAGAAATGCAAGAATGAAAAAAATACACATGTACAATATACCAAAACTAGACCATTTCTTTTGAATCTCTTGACGCTCTTTACATCAGTGTCACACGATAAACTGCATGCTCTCTCCACCTGCAAAAAACTTCTAATTGGTTAATTACACTTAAAGACAATATGAATGTTCTAGATTTACATTAAAAATGCAAATATAGGCAGGGTAAATTATCTACAAAACAAAGCAAAGTGAAAAAAGTCACAGACAGGGCTTAGATTAAGCCAGGATCAGGCTTTAGCTAAATTAGGACATTTAAGTAGCTTTTATAAACATACATTAGAAAAAAAGAAAAGAAAAAAAAAAGCATTACCATTTTGCATCTTGAAACAGAATAATGGTACTGACATTATGATATGTCTCAGTGCAAATTGCTTTCAGTTAAAACAGCACAAACATGCATTGAAGTCTGAGACTAGGCTTAAGCCCTTTCTGTGAAAGCATAAAATATACAGATTGTCCACTCTCACTATTCCAACCCTTAGCCGCTTTCTCACTCTCCAGTTTCCATCACAGACTGACCATCCTGTGCAAGTTCAGCTTGTGGGCATTTATACTCATGGGCACAACCATTGATAGACATACAAACAACCAGGAATTAAATTCACCAAACAACTAAATCTCAATATAAAAACCTTTTTGTACATTCCCTAATCCACAAATTATTATTTAACAGCCATTTATACATATTTGCTAATTGAAAAGCTTTTTAATTTTTTAACAACAAACAATCCCCTTCATCTTCTACATTTGGTGTCTCCCACCTCCCATGATGCACCACAGCAAATATATAAAAGTGAATTGCATCAGCTGTTCTGGTTTTTCAGCTAGTACAAGCATGATGTTGCATTCGGTGGCTTTCGGTGGTTTGTTTGAGCTGTTTTTTATTGGATTGTGCAAACTAGCCAAGCTCAATTGACTGTAAATTTTACATATCAAAATAATTTCTTCCTTTTTACATTAAATCTTTCTAAATATCAACTTAAGAAAGTTGATATTTAGAAAGATTTAATGTAAAAAGGAAGAAATTATTTTGATCTACTGTTTTGGTCTGTTTTTCATTCACCTGCATCTCCTGATTACCGTATTCACCTGCTTCTCGTCTTTCATGTGTTTTCTCTGTCAGGATTTATATGAAAGGTAGGTTGGAACTTTCTTAATACTTACTTTCTTCATATATTTGATAAATGGACTTTTGACCATGTATTAGGATGTCCACAATGCATTGTGAGCATTAAATAAATTGTTGTGATCAGTTAAGATTTTAATTATTTATCAATCAAACCCCTTTCGATGGTCTTTTGATATGAGCTCATGTTTATTGACTGATGATAGTGCACTGGAATATTAGCACTTGTGCTGTATAAGATTTGTCATTAACTGTTGTAATTTGCCAGCTTTATTTATGCTAAAACTCTTACACAGCTATTTCATTTACACTGCTGACCATAACAATCTATTTATTTTACTGCTTCCAGTATCATTCCAGAAGTCCTTCTGGTTTTCTTCCATTTATTTCTGGTCTCTGAAAAATCATCACCTGGTTGATCCATCACTATTCTGTTCCTCTCTGATAGACTGAGCTGAAAAATTCCAACACTTCTGCTGAGGCCATCGCAAAAATAAATGTGTAATTGTTTGAGTCTCTTTGCTGCGGCTGAACTGACTTTCTGCTGGCTGCTAACAAACATTCATGCAAAGATAAACTTAGGAGTCAGGTCTGGTAATGCTGTGCGGTAATAAGAGAAGATTCAATTATTCTTGAGCCCACGGTGGTTAAAGCAGTGATAGTGACTTCTTGGAAGGGGCAAGGCCAATCTGAGTAATGGAGATGGGAGATCACCTTAAGTCAGATATAATATATAGTTTTTGTACAAATGTATGCGACACAATCTATTTAAGAACGGCAGGGGAATCCTGGAGTATGACGTATTGAGGGAACAGTGCCACGATATAAAGTTAAGGAAACTAAACAACCGAGAGAAATATACGTTTACCTTAGATTTAACGTTTGATCTGTACATCAGCTTTGGGTAATAACGTTATAATCTCGTTCACAATAGAGAAAGCTGCTTGCTCCATTCCTATAAATTCAATTCAATTCACATTTATTTGTATAGCTCTTTCCACAATACACATCGTTTCAAAGCAGCTTTACAGAAAAAGCATGAGTTCACATTACAATTTAGAGTGATCAGATATCAGAGGTGATTGTCTAAGTTAAGTATTTCAGAAATGTACATATATGAATGACTCTCTCACCTGTTGCTCTGGTCTTCTTCAACAGCCGTTGCGCCTCCTGCTGGTGAGATAGACTAACAGCAGATGGATAATATGAATCGGTACTCTACTGCTATTCCTGCAGTTCCCGGATGTGAAATGTTGAATTTTCTTTTGAATTTTGAGGAAGTGAATTTGTAAAGCAAAATAAAATGGATCGAATATTGCCTGTCGAATATTATAGGTTGAATTTTTAAACAGAATTAATATTTTGGAAGTGAAATATAAAAGGTGAATATGGATTATTTATTTTTTAATAATGAAAATGTGTGTGAAATATTTTGAATTGAAATACGACCATGTCAAATTTCAGCCCATAAAAATGCAAGCCCTAAAAATACAATGCATTAAAATGCAAGCACGGTTAATGCACTGCATATTTTCTAGAGCAATTCAACAAGCTTTTTTGTTTCAAAAACATTTGTCATTATTTTACTTCCATAAAATACTTCACCAATTGACTTAAACCATGTATACACTAAACCATGGTGTAATTAAAACTTCAAACCCATTAACCCTCTGGGGTCTGGGGTGTATTTGGGGTCCTTGAGATGTTCTGACATGCCCTGACATTTGTGCTTTTTTCAGTTGCTTATAAACATATTAATGGCAAAGGTGTAAATTCACTCTATATAGCACAAACAGGACTTCCATAATATGTGAGCCACATATATGTACATGTTTTCATTTTTGAGAGAATAATGTTTATGCATGGTTATCGAAAAAACTAAAAATTAAAGTTTCTGAAATAAGGCCACAAAACACATACTAAATATGTGGCAATAAGACTTTTGACTAATGGATTTCATCGCCTAGTGTTTTTTCTTCAAAATGATATGAAAATCATCCTGCCTAATCATTCACAAAAAAACGATACATTGATTTTAGTTTTGTGAAACACTTTTAGTTTGGAAAGCCAATATGCGGATGGGGCGTAAACGCTCCAACAGCATCATGCATATTTAGTAGTTCACACCTGGTGAGACTACGTCCCTGCATACTGGCTCCCACGTAATTCGAACCATGCTCACTCTCGCTCACTCACTCACTCACTCACTCACTCTCTCACACACACTCACTCACTCGCGCACAAACACTCACTCTCGCTCACTCACGCACACAAACACTCACTCTCGCTCACGCACTCACGCACACACACACTCACTCACTCACTCACTCACTCACTCACTCACTCACTCACTCACTCACACACACAAGATTAAGTGTTAACCCCCAAGGGGTTAATCATCCGTCACAATGAGTAAAACCAAAGAATACAGTTCTGATGTGCAGCAAAAGATTGTTGAGCATCACAAAATAGAAAGTGGCTGTAAGAAAATAGCTAAAGAATTGAAAATCCCCATTTTGACCATCAGGGCAATAATTAAGAAGTTTCAATCAACTAAAGATGTTACAAATCTGCCAGTAAGAGGACGTGTGTCTACATTGGGTTAATGCACGGTGAGGATGAAAGTTTGAGTGGCCAAAGACTCTCCAAGGGTCACAGACGTAGAACTGCAGAGATTACTGGAGTCTTGGGGTCAGAAAGCCTAAAAAAAATGATCAAACAACCCCTACACAACACATGTTGTTTGGGAGGGTTTCAAGAAAAATCCTCCTCGCTCCTCCAAAAATAAACTCCAGCATATTCAGTGGTCAGACACGACTGGATCTTCAAAAGGGACCGGATTCTGTGGTCAGATGAAACAAAAAAGGGCTTTTTGGCAGCAAACCCACCAGATGTGTTTGGTGCAAACATGGATTAAAAAGTCCCCCATGCCTACGGTTAAATACTCTGCTAGATCTTATTGTTGTGGGCCTATTTTTTTGCTGGAGGTCCTGGACATCTTGTTCAGATACAGGATATTGTGGATTCTAGCAAATACCAACAGATAAAAAATCAAAACCTGACGGCTTCTGCTAGAAATCTTTTAATGGGCCATGGTTGGATCTTCCATCAGGACAACGGTCCAAAACAAACATCAAAATCAACACAAAAATGGGTCACTGAGCACAAAATGAAGCTTCTGGCATGACCGTCCCAGTCCCCTAAACTGAACCCTATAGAAGATGAGTGTGCTGAACTGAAGAGGAGAAGCACCAACATGAACTTGTGAATCTGAAGGATCTGGAGAGATTCTGTATGGAGGAATGGTCTCTGATCTTTTGTCAGCTATTCTCCAAACTCATCAGCCATTATAGAAGAAAACTCAGAGCTGTTATCTTGGCAAAAGGAGGTTGCAAAAAGTATTTAATAACAGGGAGACAATAATTATGGCCAGCGTGTTTTGGAGAAAAGCATTTATTTTATAATGTGATTTACCCCCCACTTTCAATTCTTTTACTTCAATGAAAGGTTTGATTTTTGTGAATTTTTTGAATGAAAGATCAAAAGGATAAACAATGCAGATTTATTTTTTATAGCCATTTTTGATCATATTTACCAGGGGTGCCATTAATTCTGACCACCACTGTATCTATATATATATATGATAAACAAGATAACTATAATGCCAATCTGCAAAACAAAAACCATGGTTTCTGGATAAAATCTATTATTTAAGGGATTTTAAGGAATAAACAAATCCCCTTTTAAATCCAATATGGGATTCAATTTTAGTGATTTTTTTTGTTTGTCTGAGTTGAAAGGTATCAGGTCTGATGATAAAAGGCAACGCCTGGGCGACTGGATTTTGCAAGTGTTGTTGTGGAAATGGCAGGTAAGGGAAAGTTACAAAGCGGAACAAATGCGGACGTCATCATCGGAATGTCCACCCGGGAACGTCACAAAGCGACCTAATGGGGACCCTATAATGAGGGACCCTATAGGCTAATAATGAGAAAATTTCTTGCAGTTATGACTTAACATCTTGTAATAGTGAGAAAATTTCTAGTAGCCTAATAATGAGAAACTTTCGTAATAATGACTTCCCTAATCCCTGCAAACGGGATGTCCCCCGGACGTTTCGAACGTCCCCTGTTTGTAGGGAAGTCATTATTAGCCTACATTTCACATTTCTGCTTACTATGATATTTATATAGGCTAGCCTACAGGGCATCTGGTGTGAGGTTAGGGGTATTGCGTAAAGGTGTTAACTCCCTCAAGTGACGAGTTCATACTGCGGTGAATTCCCGCTTCCATTTACTTCATACAGGCTGCGTTCGAAACCGCATACTCACTGAGTAGGTACTTAATTTAAATAGGTACTTACTTAACGAGCACTAAAAGAGTAGGTACTTTTAGGTACATCATCTGCCATGTTGACGTTATTATGTGACCTACAAGGTTATCACAAGCGCAACAACTTAAAAGATATGAGCGACAGGTTTAATTCATCTATCTGTAAATATCTTGATATTGACGAAATTTGCTCATTTTGTGTCTTGTTGAAGAAACAGCTGCCCATTTATTTTGTGAATACATTTAGGGTTGATTTAAATTCTTATATTTTAAACCCTACTAATGTGACCCAGTTTTATCCTTATAACAATATTATTTTTATTATTTTATTGAATATGTTGTTAATTTCTTTATTTTATCCACAATTTTTCACCCACAAGCAAAAGTGGCTTAAATCTCCTTTGTTTCCCTCTTCTTCTTGTTGAATTTACCTCTCGTTTCATTCCTCAAGCTTATAAATAACAAATAACAAAACAAAAAAAATTTTTTTATGTATTATGATGAATTATTTAAAGATATTTAACCTTGTCCTTGTTCTTTTTTCCTGTGTATAAAATCTCATATTATGATTTATGCAAACCCATTATATATACTGTATATACTGTATATATATATATATATATATATATATATATATATATATATATATATATATATATATATATATATATATATATATATATTGTAGCCACAACGACATCTGCTTGTAATTAAGTGCATCATGTGATCTCCGAACACATCATCTTTTGTACTGACTGGTTAATGATTCCCCCAGAGGGACAATAGAGTCACCGAAGAGGACTCTGTTTCCCTCCGGAAACCCCCATTTCAGCATGGACTCCCTGTGACTTTACAACCTCAGGACCCACGCACACACACACACTCACCCCCACACACACAAAACCTCCTTTGAGTACAATTTCAGGTAGAGATATGGCTCTTGAGTGTATACCTTCTGATATGTATGTGTGATTAACTTTGATTAATAATGGAAGTGTGGTTTGCTAGAATATAGGTTGGAATCCTATAGACTAATGTTCCTTGAAAGGAATTCCTCAGTCGTGTCCTGTTGTAATCCTCCCTCAGACCATAAAACTTTATGACCTCAAGACGGCATCTCATCCAGTTCCTCTTGTAAAGCCAACATTCCAACACCTTAACATACATGAAACTCTTCAGAGAAAACTCCCTAAGATGTTTGATATGTATTCCTATGTTTCTCAAAGTGTCGTCGTTTGCCATAACGGAAACACTGACAATTTTATTGTGTGTTTAATCAAGCTTTATTTGTGTGTAATGAGGCATATGAACGTAATGTTATGTGTGTCCAATATCTACCTGTAATTCTTGGTATCTGTCTGACCGTCCTGTTTTAATTCAACCAGTCCCGCACATAGTATTATCGTAAGATGTATTATTCTGTATGTATAATCTTAAGAGGAAATATTAATTATTTCGCTCAGAAGACATATGATACAAGGGGGCGTGTTGTTCTTCACACAAAGAAGACGTCTTCCCGCTACAGATCAGAAGTTTTGATTCGCTCTGTCACAAAACGAGGCGTAAACAGATTGTCTGTTAAAAGGAAGAGACCCCCACTTCTCGCTCTCTTCTCTCATCGATCCCGCTTGACCTCCTCCTCCTCCTTCTCCACGTGCAGCGCTGCTCCGGTTGGACAGGCCCTCGCCTCGGCCTCTGGGACACATGGCCCGCGTCATGTAAAAGCCTGCCGTCTTTGCAACCAAGCTTTGCAACCTCTTCTGCACGGAAGACGAACTTTCTCGGTAATGTTACATCCAGTGAGCCTTTAAACTTCGCGGCACCTGAAGACGCAACAGAAACAGGATCGACACCTCTTGTCCTGCCTCAGCCTCGCGCCGAACAGAGAACAAACGTGCAAGTGACGGTAACCTTATCTGATAAAACTGCTTTCCAGGTTGTCTCGTGAATTTAGGTTTTCTGTATGTAATTATTATTTTCCCCTTCTCTGACCTTTCTTTCTTTCTTTCTTTCTTTCTTTCTTTCTTTCTTTCTTTCTTTCTTTCTTTCTTTCATTTCATGTTATCCTGATCACGTATTTTCTTGTTTGGTTAAATGTGTGTTTGTTTTATTGTTTGTATTTTTACGTACGTTTGTATTTGTAGCTCATATAATCTTTAGTTTTACATGTATTAAAATCCATATATCCTTTTAACTGTCTCTGTATTTGAAAGCCCACCATTCTAAAGTCAATGAAACAAAAGATCTTAAGCTACAAGCTCGATATTAGACTACATTCAGTAGTTTTAATTAATAAACTCAATAAAGTTTAATGTTCGTGGCCAGAACCTAAACTTTAGTGGAGTTTGTGAATACCCCTTCTTAACTGTACTGACCTTACATCTACTCGCTGGCCGAGTTAAAGGTTGGTCAAACCAGTTACAGGACAAGGTAATCTCGATAATTGATAAAATAAATGTACATGCGACTTATGAATTATGACCATGAGTCATAAATATTAATATTCCCAGAATTCCCCATATTCTTGAGCTAATTCATATTTACCCAGAGTCGTATTCGTTACAATATATATATATATATATATATATATATATATATATATATATATATATATATATATATATATATATATATATATATTTGTCATTATGATTGTTCATTGTTAAATATACAACCATGGTATTTTTCCCTGATCTTTTATGTAACTAAGTTTGGCAGCCCTACCTAGAATGGTTTTCCAAAGCGTTTGTAATGTCTGTACAAAGGAGACAGGTGGCTGCTCGAAGATCTCACCTTTGGAGAAAACTGTTGATTTTATACTCGAAAAATGTAAGTATCACTCCTTAAAAATAAATATTACCCCAGAACAAATTGTATTGCTAGCCCAACCCAAAACTTACACACAATAATAATGATAAATGCTGACCAATACTTAATTATATTACCTTTGTTTTACTGAAAATTATATAATTTAATAAAACAAGCAAAATGTAATTTGTTTTGTCATATGACAGAGCTATGCATGAATACACTCTAGATAAATGCAGTGAAAACATTTACATTTTCAGTCAAGCAATGAATTAATGTATTAATTAAATAATTGTATTTTATTTACTGACAACAATAAGAAACATGAATAAATTAGTAAAAGAACAAATGAAAGTTACCATATGATGGTAATATAATGCCTTAAAGAATCGCATGCGCAGGGTAAGATTTGTGAAAGTGTGCATAAGATTGCAAGCGTAAATTAAATTTGCATGCGCAAGAGAAGATTTGTAAAGGTGTAAATCAGGTTTCAAGCGTAAGAAAAAGAAATCTACCACATTTTACTGGTTTTCGTAAGTGTAATTCATGTATTGTGAAACTGCAGCTTCACACTTATGCAAAATAAATATGATCTGTATTCTTCTGACTTCCATTTTTCCGTGCGTACACTTTTGGCACGTTTATTTCGCCGAAATACGGCCAAAATCATTGCAAGCCTGTGAACAGTGATTTGCAACCGAAAACAACAGTTTAAAGAACTGCAAAACGGACTGAAAGTATAAAACCAATCTTGTATGCGTAAGAAATGTGATTCAAATGTCTAAATTACCTGTTGTGTGTGTAGGGTAAATGCTCCCAAAATAACCCGATTTGCACAGTTCAGTCTTTCTGCGCTTACAGTTTTGGCACAATTCTCTCACTCAATGAGTTTTGCAAGCGCGAAGAGGAGGGTGGGTCCACTTTCTTCATGTAGCCAATCAAATGAGCTACTCGCTGACTCTCGATTTACTCTTATCTGATTGGTTCAATGCATTTATTGACGGGCGCCAGAAGAGAAGACAGTCCTTCCTGACATTCTGATTTGGCTCAGCATCGTCCTCGCCACCGGAATGGTACTTTTAACGCGCACACACAAATATATAATAATAAATATAAAATAGGCCTATATTTAAACCCTTCAGAAGTTGTGTACCATTAAGCCAACTCCCGTGTGTTCATACTGAATTCATATCACGTACTCAAGCTGGTGCTAAGTAAGAAAAACAGATTCGATTGGTTTGGCATTTAATCTGCTTAGACCTTTGAGCTGATGCCAACTTAAAGTTTGACTCAACAAACTTTTTTTTCTAGTTTAACATTGTGCTTCTTTGAATAAAATGTCTAATTTGCAAAAATCAGAAAAATTCTGACTTTAGACATTTTTATTTATCCTTAATTTGTTGAAATTGCATTAGGTTACCACCAGTAAACAAGTCTTTGAGCGTCACCACACCCTTGTCATACCAAGACCTGAAGTTTGCATCCATCATTCCTGGTTGAAAATCTGGGTTTATTTAAAATTGGGGAAAATACAGAGGTGACTTCAGATCTACACCTAAACACCTAAATAACCACCATGCCCTTAGTGTGTTTAAAGCAGTAGGATTAGCACAACTTACTTTAATGGCCTTAAAACGTTTAAAGAACAACAGGTCTTGTAATGGGTATTTCGATAAACTTGTTTCAATATCTAACCATACAGAGGAGACACCTTTTGCTATCCAATCAGAAATGAATCTCAGATGGGCGCAGAGCTGGTATATCCTAATATTAGGTAGATCCAAGCCCCTTTGGACCCAGGTAACTGTAAAACTGAAATCTTTAGCCTTGGTCGTCTCTTGCTCCATATAAAAGAACTCAACCATCCATTTAAATCTTTCAGAACTGTAAGGCCCGTTATATTGGCCCAATCTGCCGGTTCGCCAATACACAGGGAAGGTATCACGTGTTCTGTCCTCACTCATGCAAAGTATTGGTTGGTTAAATTTACAATACATTTAGTTATGTATTCTCTCGTTAATTCATCTGACTCCATAAATGAAAGGTTTTAATAATATCTGTGCCTCACTAAAAGTGAGCGAATGTTTGACTATTTCTTTTAACCATTAAAGGAACAATGTCAAGATCAGTTAGAATAATCTCATGTAACAATTTAATATTTCAGATATCAGAGATCAATTCCACAATCAATTCAAATATCTAGTACATGGTTATACATTGGTTACACCAAATAATCTTACCCAGTTTGCACCTGAGATAGAGAGAGAAAAAGGGAAAGAGAGAGATAGAGAGAGAGAGAGAGAGAGAGAAAGAGACAGAGAGAAAGAGAGAGAGAGAGAGAAAGAGACCACCTATTCCATTCGTGACCAGCAAAGAAGAGACCAGAGAGAGGGAGCACACCTTCCTTTATCCTCCTGACCAGGTGACATGGGGGATGGGGAGACCACCCTCAAATGGCTTAACCAGTTTTCTCTAAACTTCTATAAACCTTATTTCCTTTTATTTTATCTATCTGGATATGATATATCTGTACCACTCACTTTGAGACATTTTAAATGACACCAAAAACACAACAGTCAATGATAAAAATTCACATTAAACCATGTTCTTGTGTGAGTTCTTTGTTGTTTCTGAGGGGAAGTCAGGCCATATGGGGGAGGTCGAATATTAATTAGCCAATAGGGCCCTTTAGTCTCAGAGCAGGCCCCAACCAGTATTTTCAGTCTTTCAGAACCCTTTTAGTGAAAACTACTGGGATCATCTGAATAGGGTAAAGCAACCTAGGCAATATGTTCATCTTAACTAATGAAATTCGTCCCAACCATGAGACAGGAAGGGAGTTCCAATGATCAAAGTCCTGCTTTATTTTGTCAAATAGGGGTGTAAAGTTAATTTTGGATTTTTGGTTAAAGTTAAGGGTCACAAAAATTCCCAGGTACCTAAACCTGGTGGAGACCATTTGAAAGGAAAAGAAGATATAGTATTTGGACAACCCTCAGGAGCAGGATTTATTCTGGGCTAGAGATTGCAAACCAAACTGAACCAATCAGCTGTGAGTAAAGTGATGCGTATCTGATGCAATAAAGCACTAACACTCCCACTCCCACTCCCCACTCGTTTATTTCCTTGCTACAACGTACAATTAACAATACGAACTATTACAGGAAAACACATCAACGAAAAAATCATACTTACAGGTTGTGGCTCGTAAACAACAGCTTCTGTTTTTAAAGTTGGAACTGCTCCATCTTTCAGGACAAGCCATTGTGCGAATCCTGCATTGAACTCGTGTAGATTGAGGAAGCTTTCCTCCAGAAAATGTGCAGCACAGAGAGCGACATTTGGATTATAATTATGAGGGACCAAGTTAAAACTAAATTGTAACCATTGCTCCCTAACTCCACCGTCCTTAGGAAGACTGAACAAAGTGGACCTGCACTCTGGGTGAAAATAACAGCGTTTCGACGGCATGGCGGCAACGACACTCTACTACCACAACAACTCTTCTCCAAAGCAACATAAAATGGCCTCGCCCCCTTTATTTATTGTGTTCCCAGAGGAGGGGTTTATGTAAATGTTGGGGTTAGTGATGTCACTAACCCTGGAGGAATGTCTTGTAGTCCCTACCGGCCATTTGCTGTAGTTCTTAGAAACTGATTTCTTTAAAAGCAGATATCTCCCTTTGTATTGAACTTTGAGCGTTGTAACTTTGCAGATTTTCTTTACGCTCAAACAGCAACATTACACACTAGCTAAAGTTAAAAAAGTGAAACCTCATTCAACCACCCCTTTAATCACAATCTCTGGATCAAACCTGAATGGACAGAGAGCGTTTATAACGAAATTTCACTTTGGATTTCTAGTTCCCAGCATGCTTTGCTTTGAACTGTACAAGGTAAGAAAATGTTTTTTGGATGAGATCTTGTTCCATTGAGTCATTTCTCGAGAACTTTAAGGACTGGCCGCAGAAGAACAAGATTGTAAAAAGCAGTAATGGCACACACCAACACACTGATGCTTTGCTAGGTACTTTTGCATGTGTTAATGCTTACTAGTTCTTTTGCATGTGTTAATGCTTACTAGTTCTACTAGTTCTTGCAAAAGATAGTTAACTTGATCTTTCTTATTTTAATTAGCAAATCAAGGTGATTGGAACAAAATACTGAGGAGGACTTTTACTTTCTGAACCTGGACTTTACACCTCTGCATAGCAATGCCACATGTCAGCCCAGAGCAAAGAAATCAATCAAAACTGAACCCTATTGTAGCCACAAAATCTGTGTATATTAAATATGGAGTAATTTCAGCCACAGCCTCAGATAAAATCAACTGAAGAGAAAAGAAGACATTAAATCTGTGAAGATCTCAGCAGAGGAGGATTAAACAATTCTACAAACAGCATTACCAGCTTCACTTATTACTGACCAGACTGACTTTATTTCTGTCAGACGTCTACACAAGTTATATTGAGATTTAACAGAGGTTTAACTCTAATGTGTTTCACCACAACAGTGATTAGTGTTTCCATTAGTTGGGCTCTTAACTCTTATTATATCTATTGTCTTTTTTGGCTGCTGTGACAGTGTTTTTGTCAAACACATTTGCAGCAGCAAGGAAAGCTAAAGTGAAATGAGATTAGGTGATGATGGTTACTTGTTGATAGTTTTATAATCATCATGAAACAGACTGATACACTGAGGCTTTTAATTATTTAATAATCTAACAATTATGTTGTTCCACTAATATTTTCACATCACAAACCCTGCATTACTGCAGCATGAGATCCAGGTTAGGATTTAAAAAACAAAACAAAAAAAAAACATAATTTTCTATAATTTATAACATGTTTTCTTCATGGGGACCATAAAAAAGTTTCCACAAGGTCAGACATTTCTGATATTACTACGTTTGTGGGGACGTTTGGGATTACCAGGACACACACACACAAACTGTGATTTCTAATCCAGGAACCATGTTTGAGAACTTTGAGAGCCTTGGTGGCTCTATATGTGTGTTATAGACTCGCTCTACTACGCTTCTCTCACAGGAGTGTGTGTTGTTGAGTCTCACAGGAGTGTGTGTGTTGAGTCTCACAGGTTCAGTTCAGACTCTGTAAAGCATCAGTGTGTGTTCAGTGTGTTATAGACTCGCTCTACTATGCTTCTCTCACAGGAGTGTGTGTTGTTGAGTCTCACAGGAGTGTGTGTTGTTGAGTCTCACAGAAGTGTGTGTTGTTGAGTCTCACAGGAGTGTGTGTTGTTGAGTCTCACAGGAGTGTGTGTTGTTGAGTCTCACAGGTTCAGTTCAGACTCTATAAAGCATCAGTGTGTGTTCAGTGTGTTATAGACTCACTCTACTATGCTTCTCTCACAGGAGTGTGTGTGTTGAGTCTCACAGGAGTGTGTGTGTTGAGTCTCACAGGAGTGTGTGTTGAGTCTCACAGGTTCAGTTCAGACTCTATAAAGCATCAGTGTGTGTTCAGTGTGTTATAGACTCGCTCTACTATGCTTCTCTCACAGGAGTGTGTGTTGTTGAGTCTCACAGGAGTGTGTGTTGTTGAGTCTCACAGGAGTGTGTGTTGTTGAGTCTCACAGGAGTGTGTGTTGTTGAGTCTCACAGGAGTGTGTGTTGTTGAGTCTCACAGGTTCAGTTCAGACTCTATAAAGCATCAGTGTGTGTTCAGTGTGTTATAGACTCGATGTACTATGCTTCTCTCACAGGAGTGTGTGTGTTGAGTCTCACAGGAGTGTGTGTGTTGAGTCTCACAGGAGTGTGTGTGTTGAGTCTCACAGGAGTGTGTGTGTTGAGTCTCACAGGAGTGTGTGTGTTGAGTCTCACAGGTTCAGACTCTATAAAGCATCAGTGTGTTATAGACTCACTCTACTATGCTTCTCTCACAGGAGTGTGTGTGTTGAGTCTCACAGGAGTGTGTGTGTTGAGTCTCACAGGTTCAGACTCTATAAAGCATCAGTGTGTGTTCAGTGTGTTATAGACTCACTCTACTATGCTTCTCTCACAGGAGTGTGTGTGTTGAGTCTCACAGGAGTGTGTGTGTTGAGTCTCACAGGAGTGTGTGTTGTTGAGTCTCACAGGAGTGTGTGTTGTTGAGTCTCACATGAGTGTGTGTTGTTGAGTCTCACAGGAGTGTGTGTTGTTGAGTCTCACAGGAGTGTGTGTGTTGAGTCTCACAGGAGTGTGTGTTGTTGAGTCTCACAGGAGTGTGTGTGTTGAGTCTCACAGGAGTTTCGAGTCTCACAGGAGTGTGTGTGTTGAGTCTCACAGGAGTGTGTGTGTTGAGTCTCACAGGAGTGTGTGTGTTGAGTCTCACAGGAGTGTGTGTGTTGAGTCTCACAGGAGTGTGTGTGTTGAGTCTCACAGGTTCAGTTCAGACTCTATAAAGCATCAGTGTGTGTTCAGTGTGTTATAGACTCACTCTACTATGCTTCTCTCACAGGAGTGTGTGTGTTGAGTCTCACAGGAGTGTGTGTTGTTGAGTCTCACAGGAGTGTGTGTTGAGTCTCACAGGTTCAGTTCAGACTCTATAAAGCATCAGTGTGTGTTCAGTGTGTTATAGACTCGCTCTACTATGCTTCTCTTACAGGAGTGTGTGTGTGTTGAGTCTCACAGGAGTGTGTGTTGTTGAGTCTCACAGGAGTGTGTGTGTTGAGTCTCACAGGAGTGTGTGTGTTGAGTCTCACAGGAGTGTGTGTTGTTGAGACTCACAGGTTCAGACTCTATAAAGCATCAGTGTGTGTTCAGTGTGTTATAGACTCGCTCTACTATGCTTCTCTCACAGGAGTGTGTGTGTTGAGTCTCACAGGAGTGTGTGTGTTGAGTCTCACAGGTTCAGACTCTATAAAGCATCAGTGTGTGTTCAGTGTGTTATAGACTCGCTCTACTATGCTTCTCTCACAGGAGTGTGTGTGTTGAGTCTCACAGGAGTGTGTGTTGTTGAGTCTCACAGGAGTGTGTGTGTTGAGTCTCACAGGAGTGTGTGTGTTGAGTCTCACAGGAGTGTGTGTTGTTGAGTCTCACAGGAGTGTGTGTTGTTGAGTCTCACAGGAGTGTGTGTTGTTGAGTCTCACAGGAGTGTGTGTTGTTGAGTCTCACAGGAGTGTGTGTTGTTGAGTCTCACAGGAGTGTGTGTTGTTGAGTCTCACAGGTTCAGACTCTATAAAGCATCAGTGTGTGTTCAGTGTGTTATAGACTCGCTCTACTACGCTTCTCTCACAGGAGTGTGTGTTGTAGAGTCTCACAGGAGTGTGTGTGTTGGGTCTCACAGGAGTGTGTGTTGTTGAGTCTCACAGGAGTGTGTGTGTTGAGTCTCACAGGAGTGTGTGTGTTGAGTCTCACAGGAGTGTGTGTGTTGAGTCTCACAGGAGTGTGTGTTGTAGAGTCTCACAGGAGTGTGTGTGTTGGGTCTCACAGGAGTGTGTGTTGTTGAGTCTCACAGGAGTGTGTGTGTTGAGTCTCACAGGAGTGTGTGTGTTGAGTCTCACAGGAGTGTGTGTTGTTGAGTCTCACAGGAGTGTGTGTTGTTGAGTCTCACAGGAGTGTGTGTTGTTGAGTCTCACAGGTTCAGTTCAGACTCTATAAAGCATCAGTGTGTGTTCAGTGTGTTATAGACTCGCTCTACTATGCTTCTCTCACAGGAGTGTGTGTGTTGAGTCTCACAGGAGTGTGTGTTGTTGAGTCTCACAGGAGTGTGTGTGTTGAGTCTCACAGGAGTGTGTGTGTTGAGTCTCACAGGAGTGTGTGTTGTAGAGTCTCACAGGAGTGTGTGTGTTGGGTCTCACAGGAGTGTGTGTTGTTGAGTCTCACAGGAGTGTGTGTTGTTGAGTCTCACAGGAGTGTGTGTGTTGAGTCTCACAGGAGTGTGTGTTGTAGAGTCTCACAGGAGTGTGTGTTGTTGAGTCTCACAGGAGTGTGTGTTGTAGAGTCTCACAGGAGTGTGTGTTGTTGAGTCTCACAGGAGTGTGTGTTGTTGAGTCTCACAGGAGTGTGTGTGTTGAGTCTCACAGGAGTGTGTGTGTTGAGTCTCACAGGAGTGTGTGTTGTTGAGTCTCACAGGAGTGTGTGTGTTGAGTCTCACAGGAGTTTCGAGTCTCACAGGAGTGTGTGTGTTGAGTCTCACAGGAGTGTGTGTGTTGAGTCTCACAGGAGTGTGTGTGTTGAGTCTCACAGGAGTGTGTGTATTGAGTCTCACAGGAGTGTGTGTGTTGAGTCTCACAGGTTCAGTTCAGACTCTATAAAGCATCAGTGTGTGTTCAGTGTGTTATAGACTCGCTCTACTACGCTTCTCTCACAGGAGTGTGTGTTGTTGAGTCTCACAGGAGTGTGTGTTGTTGAGTCTCACAGGAGTGTGTGTGTTGAGTCTCACAGGAGTGTGTGTGTTGAGTCTCACAGGAGTGTGTGTTGTTGAGTCTCACAGGAGTGTGTGTTGTTGAGTCTCACAGGAGTGTGTGTTGTTGAGTCTCACAGGAGTGTGTGTTGTTGAGTCTCACAGGAGTGTGTGTTGTTGAGTCTCACAGGAGTGTGTGTTGTTGAGTCTCACAGGAGTGTGTGTGTTGAGTCTCACAGGAGTGTGTGTTGAGTCTCACAGGTTCAGTTTAGACTCTATAAAGCATCAGTGTGTGTTCAGTGTGTTATAGATTCGCTCTACTACGCTTCTCTCACAGGAGTGTGTGTGTTGAGTCTCACAGGAGTGTGTGTTGTTGAGTCTCACAGGAGTGTGTGTGTTGAGTCTCACAGGAGTGTGTGTGTTGAGTCTCACAGGAGTGTGTGTTGTTGAGACTCACAGGTTCAGACTCTATAAAGCATCAGTGTGTGTTCAGTGTGTTATAGACTCGCTCTACTATGCTTCTCTCACAGGAGTGTGTGTGTTGAGTCTCACAGGAGTGTGTGTGTTGAGTCTCACAGGTTCAGACTCTATAAAGCATCAGTGTGTGTTCAGTGTGTTATAGACTCGCTCTACTATGCTTCTCTTACAGGAGTGTGTGTGTGTTGAGTCTCACAGGAGTGTGTGTGTTGAGTCTCACAGGAGTGTGTGTGTTTAGTCTCACAGGAGTGTGTGTGTTGAGTCTCACAGGAGTGTGTGTTGTTGAGACTCACAGGTTCAGACTCTATAAAGCATCAGTGTGTGTTCAGTGTGTTATAGACTCGCTCTACTACGCTTCTCTCACAGGAGTGTGTGTTGTTGAGTCTCACAGGAGTGTGTGTTGTTGAGACTCACAGGTTCAGTTCAGACTCTATAAAGCATCAGTGTGTGTTCAGTGTGTTATAGACTCGCTCTACTACGCTTCTCTCACAGGAGTGTGTGTGTTGAGTCTCACAGGAGTGTGTGTGTTGAGTCTCACAGGAGTGTGTGTTGTTGAGACTCACAGGTTCAGACTCAAAGCATCAGTGTGTGTTCAGTGTGTTATAGACTCGCTCTACTACGCTTCTAGTGCTTCCTCACTGAGAAGCACTACTGCTCAAACCTCATAGTTACAACGCGGACTGTTGAGCAGACGCGTCTCAAGCCTATTAGTGATCCAACGCTGCATACTCTTATAGGTTACGTCCGTGGATCACGGCTGAACGCGTCTTCTCCACACTAAACAAACATGGCGAATATATCAGATGTAAGTAGTCAAGTATATTTGTATAGCGCTTTTCACAATACAGATTGTATCAAAGCAGCTTCACAGTATTAAAATAAAATAATACAACAAAGTTTGTTTCTAGTGGAATTTATTGATTGATAGAATAAAATTAAATATCCCCAAAATATCCCCAACTGAGCAAGCCAACAGTAGTCTACCTCTTGGTGCAGGTGAAGATACATTTGAGCTGCACGCGGTGCAGTCTGAGCTGGAAGCTATTGAGAAACAGATCCACGACCTTTTAGTGAGACAAGCCGAGCTGATAGACCGGCGGTTAGCTCTTGAAACATCACGCGCCGATGCACACAAATCAGTAATTAAGTTGGCTTGAGAAAGCCAACTTACTGAAATCCTATTTAAACTTATTATTATTATTCTTCTTCTTCTTCTTTTTATTCTTCTGACCCAAAAATTTTCAACTCTAACTCCTCCTAGACCGTTCAAGCTACATACTCCAAACTCGGGTCAGACCTTCATACTGTTCTGACTTGGTGTGCTATATCTTTTCAGACTGGTTTGAGTTATGGTTTTCTTAAAAATTAATATTAAAAATCATAAAAATCCCATAGACTTTCATTGACCAAAAGTCCATGTCTGTTTGAACTATGTTTAATGTAAACTGCTAGAAGCCATTGATACTCAATTAAGCTTTAAGCTATCTATGTTCTTTCTAACTAATAACTAATCTATCTATCTATCTATCTATCTATCTATCTATCTATCTATCTATCTATCTATCTATCTATCTTCAAACCTTTTCTATCTATCTATCTATCTATCTATCTATCTATCTATCTATCTATCTATCTATCTTCAAACCTTTTCTATCTATCTATCTATCTATCTATCTATCTATCTATCTATCTATCTATCTATCTATCATCTATCTATCTATCTATCTATCTATCTATCTATCTATCTATCTATCTATCTATCTATCTATCTATCTTCAAACCTTATCTATCTATCTATCTATCTATCTATCTATCTATCTATCTATCTATCTATCTATCTATCTATCTATCTTCAAACCTTTTCTATCTATCTATCTATCTATCTATCTATCTATCTATCTATCTATCTATCTATCTATCTATCTATCTATCTTCAAACCTTTTCTATCTATCTATCTATCTATCTATCTATCTATCTATCTATCTATCTATCTATCTATCTATCTTCAAACCTTATCTATCTATCTATGCTAGAATCAGTAAATCATACTTGAACATGGTAAATCATGGTATACTATAGTAAATCATAGTAAACTATGGTAAATCGTGGTAAATCATGGTAAACTATGGTAAAATCATGGTTAACTATGATAAACCATGCTAGAATCAGTAAATTATACTTGAACATGGTAAATTGTGGTATACTATAGTAAATCATGGTAAACTATGGTAAATCATGGTAAATCATGGTAAACTATGCTAAATCATGCTAGAATCAGTAAATCATACTTGAACATGGTAAATCGTGGTATACTATAGTAAATCATGGTAAACTATGGTAAAATCATGGTAAACTATGATAAATCATGCTAGAATCAGTAAATCATACATGAACATGGTAAATCGTGGTATACTATAGTAAATCATGGTAAACTATGGTAAATCGTGGTAAATCGTGGTAAATCGTGGTAAATCGTGGTAAATCATGGCAAACTATGGTAAATCATGGTAATCTATTATAAATCATGCTAGAATCAGTAAATCATACTTGAACATTGTAAATCATGGTATACTATAGTAAATCATGGTAAATCGTGGTAAATCATGGTAAACTATGGTAAATCATGGTAAACTATGATAAATCATGCTAGAATCAGTAAATCATACTTGAACATGGTAAATCATGGTATACTATAGTAAATCATGGTAAACTATGGTAAATCGTGGTAAATCATGATAAACTATGGTAAATCATGGTATACTATAGTAAATCATGGTAAACTATGGTAAATCATGCTAGAATCAGTAAATCATACTTGAACATGGTAAATCATGATATACTATAGTAAATCATGGTAAACTTTGGTAAATCGTGGTAAATCATGGTAAACTATGGTAAATCATGCTAGAATCAGTAAATTATACTTGAACATGGTAAATTGTGGTATACTATAGTAAATCATGGTAAACTATGGTAAATCATGGTAAATCATAGTAAACTATGGTAAATCATGCTAGAATCAGTAAATCATACTTGAACATGGTAAATCCTGGTATACTATAGTAAATCATGGTAAACTATGGTAAATTGTGGTAATCTATGATAAATCATGCTAGAATCAGTAAATCATACTTGAACATGGTAAATCATGGTGTACTATAGTAAAATCATGGTAAACTATGGTAAATCGTGGTAAATCATGGTAAATCATGGTAAACTATGGTAAATCGTGGTAAATCATGGTATACTATGGTAAATTGTGGTAAACTATGGTAAATCATGCTAGAATCATAGTAAATCATACTTGAACATGGTAAATCATGGTATACTATAGTAAATCATGGTAAACTATAGTAAATCGTGGTAAATCATGGTAAACTATGGTAAATCATGCTAGAATCAATAAATCATACTTGAAATTGGTAAATCATGGTATACTATAGTAAATCATGGTAAACTATGGTAAATCATGGTAAATCATGGTAAACTATGGTAAATCATCCTAAATTATGGTAAATCATGCTAGAATCAGTAAATTACACTTGAACATGGCAAATCGTGGTATACTATAGTAAATCATGGTAAACTATAGTAAATCGTGGTAAATCATGGTAAACTATGGTAAATCATGCTAGAATCAATAAATCATACTTGAACATGGTAAATCATGGTATACAATAGTAAATCATGGTAAACTATGGTATACTATAGTAAATCATGGTAAACTATGGTAAATCATGCTAGAATCAGTAAATTATACTTGAACATGGTAAATCATGGTATACTATAGTAAATCATGGTAAACTATGGTAAATCGTGGTAAATCATGGTAAACTATGCTAAATCATGCTAGAATCAGTAAATCATACTTGAACATGGTAAATCCTGGCATACTATAGTAAATCATGGTAAACTATGGTAAATTGTGGTAAATCATGGTAAACTATGGTAAATCATGGTAATCTATGATAAATCATGCTAGAATCAGTAAATCATACTTGAACATGGTAAATCATGGTGTACTATAGTAAAATCATGGTAAACTATGGTAAATCGTGGTAAATCATGGTGTACTATAGTAAAATCATGGTAAACTATGGTAAATCGTGGTAAATCATGGTAAATCATGGTAAACTATGGTAAATCATGGTAAACTATGATAAATCATGCTAGAATCAGTAAATCATACTTGAACATGGTAAATCATAGTATACTATAGTAAATCATGGTAAACTATGGTAAATCGTGGTAAATAATGGTAAACTATGGTAAATCATGGTAAACTATGGGAAATCATGCTAGAATCAGTAAATCATACTTGAACATGGTAAATCTTGGTATACTATAGTAAATCATGGTAAACTATGGTAAATCGTGGTAAATAATGGTAAACTATGGTAAATCATGGTAAACTATGGGAAATCATGCTAGAATCAGTAAATCATACTTGAACATGGTAAATCATGGTGTACTATAGTAAAATCATGGTAAACTATGGTAAATCGTGGTAAATCATGGTAAACTATGGTAAATCATGGTAAACTATGATAAATCATGCTAGAATCAGTAAATCATACTTGAACATGGTAAATCATAGTATACTATAGTAAATCATGGTAAACTATGGTAAATCGTGGTAAATAATGGTAAACTATGGTAAATCATGGTAAACTATGGGAAATCATGCTAGAATCAGTAAATCATACTTGAACATGGTAAATCTTGGTATACTATAGTAAATCATGGTAAACTATGGTAAATCGTGGTAAATCATGGTAAACTATGGTAAATCGTGGTAAACCATGCTAGCAACATGGTAAAAAAAATTCTAGCATCATGCTAGCAACATGATAATCATGCTAGCATGGCAAACTATGGTAAATCATGGTAAATCATGGTAAAATATGGTAAATCGTGGTAAACTATGGTAAATCATGGTAAACTATGATAAATCATGCTAGAATCAGTAAATCATACTTGAACATGGTAAATCATGGTATACTATAGTAAATCATGGTAAACTATGGTAAATCGTGGTAAATCATGGTAAACTATGCTAAATCATGCTAGAATCAGTAAATCATACTTGAACATGGTAAATCCTGGCATACTATAGTAAATCATGGTAAACTATGGTAAATTGTGGTAAATCATGGTAAACTATGGTAAATCATGGTAATCTATGATAAATCATGCTAGAATCAGTAAATCATACTTGAACATGGTAAATCATGGTGTACTATAGTAAAATCATGGTCAACTATGGTAAATCGTGGTAAATCATGGTAAATCATGGTAAACTATGGTAAATCATGGTAAACTATGATAAATCATGCTAGAATCAGTAAATCATACTTGAACATGGTAAATCATAGTATACTATAGTAAATCATGGTAAACTATGGTAAATCGTGGTAAATAATGGTAAACTATGGTAAATCATGGTAAACTATGGGAAATCATGCTAGAATCAGTAAATCATACTTGAACATTGTAAATCTTGGTATACTATAGTAAATCAAGGTAAACTATGGTAAATCGTGGTAAATCATGGTAAACTATGGTAAATCTTGGTAAACCATGCTAGCAACATGGTAAAAAAAATTCTAGCATCATGCTAGCAACATGATAATCATGCTAGCATGGCAAACTATGGTAAATCATGGTAAATCATGGTAAAATATGGTAAATCGTGGTAAACTATGGTAAATCATGGTAAACTATGATAAATCATGCTAGAATCAGTAAATCATACTTGAACATGGTAAATCATGGTATACTATAGTAAATCATGGTAAACTATGGTAAATCGTGGTAAATAATGGTAAACTATGGTAAACTATGATCAAATATCAATAAACATCTTTCTTTCTTTCTTTCTTTCTAACTAATCCACCATTCTTTCTTTCTCTTTCTTTCTTTCTTTCTTTCTTTCTTTCTTTCTTTCTTTCTTTCTAACTAAACCACCTTTCTTTCTTACTAATCCACCATTCTTTCTTTCTTTCTTTCTTTCTTTCTTTCTTTCTTTCTTTCTTTCTTTTTTTCTTTCTTTCTTTCTTTCTTTCTTTCTTTCTTTCTTTCTTTCTTTCTTTCTTTCTAACTAATCCACCATTCTTTCTTTCTTTCTTTCTTTCTTTCTTTCTTTCTTTCTTTCTTTTTTTCTTTCTTTCTTTCTTTCTTTCTTTCTTTCTTTCTTTCTTTCTTTCTTTCTTTCTTTCTTTCTTTCTTTCTTTCTAACTAATCCACCATTCTTTCTTTCTTTCTTTCTTTCTTTCTTTCTTTCTTTCTTTCTTTCTTTTTTTCTTTCTTTCTTTTTTTCTTTCTAACTAATCCACCTTTCTTTCTTTCTTTCTTTCTTTCTTTCTTTCTTTCTTTCTTTCTTTCTTTCTTTCTTTCTTTCTTTCTAACTAATCCACCATTCTTTCTTTCTTTCTTTCTTTCTTTCTTTCTTTCTTTCTAACTAATCCACCTTTCTTTCTTTCTTTCTTTCTTTCTTTCTTTCTTTCTTTCTTTCTTTCTTTCTTTCTTTCTAATCCACTATTCTTTCTCTTTCTTTCTTTCTTTCTTTCTTTCTTTCTTTCTTTCTAATCCACTTTTCTTTCTTTCTTTCTTTCTTTCTTTCTTTCTTTCTTTCTTTCTTTCTAATCTTTTTTGCTTTCTTGCTTTCTAACTAATCTGTCTTTCTTTTTAACTAATCTTTCTTTTAATCTATCTTTCTAACTAATCTTTCTTTCTAACTAATCTATCTTTTTCTTTCTAACTAATATTTTTTCTTTCTTTCTAACTAATTTATCAATCAAAATTTAAACTACTTTAAACTTCATACTACTTCAAACTTCTAACTACTTTTAACTTTTTCAAACTCTCTGGTCCGGCTTTCTCAAGCCAACTTAAAGTTTGTCTCAAACTTTTTTTTCTAGTTAACGTTACTAACCCGCTGACTCCGACCTCGTCTACTCCGTGCGTTACTCAGCATCGGTCCCGAGCCCGAGCGCCGAAGTCGCGATCAGCCATAGTCTCGTTCACTCCGGCTCCAACACGCCACCACGAAGCCTGGATATTTCCGCAGCGGAAGACGCGAGTCAGGTCTAGACCAAGACTCTCTCCGCCCCTCCCGGTTTTCGAGTTATCCACACAAAACCGCTTCTCCCCTCTTCGCGAAACAGAACGCGATGCTGTGATCATCTGTGATTCCATCGTTCGGCACGTACACGCTACGTTAGGTAAAAGTAAGGTGCTTAGTCACTGCTTTCCTGGTGCTCGTGTTTCTGAAATTGCTGCTCGCGTACCCGAGATTCTAAACGATGACGAGCGCGTTGGAACTGTGGTCTTGCACGCGGGAGGGGCCGACCTCAGGCTGCGACAGACAGAGGTTCTGAAGAAAGACTTCAGGAATCTGATCGATACGGTACGCAGCACATCGCCTGAAACAACGATCATAGTGTCAGGACCGCTTCCCACGTACCGACTAGGACATGAAAAGTTTAGTAGACTATTCGCGCTAAATGAATGGTTAATGTCATGGTGCAATGAGCAGAAACTGCTCTTTGTAGATAATTGGAATCTGTTTTGGGAGCGTCCTAGGCTTTTCTGTGCCGATGGCTTACACCCAAGCAGATTCGGAGTGGATCTTCTGTCGGATAACATCTCCAAAATGTTAAATACCATTAAAATGACTAGTAACCAAAAGTCCAAATCATAGTCTCTCCTGCACCAATTTAAATTTAACTGATATAAATACTAGTGTAGTACATTGCATAGAAACTGTGTCTATTCCTCGTTTAGTGAGATCAAATAATAATTCTACTGCAGGATCTAGGAAAAATCTAATTGTTATTAAAACAGAAAATGTTGCTATTAGTAAACAAAAACAATTTTTAAAGCTAGGTCTTCTAAACATTAGATCACTCACACCTAAGGCAGTTATTGTAAATGAAATAGTCACAGATAATAGCTTCGATGTACTTTGCCTTACTGAAACTTGGCTTAAACCAAATGATTATTTCGGTCTTAATGAGTCTACTCCAGCAGGATATCAAATCAAATCAAATCAAGTATATTTGTATAGCGCTTTTTACAATACAGATTGTATCAAAGCAGCTTCACAGTATTAAAATAAAATAATACAACAAAGTTTGTTTCTAGTGGAATTTATTGATTGATAGAATAAAATTAAATATCCCCAAATATCCCCAACTGAGCAAGCCAAAGGCAACAGTGGCAAGGAACCGAAAAACTCCATCAAGTGACCTAATGGTGTCCTAAAACTCCATCAGGTGAAATAATGGAGAAAAAAAAACCTTGGGAGAACCCAGGCTCAGTCGGGGGCCAGTTCTCCTCTGGCATTTATGAACTAGAGGCCGGATTGTAGTTTGAAACTGTGAGATTAACAATATTATATGAATGCCTGGCTGAAAAGATGCGTCTTTAATCTAGTTTTAAACTGGGAGAGTGAGTCCGAGTAACGAACAGTATCAGGAAGGCTATTCCAGAGTTTTGGAGCCAAATGTGAAAATGCTCTCCCTCCTTTGGTTGATCTGGATATCCTAGGTATGACCAAAAGCCTCGAATTTATTGATCTTAAAGAGCGCGATGGATTATAGGGTGATAGAAGATCCGTTAAATAGACTGGAGCTAAGCCGTTTAGGGCTTTATAAGTCAGTAGCAATACCTTATAATTAATACGGAACTTTATAGGTAGCCAATGTAGTGATGATAAAATCGGTGTTATATGATCATATTTTCTTGATCTAGTAAGAACTCTAGCGGCTGCATTTTGGACTAACTGTAGCTTGTTTATTGAGGATGCAGGACAACCGGCTAATAAAGCATTACAGTAATCTAGTCTCGAGGTCATGAATGCAAGAACTAACTTTTCTGCATCAGAAACTGATAGCATATTACGTAGCTTAGCAATGTTTCTAAGGTGGAAAAAGGCAGTTTTTGTAACATACGAAATATGATTTTCAAAAGACAGGTTACAATCGAGTATAACACCCAGGTCTTTTACTGTAGAGGATAAAGTAACAGGACATCCTACAATGTCAAAGTTGTATTGTGAGAGGTTCTGTGGGCGGTTTTTTGAACCGATAAGTATTACCTCTGTCTTGTCTGGATTTAATAAAAGAAAATTACGCGTCATCCAATCTTTTATATCTTTAACACACTCTGTCAATTTGGATAAATTAGCGTTTTCATCCGGCCGTGATGAAATATATATTTGAGTGTCATCAGCATAACAATGGAAACTAATTCCATGTTTCCTTATAATATTTCCAAGTGGCATCATATATAATGAGAATAACAGAGGGCCTAACACAGATCCCTGCGGCACTCCATAGTTTACTGGAGTTATGATCGATTTTTCTCCATTTAAATAGACAAAATGGTAGCGGTCAGATAAGTATGATCTAAACCAGCTTAATGCTTGTCCTTGAACACCAGTATAATTTTGAAGTCGATCTAAGAGTATTGTATGATCTATAGTATCGAACGCAGCACTTAGATCAAGTAAAACTAGTATTGAGATACAGCCTTGGTCAGAAGCTAAGAGTAAATCATTTGTGATTTTAACGAGCGCAGTTTCAGTGCTATGATGCGGCCTGAATCCAGACTGAAACTTTTCATAGATATCATTTTCTTGCAAGAAAGAGCCCAGTTGAGCGGACACAACTTTTTCTAGTATTTTAGACATAAAAGGTAGATTTGAAATGGGTCTATAATTTGCTAGATTATTATGATCTAATTGTGGTTTCTTAATGAGAGGTTTTATAACTGCCAGTTTAAATGTTCTTGGAACATGACCTAAAGATAAAGACGAGTTAATAATATTGAGGAGACCACCTTCCACTACAGGTAACACTTCCTTCAGTAGTTTAGTTGGTATAGGATCTAATAAACATGTTGTTGTTTTAGATGAAGTGATAAGTTTATTTAACTCTTTTTGTTCTATAGTTGTAAAGCACTGTAATTGTTCTTGCGGGGGGGAAATTGAGGCTGAATTATAAGGCGCGATTGAGGATTGAACATTTACAATTGTGGTTCTGATGTTTTCTATTTTCTCAGTGAAGAAGTTCATGAAATCATTACTACTAAACTGTAACGGGATATTTTGTTCGGGTGACGTCTGTTTATTTGTTAGTCTAGCCACGGTGTTAAATAAAAACCTAGGATTGTTTTGGTTGTTTTCTATTAGTTTGCGGAGATGCTCAGCCCTGGCCGCTTTTAGGGCCTTTTTATAACGTGACATACTGTCTTTCCACGCGATTCTAAAGACCTCTAAATTAGTTTGTTTCCATTTACGCTCTAAATTACGGGTTTCTCTCTTTAGAACATGCGTAGTATTATTGTACCATGGTGCTTTAATTTTCTCTGTAACCTTTTTTAATCTAACGGGTGCAACAACATCCAATGTTCTAGAGAGAATGGTGCTCATAGTGCTAGTTAGTTCTTCTAGTTCATCTGTTTGTTTGGGTTCAGGCAGCAGCTGAGACAGATCAGACAAGCAACTCGAGAAATTATCTATGGTGGATGGAAGGATTGTTCTGCCTGGTCGAAAACGCGGCGCCGCATGACATATTACAGCAGTACGTAATATGCAAGTTACCAAGTAATGGTCAGTGACATCATCACTTTGTGGAATGATATCTATATCGGTTGGATCGGTTCCATATGATATAATTAAATCGAGTGTGTGATTAAGACGATGAGTTGGTCCGGTGACGTTTTGCTTGACCCCAAAGGAATTTAATAAATCTATAAACGCAGCCCCTAACGCATCATTTGGATTATCTACGTGTATGTTAAAATCTCCAACAATTAATGCTTTATCTACATTGACCAATAGATCTGAGAGAAAATCTGCAAACTCTTTTAGGAAATTAGCGTAAGGCCCAGGCGGTCTATATACAGTAGCCAAGGCTAGAGATAATATGGATTTTTTTCTAACATCTAAGAGCGTAACATTTAGTACAAGTATTTCAAACGAAATAAACTTATAACCCGTTTTCTGAGTAACATTGAGAATATCTCTATAGACCGCTGCAACACCGCCGCCACGACCAATCAGACGGGGTTCGTGCTTATAGGAGTATCCTAATGGAGTAGACTCATTTAGACCGAAATAATCATTAGGTTTAAGCCAAGTTTCAGTAAGGCAAAGTACATCGAAGCTATTATCCGTGACTATTTCATTTACAATAACTGCCTTAGGTGTGAGTGATCTAATGTTTAGAAGACCTAGCTTTAGAAATTGTTTTTGGTTACTAATAGCAACATTTTCTGGTTTAATAACAATTAGATTTTTTCTAGATCCTGCAGTAGATTTATTATTTGATCTCACTAAACGAGGAATAGACACAGTTTCTATGCAATATTCTACACTATTTATATCAGTTAATTTGGTGCAGCAGAGACTATGATTTGAACTTTTGGTTACTAGTCAAAAGGTATTTAACATTTTGGAGATGTTATCTGACAGAAGATCCGATCCGAATCTGCTTGGGTGTAAGCCATCAGCACGGTAAAGCCTAGGACGCTCCCAAAACAGATTCCAATTATTTAAAAAGAGCAGTTTCTGCTCATTGCACCATGATATTAACCATTCATTTAGCGCGAATAATCTACTAAACTTTTCATGACCTAGTCGGTACGTGGGAAGCGGTCCTGACACAATGATCGTTATATCAGGCGATGTGCTGCGTACCGTATCGATCAGATTCCTGAAGTCTTTTTTCAGAACCTCTGTCTGTCGCAGCCTGATGTCGGCCCCTCCCGCGTGCAGGACCACAGTTCCGACGCGCTCGTTCAGAATCTCGGGAACGTGAGCAGCGATTTCAGAAACACGAGCACCAGGAAAGCAGTGACTATGCACCTTACTTTTATTTAACGTAGCTTGTACGTGTCGAACGATGGAATCACCGATGATCACAGCATCGCGTTCTGTTTCGCGAAGAGGGGAGAAGCGGTTTTGTGTGGATATCTCGAAAACCGGGAGGGTCGGAGAGAGTTTTCTTGGTCTAGACCTGACTCGCGTCTTCCGCTGCGGAAATATCCAGGCTTCGTGGTGGCATGTTGGAGCCGGCGTAAACGAGACCATAGCTGATCGCGGCCTCGACGCTCGTGACCGATGCTGAGTAACGCACGGAGTAGACGAGGTCGGAGTTTGTGTTGATTTGTGTTCATCGGCTCGTGATGTTTCAAGAGCTAAACGCCGGTCTATCAGCTCGGCTTTTCTCACTAAAAGGTCGTGGATCTGTTTTTCAACAGCTTCCAGCTCAGACTGCAACGCGTGTAGCTCAAATGTATCCTCACCTGCACCAAAAGGTAGACTACTTACATCTGATATATTCGCCATTTTAACAGATGGACAGTAAGTTAAGTTAGCAACGACGCTACCAGTGATGCTATCAATATTAATACTAATTTATCAAGTATATATTTTTTTTTTTTGTATAGCGCTTTTTACAATACAGATTGTATCAAAGCAGCTTCACAGTATTAAAATAAAATAATACAACAAAGTTTGTTTCTAGTGGAATTTATTGATTGATAGAATAAAATTAAATATCCCCAAATATCCCCAACTGAGCAAGCCAAAGGCAACAGTGGCAAGGAACCGAAAAACTCCATCAAGTGACCTAATGGTGTCCTAAAACTCCATCAGGTGACCTAATGGAGAAAAAAAAACCTTGGGAGAACCCAGGCTCAGTCGGGGGCCAGTTCTCCTCTGGCATTTATGAACTAGAGGCCGGATTGTAGTTTGAAACTGTGAGATTAACAATATTATATGAATGCCTGGCTGAAAAGATGCGTCTTTAATCTAGTTTTAAACTGGGAGAGTGAGTCAGAGTAACGAACAGTATCAGGAAGGCTATTCCAGAGTTTTGGAGCCAAATGTGAAAATGCTCTCCCTCCTTTGGTTGATCTGGATATCCTAGGTATGACCAAAAGCCTCGAATTTATTGATCTTAAAGAGCGCGATGGATTATAGGGTGATAGAAGATCCGTTAAATAGACTGGAGCTAAGCCGTTTAGGGCTTTATAAGTCAGTAGCAATACCTTATAATTAATACGGAACTTTATAGGTAGCCAATGTAGTGATGATAAAATCGGTGTTATATGATCATATTTTCTTGATCTAGTAAGAACTCTAGCGGCTGCATTTTGGACTAACTGTAGCTTGTTTATTGAGGATGCAGGACAACCGGCTAATAAAGCATTACAGTAATCTAGTCTCGAGGTCATGAATGCATGAACTAACTTTTCTGCATCAGAAACTGATAGCATATTACGTAGCTTAGCAATGTTTCTAAGGTGGAAAAAGGCAGTTTTTGTAACATACGAAATATGATTTTCAAAAGACAGGTTACAATCGAGTATAACACCCAGGTCTTTTACTGTAGAGGATAAAGTAACAGGACATCCTACAATGTCAAAGTTGTATTGTGAGAGGTTCTGTGGGCGGTTTTTTGAACCGATAAGTATTACCTCTGTCTTGTCTGGATTTAATAAAAGAAAATTACGCGTCATCCAATCTTTTATATCTTTAACACACTCTGTCAATTTGGATAAATTAGCGTTTTCATCCGGCCGTGATGAAATATATATTTGAGTGTCATCAGCATAACAATGGAAACTAATTCCATGTTTCCTTATAATATTTCCAAGTGGCATCATATATATTGAGAATAACAGAGGGCCTAACACAGATCCCTGCGGCACTCCATAGTTTACTGGAGTTATGATCGATTTTTCTCCATTTAAATAGACAAAATGGTAGCGGTCAGATAAGTATGATCTAAACCAGCTTAATGCTTGTCCTTGAACACCAGTATAATTTTGAAGTCGATCTAAGAGTATTGTATGATCTATAGTATCGAACGCAGCACTTAGATCAAGTAAAACTAGTATTGAGATACAGCCTTGGTCAGAAGCTAAGAGTAAATCATTTGTGATTTTAACGAGCGCAGTTTCAGTGCTATGATGCGGCCTGAATCCAGACTGAAACTTTTCATAGATATCATTTTCTTGCAAGAAAGAGCCCAGTTGAGCGGACACAACTTTTTCTAGTATTTTAGACATAAAAGGTAGATTTGAAATGGGTCTATAATTTGCTAGATTATTATGATCTAATTGTGGTTTCTTAATGAGAGGTTTTATAACTGCCAGTTTAAATGTTCTTGGAACATGACCTAAAGATAAAGACGAGTTAATAATATTGAGGAGACCACCTTCCACTACAGGTAACACTTCCTTCAGTAGTTTAGTTGGTATAGGATCTAATAAACATGTTGTTGTTTTAGATGAAGTGATAAGTTTATTTAAATCTTTTTGTTCTATAGTTGTAAAGCACTGTAATTGTTCTTGCGGGGGGGAAATTGAGGCTGAATTATAAGGCGCGATTGAGGATTGAACATTTACAATTGTGGTTCTGATGTTTTCTATTTTCTCAGTGAAGAAGTTCATGAAATCATTACTACTAAACTGTAACGGGATATTTTGTTCGGGTGACGTCTGTTTATTTGTTAGTCTAGCCACGGTGTTAAATAAAAACCTAGGATTGTTTTGGTTGTTTTCTATTAGTTTGCGGAGATGCTCAGCCCTGGCCGCTTTTAGGGCCTTTTTATAACGTGACATACTGTCTTTCCACGCGATTCTATGCGAATTTATGGCTTAAGTCTTGGATATAATCCGTCTTTTTAGTGGTACGGGTGTGGAGTAGACGCACGATAGGCGAAAAAAAATGTTTGTTTATAAATGAGTGCGGAGAAGACGCGTTCAGCCGTGATCCACGGACGTAACCTATAAGAGTATCCAGCGTTGGATCACTAGGCTTGAGACATGTCTGCTCAACAGTCCGCGTTGTAACTATGAGGTGAGGAAAAATAGAAAATGTTCGTTGTAAGTGAGTTTAAAGAGAAATCAAGAATTATAAATCAATCGATGGAGCTCCAAAGACAACAACTCCTATAAGCACGAACCCCGTCTGATTGGTCGTGGCGGCGGTGTTGCAGCGGTCTATAGAGATATTCTCAGTGTTACTCAGAAAACGGGTTATAAGTTTATTTCGTTTGAAGTACTTGTACTAAATGTTACGCTCTTAGATGTTAGAAAAAAATCCATATTATCTCTAGCCTTGGCTACCGTATATAGACCGCCTGGGCCATACGCTGATTTCCTAAAAGAGTTTGCAGATTTTCTCTCAGACCTATTGGTCAATGTAGATAAAGCATTAATTGTTGGAGATTTTAACATACACGTAGATAATCCAAATGATGCGTTAGGGGCTGCGTTTATAGATTTATTAAATTCCTTTGGGGTCAAGCAAAATGTCACCGGACCAACTCATCGTCTTAATCACACACTCGATTTAATTATATCATATGGAACCGATCCAACCGATATAGATATCATTCCACAAAGTGATGATGTCACTGACCATTACTTGGTAACTTGCATATTACGTACTGCTGTAATATGTCATGCGGCGCGCGTTATCGACCAGGCAGAACAATCCTTCCATCCACCATAGATAATTTCTCGAGTTGCTTGTCTGATCTGTCTCAGCTGCTGCCTGAACCCAAACAAACAGATGAACTAGAAGAACTAACTAGCACTATGAGCACCATTCTCTCTAGTACATTGGATGTTGTTGCACCCGGTAAATTAAAAAAAGTCAGAGAGAAAATTAAAGCACCATGGTACAATAATACTACGCATGTTCTAAAGAGAGAAACCCGTAATTTAGAGCGTAAATGGAAACAAACTAATTTAGAGGTCTTTAGAATCGCGTGGAAAGACAGTATGTCACGTTATAAAAAGGCCCTAAAAGCGTCCAGGGCTGAGCATCTCCGCAAACTAATAGAAAACAACCAAAACAATCCTAGGTTTTTATTTAACACCGTGGCTAGACTAACAAATAAACAGACATCACCCGAACAAAATATCCCGTTACAGTTTAGTAGTAATGATTTCATTAACTTCTTCACTGAGAAAATAGAAAGCATCAGAACCACAATTGTAAACGTTCAATCCTCAATCGCGCCTTATAATTCAGCCTCAATTATCCCCCCGCAAGAACAATTACAGTGCTTTACAACTATAGAACAAAAAGAGTTAAATAAACTTATCACTTCATCTAAAACAACAACATGTTTATTAGATCCTATACCAACTAAACTACTGAAGGAAGTGTTACCTGTAGTGGAAGAGCCTCTCCTCAATATTATTAACTCGTCTTTATCTTTAGGTCATGTTCCAAGAACATTTAAACTGGCAGTTATAAAACCTCTCATTAAGAAACCACAATTAGATCATAATAATCTAGCAAATTATAGACCCATTTCAAATCTACCTTTTATGTCTAAAATACTAGAAAAAGTTGTGTCCGCTCAACTGGGCTCTTTCTTGCAAGAAAATTATATCTATGAAAAGTTTCAGTCAGGATTCAGGCCGCATCATAGCACTGAAACTGTGCTCGTTAAAATCACAAATGATTTACTCTTAGCTTCTGACCAAGGCTGTATCTCAATACTAGTTTTACTCGATCTAAGTGCTGCGTTCGATACTATAGATCACACAATACTCTTAGATCGACTACAAAATTATACTGGTGTTCAAGGACAAGCATTAAGCTGGTTTAGATCATACTTATCTGACTGTCTATTTAAATGGAGAAAAATCGATCATAACTCCAGTAAACTATGGAGTGCCGCAGGGATCTGTGTTAGGCCCTCTATTATTCTCAATATATATGATGCCACTTGGAAATATTATAAGGAAACATGGAATTAGTTTCCATTGTTATGCTGATGACACTCAAATATATATTTCATCACAGCCGGATGAAAACGCTAAATTATCCAAATTGACAGAGTGTGTTAAAGATATAAAAGATTGGATGACGCGTAATTTTCTTTTATTAAATCCAGACAAGACAGAGGTAATACTTATCGGTTCAAAAAACCGCCCACAGAACCTCTCACAATACAACTTTGACATCGTAGGATGTCCTGTTACTTTATCCTCTACAGTAAAAGACCTGGGTGTTATACTCGATTGTAACCTGTCTTTTGAAAATCATATTTCGTATGTTACAAAAACAGCCTTTTTCCACCTTAGAAACATTGCTAAGCTACGTAATATGCTATCAGTTTCTGATGCAGAAAAGTTAGTTCATGCATTCATGACCTCGAGACTAGATTACTGTAATGCTTTATTAGCTGGTTGTCCTGCATCCTCTATAAACAAGCTACAGTTAGTCCAAAATGCAGCTGCTAGAGTTCTTACTAGATCAAGAAAATATGATCATATAACACCGATTTTATCATCACTACATTGGCTACCTATAAAGTTCCGTATTAATTATAAGGTATTGCTACTGACTTATAAAGCCCTAAACGGCTTAGCTCCAGTCTATTTAACGGATCTTCTATCGCCCTATAATCCATCGCGCTCTTTAAGATCAATAAATTCGAGGCTTTTGGTCATACCTAGGATATCCAGATCAACCAAAGGAGGGAGAGCATTTTCACATTTGGCTCCAAAACTCTGGAATAGCCTTCCTGATACTGTTCGTTGCTCGGACTCGCTCTCCCAGTTTAAAACTAGATTAAAGACGCATCTTTTCAGCCAGGCATTCATATAATATTGTTAATCTCACAGTTCAAACTACAATCCGGCCTCTAGTTCATAAATGCCAGAGGAGAACTGGCCCCCGACTGAGCCTGGGTTCTCCCAAGGTTTTTTTTTCTCCATTAGGTCACCTGATGGAGTTTTTCGGTTCCTTGCCACTGTTGCCTTTGGCTTTGGCTATTTTGGGGATATTTAATTTTATTCTATCAATCAATAAATTCCACTAGAAACAAACTTTGTTGTATTATTTTATTTTAATTTAATACTGTGAAGCTGCTTTGATACAATCTGTATTGTGAAAAGCGCTATACAAATATGCTTGATTTGATTTGATTCTCTCACAGGAGTGTGTGTTGTTGAGTCTCACAGGAGTGTGTGTTGTAGAGTCTCACAGGAGTGTGTGTTGTTGAGTCTCACAGGAGTGTGTGTGTTGAGTCTCACAGGAGTGTGTGTTGTTGAGTCTCACAGGAGTGTGTGTGTTGAGTCTCACAGGAGTGTGTGTGTTGAGTCTCACAGGAGTGTGTGTGTTGAGTCTCACAGGAGTGTGTGTGTTGAGTCTCACAGGAGTGTGTGTTGTTGAGTCTCACAGGAGTGTGTGTGTTGAGTCTCACAGGAATGTGTGTGTTGAGTCTCACAGGAGTGTGTGTGTTGAGTCTCACAGGAGTGTGTGTTGTTGAGTCTCACAGGAGTGTGTGTTGTTGAGTCTCACAGGAGTGTGTGTTGTTGAGTCTCACAGGTTCAGTTCAGACTCTATAAAGCATCAGTGTGTGTTCAGTGTGTTATAGACTCGCTCTACTACGCTTCTCTCACAGGAGTGTGTGTTGTTGAGTCTCACAGGAGTGTGTGTTGTTGAGTCTCACAGGAGTGTGTGTTGTTGAGTCTCACAGGAGTGTGTGTGTTGAGTCTCACAGGAGTGTGTGTTGTTGAGTCTCACAGGAGTGTGTGTTGTTGAGTCTCACAGGAGTGTGTGTTGTTGAGTCTCACAGGAGTGTGTGTTGTTGAGTCTCACAGGTTCAGTTCAGACTCTATAAAGCATCAGTGTGTGTTCAGTGTGTTATAGACTCGCTCTACTATGCTTCTCTCACAGGAGTGTGTGTTGTTGAGTCTCACAGGAGTGTGTGTTGTTGAGTCTCACAGGAGTGTGTGTTGTTGAGTCTCACAGGAGTGTGTCTTGTTGAGTCTCACAGGAGTGTGTGTTGTTGAGTCTCACAGGAGTGTGTGTGTTGAGTCTCACAGGAGTGTGTGTGTTGAGTCTCACAGGTTCAGTTCAGACTCTATAAAGCATCAGTGTGTGTTCAGTGTGTTATAGACTCGCTCTACTACGCTTCTCTCACAGGAGTGTGTGTTGTTGAGTCTCACAGGAGTGTGTGTTGTTGAGTCTCACAGGAGTGTGTGTTGTTGAGTCTCACAGGTGTGTGTGTGTTGTAGAGTCTCACAGGAGTGTGTGTGTTGAGTCTCACAGGAGTGTGTGTTGTTGAGTCTCACAGGAGTGTGTGTGTTGAGTCTCACAGGAGTGTGTGTTGTTGAGTCTCACAGGAGTGTGTGTTGTTGAGTCTCACAGGAGTGTGTGTTGTTGAGTCTCACAGGAGTGTGTGTTGTTGAGTCTCACAGGAGTGTGTGTTGTTGAGTCTCACAGGAGTGTGTGTGTTGTAGAGTCTCACAGGAGTGTGTGTTGTAGAGTCTCACAGGAGTGTGTGTGTTGAGTCTCACAGGAGTGTGTGTGTTGAGTCTCACAGGAGTGTGCGTGTTGAGTCTCTGTGTTGGGACGACTTCCTGGAAAACAGCCAGGGAAGCCAGGACAGCATATCACAACCTCCGATAACACCGGAGCAACAGCCACTTTCACCAGACACTCTCTCCCTCTCTCCAGCAACTCCACTCCTGTGCTTCTCACAGAAAATGGAAGAACTGGTGTATGCTGGAACCAGACTATCCCACTCTTTTGCTGCAAGCCCTCAGATACCAACCAAAAAAAGACAAGCACCTCAACCACCCGCTTCGAAGCCTGCAGCAAAGCCTGCGGGCCCAGCTCGCCCTCCCCCTCCTCCTGTGAGAGCTCTTCAGCCACTGCCAAAAACGCCAGGGCCCACACCCTCCTCCATCTGCTCGAGGTGAACCAAAAACAACTGATACCAGCTCTCAGTGATATGTGTCGGGTCCCCGTTTTGATAACAGTAACTTTCTCAAATGTTTACAGAACAAACGGGAACCCAGTGTGCCTGTATCTTCCTCCATTGCTGTTCTATTACAAGATAGAAAGTCTAAGGCCTTCAATAGCCGTACAGCAAACCTAACTAATCTGGTGCCTATTACACGTCAAACTAAGATTGACGTGGGGAAAAGTAAGGCTATGTTCACACTTAGCGTCTTTTTTGACAAGAAAAAGTTGACAACGGCGTTTTTTTAGCAAAAAAAAAAACGCTGGCAGCGTTCAGTTACAAATAGCGGCCGAGCGCGTCTTTTGTTGCTATAACAACAGCTGCAACAGTAGCCTAGTGCTGTGTGATGCAAAAAATGTCGAGAAAGAGAAAGTTGGCTCTTGCGTTGACTTTTGAAGTTACCGGGGAGGAGAATGTCGGTTCACAAAGACGTGTGCTCCGAAACAAGGACGATTAGTTTATCTACCGGCACCGTCTCCATTTTTTCTTGTTGTTCTTGTTGTTATGGAAACGACAGGTCTCGCTACTCGCTTGTCATTGGTCAGCTGTCAAAAAGGCGCTTGACGTAGGGCGTTCTTTTCAGAAAAGTTGAACTTTTTTCAACTTAAAAAGACGCTCTGAGCTGCAGAAAAAGACGCCGGCGGTGGCGTCTAAAAAAGCGCTCAGGACTTTTTTGAAAAAACGGTTTACTCCATAGGGTTATAATGTAGAACAGACGCTGGCAGTTTGAAAAAAGACGCTAAGTGTGAACATAGCCTAAGTCTGTTAAGTTAGCACTTTTAAACATTCGCTCACTTAAAAATAAATCACTTCTAGTCAACGACTTAATAACCACAAACAATCTGGATTTTATGCTTTTAAATGAAACCTGGCTAGAAGACAGCTGCAGTGCAACAATCCTCAATGAAGCAGCCCCCCCGAACTTTACTTTTATGAGTGTCTGCAGAGCTGTCAAGAGAGGTGGGGGTCTAGCTGCTCTTTTTAAAGATATCTATCAATGTAAGCAAATATAATTTGGGAATTACTTGTCTTTCGAATATCTGGGTATTGTGTTAAAAGGTGCTCCACGCATTTTACTTATCATTATTTACAGGCCTCCAAAATACTCTCCAGCCTTTGCTGAGGACTTTACAGAACTGTTATCAACAATTACATCAGAGTTTGACTGTTTTGCCATTGCTGGAGATTTAAACATCCATATAGATAATGCAGAAACCAATATGGCAAAAGAAATCAATACTGTTTTAAAAACTTTTGATCTGACTCAGCATGTACATGGACCCACACACAATCGTGGACACACATTAGATTAACTTACTAGTAAGGGTCTAAACATTTCATCGATTGTTATTAAGGATGTAGCACTGTCTGATCATTTCTGTATTTTCTTTGATATATTTATCTCTCCTGCTACCACTGAAGCTAGATCTGTGTCTGTCAAGAAGAGATGCTTAAATTAGTGATGGGTCGTTCGCGAATGAGCCGGATCTAAGAGCCGGCTCTTGTAGGTGAACGACGGGAGCCGGCTCGCATATCTGAAGAGCCGACTCTATTTAAAAAAATATAGCCTATAGAAATTAAATCATTATGTAGGCTAATAATGAAATAAAGAATGATTTTAATTGTATTTAAAATAATTGACTAATTCAAAAACCAACAAAAACATAATTTTATAGGCCTAAAGGCGCACACACATTTGTTTCGACTGTCTGATCAGCCTCACATTCTGTTCCTGTCAATCATACACGCAATGTCAACCAATTAAACTGCATGAGGGAGGGCCGAGCTAACTCACACGCACACACTAGAGATGAGGATAACCGCGGATGACGTGACGAAAAATAATATTAATAATTGAATTAAATTCGGGCGGGTGGCGGTTGAACCAATCAAATGAATAAAGTTTGCCACTAAGCAAACCTGCAAGCTATGCCCAGCTGTCAGTATTGGAGGAGGCCTAAACGTGTCTTCGATGAGAATGCCTGCGTTATTTTGTTTCGATATTAGTTATATTTTAAAACAGCCAGTCGTAGCCTACCACTCGTGAAATAGGCTAGGCATTTAAAAGAGAGACAGATTATGGTCTGATATGACTCAGAAATGACATCGGCAATTGCCGCGCAAGATGTTCAGAAGAACGCAAGAGCTAAAAAAAATAAAAAAAGAAGGTAAGAAAAATAGTCATAACTTTGCCCATTAATTAGATGTGCAAGGCAAGCAGACAAGTTTTTGGGTTGTTATGGACAATTAAAAATGTGGATATTCACGTTGCACAGTTGTGTGGTGGACTTTCAGCGAGTTAAAACATATATTTTTTAAAGAGCCGTTTGTGAGTCAAAAGAGCCGGCTCTTTTCAGTGAGCTGAGTCAAACGAGCCGGCTCACGAAAAAGAGCCGGAATGCCCATCACTAGCTTAAATGAGAACACTTGTGTACTGTTTATGAAGGCTATATCCTTAACACCAAGCATATCTGCAGACTCTGTTGATTTTCTCCTTGATTCTTTTAACTCAAAAGTTAAAAGTGTAATTGATGATATTGCTCCTGTTAAAGTCAGGAAGAAGAGTGGCAGACAAAAAGCACCTTGGAGAAACTCAACAGCAGTGCAAAATATGAAAAGACAATGCAGAAAAGCAGAGCGCATGTGGCGGAAGACAAAACTTGTAGTCCATTATAACATCTACAAAGACTGCATCCATGCTTTTAATATGGAACTAGGCAAAGCTAGACAGACTTTCTTCTCAAATATTATAAACAGCAATCTAAACAACACACACACTCTTTTTGCTACTGTAGAGAGACTGACAAACCCCCCAAGCCAGATTCCCAGTGAAATGCTCTCAGACAACAAGTGCAGTGAGTTTGCTTCTTTCTTCTCTGAGAAAATCAATAATATCAGAAAGGTGATCAGCACATCCTTGAGTTGCACTGGGGTCAGACAGATCAGACCACCTGAGAAAGTAGTTAATATGTCTGATTTCAAAGAAATTGATGGCAACATTTTGGAAGAAACCGTACAGCACCTTAAAACATCAACCTGTGCTCTTGACACACTTCCCACATCATTTTTCAAAAGTGTGTTAAACAGTTTAGAAGCAGATCTTCTAGAAGTGGTAAATGCTTCACTTCTCTCTGGGAGTTTTCCAAACTTCCTGAAAACTGCAGTTGTCAAGCCCCTCCTGAAAAAGAACAATCTGGATAAGACCATATTAAGCAACTATAGGCCAATCTCAAATCTTCCTTTCATAGGCAAGATCATTGAAAAAGTTGTCTTCAATCAGCTGAACAAATTCTTATGCTCGAATGGATACTTTGACAATTTTCAATCTGGTTTCCGACCGCACCACAGCACAGAGACAGCGCTCATAAAGATAATAAACGATATTCGCTTAAATACTGATTCAGGCAAATTATCAGTGCTGGTACTACTCGACCTCAGTGCTGCATTTGACACTGTCGATCATAACATACTTCTTGACAGGCTGGAAAACTAGGTGGGGCTTTCTGGGATAGTCCTAAAATGGTTCAGGTCATACTTAGATGGGAGAGGTTATTATGTGAGTATAGGAGATCATAAGTCTGAGTGGACATCCATGACATGCGGAGTCCCTCAAGGCTCAATTCTTGCGCCACTCCTGTTCAACCTGTATATGCTCCCAATGAGCCAAATAATGAGAAAGAACCAAATTGCTTACCACAGCTATGCAGACGACACACAGCTCTACTTAGCCCTATCGCCTAACGATTACAGCCCCATTGACTCCCTGTGCCAATGCATTGATGAAGTCAACAGTTGGATGTGTCAAAGCTTTCTTCAGTTAAACAAAGACAAAACTGAAGTCATTGCATTTGGAAACAAAGATGAAGTTCTCAAGGTGAACGCATACCTTCACTCTAGGGGTCAAACAACTAAACATCAAGTCAGGAATCTTGGTGTGACACTAGAGTCAGACCTTAGTTTCAGTAGTCATGTCAAAGCAATAACTAAATCAGCATACTATCATCTAAAAAATATTGCAAGAATTAGATACTTTGTTTCCAGACAAGACTTAGAGAAACTTGTTCATGCTTTCATCACCAGCAGGGTGGATTATTGTAATGGACTCCTCACTGGCCTTCCCAAAGAGACCATAAGACAGTTGCAGCTCATACAGAACGCTGCCGCCAGGATTCTGAGCAGAACCAGAAAATATGAACATATCACACCAGTCCTCAGGTCTTTACACTGGCTCCCAGTTAAATTTAGGATTGATTTTAAAGTATTATTACTGGTATATAAATCATTCAATGGCCTAGGACCTCAATACATTGCAGATATGCTTACTGAATATAAACCCAACAGATCACTCAGATCACTAGGATCATATCAGCTAGAAATACCAAGGGTTCACTCTAAGCATGGCGAGTCCGCTTTTAGCTATTATGCCAGCCGCAGCTGGAACCAGCTTCCAGAGGAGATCAGATGTGCTCCTACAATAGTCACTTTCAAATCCAGACTCAAAACACTTCTGTTTAACTGTGCATTTACTGAATGAGCACTGATTGAACTTTACAGATTCACAACTATTTATACAAAATAACATTAATAACATACACTAAAATAACGCTTAAAGTTCATGTAAACAATAATTCAATGTCAGTCATGTGTAGGTTGAAAACTAATTTATTAGAAGGTTCAAGGATTTATTTAAAGGTTTTAATTATCATAACATTTAAAACATGGAAAGACCAATAGCAATCATTATAGTTAATGGCTTTTAGAGTTACCTAAAATTATGAATTGATCATTTCTTAACACAAGTAGAATCAACAGACAATAAAAAGTTTCTAAGGGTCCAACTTTTGGAGCAATACGCATTGTAAAATTTAAAGTCATTATGAAACTGTTGTCCTGAAAATTATTTTTGGTCTTACTTGAACACTGATAATATAGTATTATTTCTCACTATGTGACACAGATAAAACATACAAAATACAACAAAACAAATAAAATAAAGTCAGAATTGCGAAATAAAGTTGCAATTGCGCATTATAAAGTCAGAATTCTGACTTTTTTTTCTCGCAATTGCGACTTTATAACACATAATTGCGAGTTTATATCTCGCAATTCTGACATATTTTCTCAGAATTGTGAGATATAAACTCACAATTGTGAGATATAAAGTCCAGTTTTTCTCTTTTTTTTAACTTCAGAATAGTTTATATCTCACAATTCTGACTTTATAACACGCAATTGCGACTTTATATCATGCAATTATGACTTTATATCTCCCAACTGTGACTTTATTTCTCTCAGAATTGCGACTTTATATCTCGCAATTGCGACTATATTTTTTCAGAATTGCGACTTTATTTCTCACAATTCTGACTTCATATCTCGCAATTGTGAGAAAAAAAGTCAGAATTGTGAGATAAAAAGTCGCAATTATTATTATTTATTTATTATTCAGTGGTGGAAACAAGCTTCCATAGAAAACAGTGATGTTAGTTTGTTGTTTTGTTACTAGGGCGCCGCCATTTTGAGCTTCAACGGCCCGTGATGTCACTGGCATGATAGGCTATCTTTACAACTCCAGCAAAATGGCATATCAAGAGCATAACAGATCGAGAGGGGGGTCTTAATGCATTGTGATCTGTCCAACAAGCGAATATAACGCCTTCCACTCACATAAACAAGCTCCACTCCACTCCACTGTGCCAATGTTCGTCCGACTGTTTGTACTGTACTGTATTTTATTTTTATTTTTCTAAACTGTTTTAATTATTCTTATTTCTTTTTATTATTCTAATTTCTTCTATGTAAAGCACTTTGAATTGCCACTGTGTATGAAATGTGCTATATAAATAAACTTGCCTTGCCTTGCCTTGCCTCACAGGAGTGTGTGTGTTGAGTCTCACAGGAGTGTGTGTTGTTGAGTCTCACAGGAGTGTGTGTGTTGAGTCTCACAGGAGTGTGTGTTGTTGAGTCTCACAGGAGTGTGTGTTGTTGATTCTCGCAGGAGTGTGTGTGTTGAGTCTCGCAGGAGTGTGTGTTGTTGAGTCTCACAGGAGTGTGTGTGTTGAGTCTCACAGGAGTGTGTGTGTTGAGTCTCACAGGAGTGTGTGTGTTGAGTCTCACAGGAGTGTGTGTGTTGAGTCTCACAGGAGTGTGTGTGTTGAGTCTCACAGGAGTGTGTGTTGTAGAGTCTCACAGGAGTGTGTGTTGTTGAGTCTCACAGGAGTGTGTGTGTTGAGTCTCACAGGAGTGTGTGTGTTGAGTCTCACAGGAGTGTGTGTTGTTGAGTCTCACAGGAGTGTGTGTTGTAGAGTCTCGCAGGAGTGTGTGTTGTTGAGTCTCACAGGAGTGTGTGTTGTTGAGTCTCGCAGGAGTGTGTGTTGTTGAGTCTCGCAGGAGTGTGTGTTGTTGAGTCTCACAGGAGTGTGTTGTTGAGTCTTACAGGAGTGTGTGTTGTAGTCTCGCAGGAGTGTGTGTTGTAGTCTCGCAGGAGTGTGTGTTGTTGAGTCTCACAGGAGTGTGTGTTGTAGAGTCTCACAGGAGTGTGTGTTGTAGAGTCTCAGAGGTTTGTGTGTGTTGGGTCTCACAGGAGTGTGTGTTGTAGAGTCTCACAGGAGTGTGTGTTGTAGAGTCTCACAGGAGTGTGTGTGTTGGGTCTCACAGGAGTGTGTGTTGTAGAGTCTCACAGGAGTGTGTGTTGTAGAGTCTCACAGGAGTGTGTGTTGTTGAGTCTCGCAGGAGTGTGTGTTGTTGAGTCTCGCAGGAGTGTGTGTTGTTGAGTCTCGCAGGAGTGTGTGTTGTTGAGTCTCGCAGTAGTGTGTGTGTTGAGTCTCACAGGTTCAGTTCAGACTCTATAAAGCATCAGTGTGTGTTCAGCATGTAAAAAGCCTCGCTCTACTATGCTTCACTCACAGGAGTGTGTGTGTTGAGTCTGACTGCAGTGAGGGACATGATGTACGGCAGAGACAGGTGAAGGTGGGAATGGTGGTCGGCTGATTCATCAGAATAAACACACAGAATGAGAACCGCTGTGTTGAGATGGCAGTGAGATGTGGGGTTCACCGCCTGGACATATGTGATTGTTAGAACAATAAGTTTGAATAAAGCTTTGTTTGGTGTGTTGTTGACTTGTATATGCATTTGTTTATTGTGATGGTACTCATTTATTCATGTTTTTTATTGTCAGTAAATAAAATATAATTATTTCATTAATATATGAATCAATTCATTACTAGACTGGAAATTGAGACGTGTTCACTGCATTATTTAGTGTGTATTCATGCATATCTATGTTATATAAAACAAATGACATTTTGTTTGTTTTACTAAAATATATAATTTCCAGTTAAAAAAGTAATATAATTAAGTATTGGTCAGCATTTATAATTATAATTGTGTGTAAGTGTTGGGGTGGGCTAGCAATGCAACTCTTTAATCTTTATTTTTAAGGAGGGATATTTACATTTTTGGAGTATAAAATCAGCAGTTTTCTCCAAAGGCGAGATCATCAGCCGCCCGTCTCCTCTGTGCAGACATTACACACATTACACACGCTGAGGAGAACTGCTCTAGGCTGTCGAGTTACTGATGTTATGAGGTGTTAGTGCACCTGTCACTCATAACTTATAGTTACATACAAGATCAGGGAAAGATACCAGTTCTTTAACAATGAACAATCATAATGACAATAAACAAAACAAAATAAGAAATCATAAATATCATGGGTTTGCATCATAGTATGAGATTATATACACAGGGGAAAAAAGCACAATGACAAGTTCTATATACAACCCCTGGCAAAAAGTATGGAATCACCCCTCTCAGAAGATGTTCATTCAAATGTTTAATTGTGTAGAAAAAAAAACAAGCACATATATGCCACAAAACAATTTTCACTGAACAATCCAAACTTCTGGCTGTATAAAACACTTTTTTAAAAAACAAAAAAAAATAACTATAGTCAATTACAACTGTTTTTACAGATCACACAGAGGAAAAAAATATGGAATCACATAAATCTGAGGAAAATTATATGGAATCACCATGCACTTTGCATTTCTAAAACAAACACCTGTATCTGATTACAACTGCTAATTAGTCTGCAGTTAAAAAAGAGTGCTTGCACACATTAGTGATGTGTTGAACCAAGATGATTGACATAACTCATGGCTCCAACACGAGAGATGTCAGTTGAAACAAAGGAGAGGATTATCAAACTTCTCGAAGAAGGTAAATCTTCATGGAATGTTGCAAAAGATGTTGGTTGTTCCCAGTCAGCTGTGTCTAAAATCTGGACCAAGTACAAATATGGAAAGGTTGTAAAAGGGAAGTGTACTGGTAGACCAAGAAAGACATCAAAGCGCCAAGACAGAAAACTTAAAGCAATATGCCTTGAAAACAGAAAATGCACAACAAAACAAATGAGGAACAAATGGGCAGAAAGTGGAGTCAATGTCTGTGACCGGACTGTAAGAAATCGCCTAAAAGAAATGGGATTTACATACAGAAAAGCCAAACGAAAACCATCATTTACATCTAAACAGAAAAAAACAAGGTTTCAGTGGGCTAAAGAAAGACAATCTTGGACTGTGGATGACTGGATGAGAGTTATATTCAGTGATGAATCACGAATCTGCATTGGGCAGGGTGATGATGCTGGAACTTTTGTTTGGTGCCGTTCCAATGAAATTTATAAAGACAACTGCCTGAAGAAAACATGCAAATTTCCACAATCATTAATGATATGGGGTTGTATGTCAGGTAAAGGTATGGGAGAGATGACATTACATCTTCTATAAATGCACAAGTTTATGTTGAGATTTTGGACACTTTTCTTATTCCATCAATTGAAAGGATGTTTGGTGATGGTAGCATCATTTTTCAGGATGATAATGCATCGTGCCATAGGGCAAAATCTGTGAAAACATTCCTACAGGAAAGACATATAATGTCAATGGCATGGCCTGCAAATAGTCCGGACCTCAATCCAATTGAAAATCTGTGGTGGAAATTAAAGAAAATGGTCCACGACAAGGCTCCAACCTGCAAAGCTGATCTGGCAACTGCAATAAGACAAAGCTGGAGACAGATTGATGAAGTATACTGTTTGTCATTAGTTAAATCCATGCCTCAGAGAATTCAAGCTGTTATAAAAGCCAGAGGTGGTGCAACAAAGTACTAGTAGTGATTTTATTTGGTGATTCCATATAATTTTCCTCAGATTTGTGTGATTCCATATTTTTTTCCTCTGTGTGATCTGTAAAAACAGTTGTAATTGACTATAGTTATTTTTTTTTGTTTTTTAAAAAAGTGTTTTATACAGCCAGAAGTTTGGATTGTTCAGTGAAAATTGTTTTGTGGCATATATGTGCTTGTTTTTTTTTCTACACAATTAAACATTTGAATGAACATCTTCTGAGAGGGGTGATTCCATACTTTTTGCCAGGGGTTGTATTTGAATAATTTATCATAATACGTTGAAAGTTCATTGAAGTTTATTATTTATAAACCTGAGGGATGAAACGAGTTAAACATAAATGAGATTTAAGCCACTTTTGATTGTGAAACATTTATAAAAACAATAAATCAACCCTAAATGTATTGGTTAAACTACAATCACAAAATAAATGGGCAGTTGATTCTTCAACAAAACCACAAAATGATCAAGTTTCATCAATATCAAGATATTTACAGATAGATGAATTAAAGCTGCTGATCATGTCTTTTAAGTTGTTGCGCTTGTGATAACGTTGTAGGTCACATGATAACCTCAACATGGCGGATGATGTACATTGCATTCATACTTAACGCGATCAGGCTATAGTACCTACTCTTTTAGCGCTCGTTAAGCACGTACTTATTGAAATTAAGGACCTACTCAGTGAATATGCGGTTTCGAACACAGCCAGGGTGTAGCAAACAAACTCACAGTCCTTTTAAACAAAACAACAATTAGTTAGTCATGTGACAATCACCTGATTACGTAATGTAGAATAGTCACAAGAGAGAAGAGTTAGATAAATAGATAGAAGTAGATAAAATAGATAGATAAATAAATAGAAGATTGTTAGATAAATATAGAGGACATATCTCACCAAAGAAATTCACAACATAACATATGTATAAAAAAAAAAAAAATAATAATATATATATATATATATATATATATATATATATATATTTCTTTTTTTAAAAATTATGTTGTGTTGTGAATTTTTTTATATAACAACAATGCACTAAAGTGTAACATCAGAGTCAAAAATGTATTCCAAAACATAGATTTTACAAAAAAAAAATCAATATATATTTTAAATATATATAAGACATGTACAACTTCACATAAAATATCAATGAAATATACAAATCAGAATCAACAATATATTCCCAATTCCAAAACTTGGATTTCACCCTAAACAAAATATATATTTATAATAATTCATTATATTATTTATATTATAAATAATTATTATACAAACTAAACCAACATTGATCATTCAATATCATGTTTCTAAAACGCATGCTAACACACACGCTGCTTTATTTAATTGTGAAGTCTGAGTCTCTTCCACCTTTATGAATCACATTTACACATGTATTTCTCCTCATAGACAGTAGTGAGACTCTTCTGTGGATCACCTGATGGTTTCTGCTCCTCTCATGATCATTTCACACTACGATATAACACATCTAGCAGAGTTTGGTGATCGACCTTTATCAGGGATGTTTGGTGATCGACCTTTTTCAGGGATGTTTGGTGATCGACCTTTATCAGGGATGTTTGGTGATCGATCTTTATCAGGGATGTTTGGTGATCGACCTTTATCAGGGATGTTTGGTGATCGACCTTTATCAGGGATGTTTGGTGATCGACCTTTATCAGGGATGTTTGGTGATCGACCTTTTTCAGGGATGTTTGGTGATCGACCTTTATCAGGGATGTTTGGTGATCGACCTTTATCAGGGATGTTTGGTGATCGATCTTTATCAGGGATGTTTGGTGATCGACCTTTATCAGGGATGTTTGGTGATCGATCTTTATCAGGGATGTTTGGTGATCGATCTTTATCAGGGATGTTTGGTGATCGATCTTTATCAGGGATGTTTGGTGATCGACGTTGATCAGGGATGTTTGGTGATCGACCTTTATCAGGGATGTTTGGTGATCGACCTTTATCAGGGATGTTTGGTGATCGACCTTTATCAGGGATGTTTGGTGATCGACGTTGATCAGGGATGTTTGGTGATCGACCTTTATCAGGGATGTTTGGTGATCGACCTTTATCAGGGATGTTTGGTGATCGACCTTTATCAGGGATGTTTGGTGATCGACCTTTATCAGGGATGTTTGGTGATCGACCTTTATCAGGGATGTTTGGTGATCGACCTTTATCAGGGATGTTTGGTGATCGACCTTTTTCAGGGATGTTTGGTGATCGACCTTTATCAGGGATGTTTGGTGATCGACCTTTATCAGGGATGTTTGGTGATCGACCTTTATCAGGGATGTTTGGTGATCGACCTTTATCAGGGATGTTTGGTGATCGATCTTTATCAGGGATGTTTGGTGATCGACCTTTATCAGGGATGTTTGGTGATCGATCTTTATCAGGGATGTTTGGTGATCGACCTTTATCAGGGATGTTTGGTGATCGACCTTTATCAGGGATGTTTGGTGATCGATCTTTATCAGGGATGTTTGGTGATCGACCTTTATCAGGGATGTTTGGTGATCGACCTTTATCAGGGATGTTTGGTGATCGATCTTTATCAGGGATGTTTGGTGATCGACCTTTATCAGGGATGTTTGGTGATCGACCTTTATCAGGGATGTTTGGTGATCGACCTTTATCAGGGATGTTTGGTGATCGATCTTTATCAGGGATGTTTGGTGATCGACCTTTATCAGGGATGTTTGGTGATCGATCTTTATCAGGGATGTTTGGTGATCGACCTTTATCAGGGATGTTTGGTGATCGATCTTTATCAGGGATGTTTGGTGATCGACCTTTATCAGGGATGTTTGGTGATCGACCTTTATCAGGGATGTTTGGTGATCGATCTTTATCAGGGATGTTTGGTGATCGACCTTTATCAGGGATGTTTGGTGATCGATCTTTATCAGGGATGTTTGGTGATCGACCTTTATCAGGGATGTTTGGTGATCGACCTTTATCAGGGATGTTTGGTGATCGACCTTTATCAGGGATGTTTGGTGATCGACCTTTATCAGGGATGTTTGGTGATCGACCTTTATCAGGGATGTTTGGTGATCGACCTTTATCAGGGATGTTTGGTGATCGACCTTTATCAGGGATGTTTGGTGATCGACCTTTATCAGGGATGTTTGGTGATCGACCTTTATCAGGGATGTTTGGTGATCGACCTTTATCAGGGATGTTTGGTGATCGACCTTTATCAGGGATGTTTGGTGATCGATCTTTATCAGGGATGTTTGGTGATCGACCTTTATCAGGGATGTTTGGTGATCGACCTTTATCAGGGATGTTTGGTGATCGACCTTTATCAGGGATGTTTGGTGATCGACCTTTATCAGGGATGTTTGGTGATCGACCTTTATCAGGGATGTTTGGTGATCGACCTTTATCAGGGATGTTTGGTGATTGACCTTTATCAGGGATGTTTGGTGATCGATCTTTATCAGGGATGTTTGGTGATCGACCTTTATCAGGGATGTTTGGTGATCGACCTTTATCAGGGATGTTTGGTGATCGATCTTAATCTGCTCTGTAAAGTGGAACAGAAGAGAAAACAATCAGTGTTCAGTGCAACAAAGAGCAAATTATTATATTTCAATTACTGTTTTTTTTAGTAAAATAAGTTAAATTGAATTCCTGTAATCAGAATAATTACTAACTTTACATGATCTTGCATAGATATCTGTGTTTTATAATATAATAGATGTAAAGCATGAATCATGTTCATATGTGTGTGTCGGTGCGACTCCTATTGAGTCTCTGTAAAGGAGAAACTAATGAGTGTTCGGCGTATGGAATAAACCACAGGGAGCAAATACAAATGTTATTTTGAGTTCAAACACAAACCTTTAGTTAAAGCCGTTTGTCCTCTAGTTTAAACGTTGGTAGGCTCTTAGTAAATAACTGAGAGCAAAGTAAGTGTAAAGTAGTGTGACGTGTTGCTTGTCACAGTAAAAACACACTAGAGACAGAGACATTCCTCATGTGAGCTGGACGCTGTGAGCTGAAGCTGGAACTGCACGGATTTTAGCAGGAGTGCAGCGTTTTCCTACAGTCTGACCAAGTCTGTTTTCACACTGAAATGATTCACTTCTACTGACACAGTTAATAAAGCAGATGTTGATGTAGAAAGCTGAGACAGTGAGCTTTTGTTCTCTTTCCTCCTTTGTGTTAAACATTTCAATAACTCCACATTTTGTTCTCACACAAACCCTTTGTTGCAATAAAGCTTAACGATAATTTCCTTTCACGAATGTTTGAAAGGTTTGTTCACATATCAGAGGTAAATGAAGATCTCTTTAATATCTCAGTGATGTTTCCTCACCTCAGGACACAGTTTGAGTCTCGTAGCTCGTCTCTGAGTCGCTGCTGTGAGTCTCCTATATTATTGTGTCTCAGATCAAGCTCTTTTAGAAACTGCAGTGCTTTTGAGTTAGTCAAAGACTGAGTTAGAGAAGAAACATCTGTAATGCCACAGCGATATAGACTAGAAAGACACAAACAGAGGAAGAGAGATTATCTTACAAACAAATCATGAACATGAAGAATTTTACACAAATATAGTGTGAACTCAGACTCATTGTGAGATATTGAGAATAAAGTGTTTTAGTTTAAAAAACCCAGAAAGTGCACTGCTATAAACAATGAAACATAAGCCCTGCTGTCTTCAAATAAATAAACTTCAGTCACACTGTAATTGCTGTACAGTATAATGATACTAACTGTAGTTTTTCCAGCTTGAATTGTGGGTTCATCAGTAGATCACTGAGGTTTTTCACTCCAGAGTCTCCTAGTTTATTCAGGCTCAGGTTCAGCTCTCTCAGGTGTGACGGGTTTGATTTCAGAGCTGAAGTCACTTCAGAACAACCTTCATCTGTCATATCACAGAGGCTTAACCTACATTAGCAGAGAGAGAGAAGAAAATAAGACAGAAGAAAAGAAAACTCTTTATTCTGTTAAGTCACATCATCTTCATAAGCAAATAAAACAGAGAGAGGAAGAGAGATCTTCATCTTTATTTCACCAGATCACAAAATACTAAGTTTGCACAAATAAAATGTTAAAGTGTTTGTTTAAACTGTTGAAGTGATTTCAAGGCGAGACACTACAGGTGAATGGGGTAAATGTTTTAACTAGCAGATATCACCATGAAACTTTCCCAGTTGATTACCTACATTAAGATGAGAAAAAAATGTATTACAAGTTTTCTGTAATTTAATGTTTAAATATGCAAATTAGGCAATATCTAATTAAATATGCACTATTTTGCATATATTTTAAAAAACTAAATCTGAGTATTGGATAAAGTCAGGTTAAAAAATACTTTTTCATTGTGTTCACATATTAGATGGGAAAAAAATTAAAGAGGGATTTATGGATATCTACTTTTGCTATCCTGTAAATCAGAAAATACTGTCAATATGATGTCAAAATGATCAAAATGATTTTCGTCATGTCCAACATTTTTGGAATAAAATGTTATATAAATCAGGCTAGGAATAATATATTTACAAATCCCTCTGTAAATGTCTTCATAATATAACTAGGTACAAGACTGGAGAGTTCGGTGTATATCGGTGCTGCTGAAGTGGAGATTTCAGAGAGAAAAGTAATTTTGAGAAAACGGCTTTAACGATTTATCATCAGCCAATGAGATTGCTCATTCAGCCCTTTCAAACGGACAAATTTCATTTCAGCCCGCAAAAAAAAATGTAGTAAAATAAAGACCTAAATGTGTTTTTCTGACTGCTTTTCACCATGTTATTGAAGACAAATATACAAAAATCTCAAAATTGACCAGTAAAAAAAAAAACGATGTTTTTGCCTGCCATGTCTCGCCTTAAGCATTTTGATTCTTGTATGTGAATGTGACTGACCTCAATCTCTCCAGTTTACAGTGTGAATCCTTCAGTACGGCACATAAGAGCTTCACTCCTGTGTTTCCTAGTTCATTCACGCTCAGGTTAAGCTCTCTCAGGTGTGACGGGTTTGATTTCAGAGCTGAAGTCAGGATGAGACTCTGTTTCTCTGTAATACTGCAATCACTCAGACTGAAGACAGAGAAATAACAATAGTTCACATCTATGATGATCATCTTATTGAAGAGCTACAGCAGCATTTAGTTTCCAATAGTCTGTTCTGAAACCCAGTCACACTAGTTCTGTGTGCTGGAAGACACTGTTTCTTCTCTTTCATTTTAACTATTTATTTGAGTCTCTCTTCTTTATTCTCTGTTGAAAAGGCAGATTTCTGCATGTACACAATCAGGACATTGTATCAAATGCTGGAAATTAAACAATTACTAACTAGATAAAAAACACATAAAATGTGAGCAATAGGGAAACCCAGAAAGTGCACCGCTATAAACAATGAAACATAAGCCCTGCTGTCTTCAAATAAATAAACTTCAGTCACACTGTAATTGCTGTACAGTATAATGATACTAACTGTAGTTTCTCCAGCTTGAATTGTGGGTTCATCAGTAGATCACTGAGGGTTTTCACTCCAGAGTCTTCTAGTTTATTCCCGTTCAGGTTCAGCTCTCTCAGGTGTGACGGGTTTGATTTCAGAGCTGAAGTCAGGATGAGACTCTGTTCCTCTGTAATACTGCATCCTCTCAGACTGAAGACAGAGAAATAACAATAGTTCACATCTATGATGATCAACTAACGTGTTCATCTTCATCCAGCAGACTTTTGCTGACAAATAAACAGGGATATCAAGGTAAAGGTAACATGGAGAAAGACTACACATTGTTCATTTAAATACACTACCAACATTGAAACTAGAGATGTTCCGATACCCTTTTTTCCTTCCCGATACCGATTCCGATACCTGGACTCAGGGTATCGGCCGATACCGAGTACTAATCCGATACCTGGGTGTATATCTATACAGCTGCAATTCATACTAGCCCTGTATGAATTGATATAATTATTTTATAAAAGGTATTTTAGTTTTACAATATATAACTGTATAAAAAAGTGCAACAAATAAATCTAGGAATCTAAAAGATTATATATGAATAATAGGGGTCCACAAAATTCACGGTTTGGTTCGATACCATACACTGGTGTCACGGTTCGGTACGTTTTCAATACAGCAAAAGGAAAGAAATGGCAGAGAAATTTCCTTGATTTACATTTTTTATTTATTTATTTTTTATTAAAACTAACATCATAAAGTAGGATAATTTTTTACTTTGAGCAATGATGGAGCTATACTTGACATATAAAACAAAAACAGCTCCTTATAAAAATATATATATATTGTAGTAGTTATAAACAAAGGTTTATTTTATTTCAGATTAACATTTGAGGGCAGCAATTTTATTCATAATGTCAAAATAAAACCAACGTAACGTTACTTGAAAGCACAATGTTTCTTCCAGGTTTCCACGCGCTGTTTGATCCGTTAATAACGGAGAAATGTGAATGCTTCTCACTAGATTTCGCAGCGATGGTATTACTTCAGTGGCGAATTCAAATGCTTTCTTTACTGGATCTCTTAGCGCTGTGTAGTAACAGAGTAGCAAGATCGGCTCGCGCTGCACTGGTCCAAACTGTCCGTGAAGCACAAAATAACGAGTAGCGCAGTTTTGTTCCGTTTTCATTACGTTTGCCATTTGATGTTGGGCGCCTGCGTCTCTTACATTATGCGCTTGGCGCGCGACTAACGTTACATTTGAAAATTTGCGTTTTCATTTCTTCTTCGCTGCTCTAAACAGTGGTTGCTTGTGGCAACAACACAACTTCCTGTGTTGCCACAAGCACAACCACTGTTTAGAGCAGCGAAGAAGAATTGGACTCCGATTTGCAGCGTTAAGCAAAGCTAGCGTGCATAACTAGGTATTGTTTAATAAAATGGTATCGGATCGGTACATGGGTAGATGTACTCGCCGATACCGATGCCACAATTTTTATTGGTATCGGCGGCATTTCCGATACTAGTATCGGAATCGGAACAACACTAATTGAAACAAAACAAAGGTTGAAATTGTTGATGTATTTATGTTTACACATTCATTTCATATCATTTTTAACCCTCTGAGGTCGGCAAACGCGCCGGCGCGTTTTGCCGTATTTTCTTCACATTGTAGCACTATAATGTTAAATTACTCCGTCATTTATGGTCATACAGAAAAAAGAAATATAAAAAAAGAATCTGTGATTTTTTACTTTTGTAGGCGTCCACTTACAATCAAATCAAAACATTGTGCTTTTGTAAAATAAAGAAAATAAACAGGGTGTGCTTTCTGCCTCTCCGTCGCGGTGAACTTTTTTTTCTTGAGCACGTCTATAAACTGAAACAAAACTCAGCGAATACTTGTCACACATTTATGAGCCATATACCTTTATAAACATTTAAGTGTGTACTTTTAAATGATCGGATTCAAAACGAAAACAAATATTCTCTGTTTAAGTAATTTGTATAAAACCAACAAGATGTCCAGCTTCTCAAACGCTTGCTCATTACAGTTAATTTGGCCACGCCCACGCGCGCAAAAGACATTTACATGCAAATCTCCACATGGGACGCGAACGCGCTCGTTACCTCAAAAACAAAACACCAAAACACTTCACAAGTCTCTGCTTTTCGTCCAGTTTGAAAGACGCGCCGTGAGCTTACATTGGATTTACCTCAGAAGAAGAAGAACGCGATTTGAAGACAAGGAAGATGTAAGGTAAGAAATTCTTACATATTAGTTTGTTATTGTTGCATAAATTTCACATTGCAGTTGAACTGTTGCTAGATATATGGTGAATATTATAATATTTAGACCCGTGTTTACTGTTACTGTTTGTGGATATCTGCTCAAATGTAGATATGTATATGGTAACCATAATGTTTTATATTTGAGCGTGATCGCGTTTGAATGTATCATATTTGAAAAGCACCAAACGGCGCTTCATGTTTTTACTATTATCTCATTTCATATCATCATAACGAATGGAAACATTTGAAGTAACGATAATGAATATATTTTTCTCTAGCTTAGTTGTTACTGAAATATTTTGGAAGATTTATAGGCTGCTAATATGGTTATTGTTATTATTATTTTATGCAGCACTGCGCATAGCGCCTATAAGGCACAATAAACCTGATGTTTATTATTATTGGAAACATTTATGTGTGTGTGTGTGTATGTGTGTATTCTGTGAATTTTAAAAAGCAATTTTAACCAGAAAAATCTAAAATTTATTCCCAAAATCGTGCAGGCCTATAGTTTCTCTTGATATCAGTATGTTCACTTTTTTTTTTCTTTCAGGGCCCAGATGCCACTGAGGACTTCAACATTCAACAGTCTCTGTACATGAACATGGTAAAGTGAAAATCAAACACCTTGGAAATGAAAGGTATGTACAATGTTTTTAGGAATGGCAGAAAGGTCTCTGTCTTTGGATAACTGTTTTCAATGAGTGCTTTTTTGTCATTTGTTTTGTATCTTTGGATTATGTTGTGTTGTAAATAAATCCAAACAATTTAAAAGCCATTCTTTTTTAAATCTCCTCATTTACAGTATTGTGCAAGGTTGCTCAGAATGACAAGGCTATTAGGAGCTATATTAGGATAGCTCCTAATAAGGCCGTTAGGGGGAGGTTCTTTGTCTTTCTCAGGTGTGAAAAGCTTGCATATTAATGAGCTTCCGCATAAGGCTTTTTCACACAAAACACGTCGTAAAATTTTTAAATCAATATATTGTCTTCTCTGAATGAGCAGTCAGGGTGATTTTCACATAGTTTTGGAGCAAATATTCTAGGCTACGTCATACAATTTTCAAAAGTCTTGTGAAGAAATAATCAGTATGGGTTTCATGGCCTTATTTCAGTGAGATTTTTTTTTTGTATTTTCACAAACCACGCATAAATGTCATTATCTCAAAACTACAAACTTTTACACACATGCTGCTGATATATTATTGTAGAAGAGTTTGTGCTGAATACAGTGTAATTAGACTTTAGCCATGAAAATGTCACAAGTAACAGAAATAAGCACAAATGTCAGAGCATGTCAGAACACCTCCAGGGCCCAGAAAACAGCTCAGACCCCAGAGGGTTAAAGGGTCATGAAACTCCAAAACACATTTTTTGATGACGTGACACGTGACCTTTCCAACGTGATGATGTAATACGTGGCACATCTCAGAGATGGTACAAGACGGGCATTTGTGGTTAAAAAGTATATATATATATATATACTACCGTTCAAAAGTTTGGGGTCAGTAAGATTTTTAATGTTTTTAAAGAAGTATCTTCTGCGCACCAAGGCTGCATTTATTTGATAAAAACGATAAAAAACCACTAATATTGTGAAATATTATGACAATTTAAAATGACTGTTTTCTATTTTAATATACAGTAAAGTTTAATTTATTCCTGTGATCAAAGCTGAATGTTCAGCATCATTACTCCAGTCTTCAGTGTCACATGATCCTTCAGAAATCACTCTAATATGAGGATTAGATGATCAAGAAACATAAGTTCTCTATACTTTCTTTATGTGGGCTTCTAGGTCGCTAGCACTTTTATTTGACACTGACACGTACGTGCCAGCTTTGCAGTTCATGCATTCTGCTTTACACGGATCCCGACCAAAACGAAAACACAGGAATTTTATCTGTAAATCATCTGTGAATTTACATCTGTTTTTTGTTTTTTTTACGCTGTTAGCTACTTACATCTTATCTCACACTTGACCGTAAACTGAAGCGTCGAGTCCGCCTACTTTGATTTGATTGGTCATTTCAAATATTCTGACATTGACGAGCAGTGAGTGACAGACCAATGAGGCTGAGATGAACACACACACACACACACACACACACACACACACACACACACACACACACAGGCCTCTGTATTCTGACGTGCTCTCTGCTTGCTGCTGCGGATTGAGGAAAGCGCTGATTATAACAAGACGGGGCGAAGCCAAAGCTGGTTTCATATGTTTTGTGTGCAAAGGCAAGCATGTATTTAAAGTACACGCTTATGGCCCAATGAAAAATAACGAAAACCAGGACATTTTCATCACTTTATAAAAAATAGACAGGACGGCCAGGACAGGACGTGAAAACAGGACATGTCCTAGGAAAACAGGATGTTTGATCACCCTACATTAGCTGCCACCGCTGGGGAAGCAGCACTGAGACACACACACACACACACACACACACACACACACACACCTCATTCATCCACGTCTCGTTCCTCCCTCTCATTGTCACTATCATAGGAGCGCATGCACACCGATCGCACATGGACATTCATCCATTTCTCCACTCTCCCTTCCACATCCATTTCCCGGTCATGTCACACACTTACACTGCACTGTCTTGTCGTTTCGTCCCTGTTTTGTGTGTCTATGTGGGAGTTAGTTATGTGTCGTTCATGAACGATTCGTTCATTTTGAACGAATCTTTAATATGACTCTGGACTACAGAGTTATCTCAGAGAGTGATTCGTTCATTTTGTATTGACCGCGCATTACGCAACATATGGGTTCTGAATCTGCACTGGAAACAGAAATGATTAGTTCATCTCTCTCGAGTCTTCGGGTTCGGGACGGGTCCGAGTCTTTCGTTCTTCCTGTCAGTCCCGTAGAGGCTATGCAGTCAGTATCGGAAACAGAAATGATTAGTTCATCTTCTCGGGTTTGGGTCCGAATCTTTCGTTCTTCCTGTCAGTCCCATAGAGGTTACAGTCACGTGATGTGTTTCTCTCCTAAAATGTATATAGGCTATATTTGTGAATTTCTGTCATATGTGATATTTAAGAGTTGGTTAATGCAAAGCTTTATCCATATGATAGGGGAAACCACTTTGATGAGACTTGTTTACAGTGGATTATAATTTTCAGATAATATCATAGACATATACAAATATGGGAAATCATAATATTATATATTTTATAAATATATATTTGTATACCTCGAATGTGTTTGAATATTTCTCCAGTATCAGCACTGAGACTTTTCACTGTATTACTTCACTTATCTGTGTTTGTGCAACTTGCATCATTAAGCCAGTAGGGGGCGACACGTGACTGTCTTTATGAGCGAGCAATTGAACCATTAATTGAACTGATTAGTCCAAAAACAATGATTAATTCAGCAAAGAAACAAGTTGCTGAAATCAATCTTTGATGCTCATATAATGCTCTCATATTGCTCATATGCCTCTGGACACAGAAGGATTGAATTGGCGTTTGATTGAATTTTTAATGTTTCAGAATCTGTTTTATGCTTATTTTTGCTTTATTTTACTGCACACTGACATGCTTTTAAAGCTATTGTTATCCTATATTTTGGCCTTCAAACACCTAAATTGCACATGTGTAGATCAGGAAAATGAAACATTTCCGCCGAACGCCCCCTAGCAACATCAATTTTGGGACAATTTTTTAATAAAATCCTGCGTACGGCCCTGCCTTCATGTTACCATTGTCTTCTGTCGCGTCTTTTGCGCGCTCGAGCTTGTTATTTCAAATGTAGGCGCGCGGATAAGTCACCCAAACACTACGGGTGTTGTTCTCTTCTCCGTAAATAAATCTGGTAGCAGAGCTTAGCATTGCTAGGTGGTTGAAAACCATTAGCTACTAGGCTACAACTTCTTTGTCGATGTGGAGAGCGCAGTGCATGGTTACATAGTAACGACAGACGCCACGGGAAAATCGGCCCGAATAAATAAAAGATAAGCTAATGTGCATTGTAAATGTACAATCATTCCATCCTTATCAGTAGGCTAAAGAGTCTGGGTCTTTCAAATCACTGCCTTACCTGGTTCACTAACTATTTTTCAGACAGATTTCAATGTGTCAAATCCGAGGGCTTGCTATCTAGCCCACTGGCTGTTTCTATGGGGGTGCCACAAGGTTCAATTCTTGGCCCGATATTATTTTCAGTCTACATTAATGATGTGGCGCTGGCCGCAGGTGATTCTATGATACATCTATATGCAGACGATACTATTCTCTACACCTTCGGCCCATCTATGAATATTGTGTTAGACAACCTTCAAGCGAGTTTTAATAGCATACAACATTCATTTCGCAGTCTCCAATTAATTTTGAATTCTAGTAAAACCAAATGTATGATCTTCAACCAATCTCTTTCTGCACCTTCCTACAGATGGTGCCCAACCAGAATGCCTATTACCGCCGCGCCAGCCGCCGCGGCGAAATCACCGCGGCGAAAATAAACCAGCCGCATTTCAAAGTCGTTCCCGAAATGACCGCCAGGTGGCGCAAAGGGACATTGTGCAAATCAGCAGCAATTGCCGTATTTTAAAATGTAAGTGGGTTAAATATAAAACCCTAAGCCTAATAGGCATATTTTTCATATATATAAATAGGCCTATAAGACTACAACAGAATAGAACTAAAGATAGAATCAATTTTAGAACTGAAAAAATAGAATCAAAAGTTAAAAATAGAAACGATATTAGGAGCAATGACGCTGAATATTTTTACTATTCTATTGAGGAATTAGATAAATGAAGAGCTCTCGTGAGCGATACAATTGCATAGTAATTTATAGTGATTTCAAAAGCAGTCCTTAAAAAAAAAAAAATACATGGAGTAGTGTGGCATAAATTTTGAGAGATTACGCGGAACGCGTTTTAGTTAAGATCCTGGTTTCAATGCCCTTAATCTATATTGGCTTGGCTACTGCTTTAAAAAAATGTCACAACGCGTTTTGAGATTGTTTTGAATTAAACATTGAAGTTTAAAATGTAGTGTTTTGGCACACCAGGCCGAGTGGCGTTACGCATTGTTCAAAAATCAGGTTTTATTCTGGCATGTTGAATTGGCGTTAGAATTTTTTTTTTTTGATTTATTAGATTTAGAATTTAGATTTCGTTAGATTTTTTTTTTCTCATAACAGCTAAAATAACTTAATATATGCCTTGTCTTAATATGACCTACTTAATATAGGCAATAGGCATATAATAGCCTATATAATAAATTAGCAAAACTTGGCCACTAAATATTTAATTTTCAATTAGGCCTATTTGAATTATCACAATTAAAGTTTTAATTTTATTAAATTGAACAAGCGCAACAATCAGCATTTAATCAAATATTCTAAAAGATGTATTATTAATAATAATGTTATTTCAACATAATATTTCGTTATATCATAATATCGTTTTGTCGACATAATATGTGTGCGTGCAACAAGCAAGATGTGTATTTAAATCCGGTGATGCGTGCATTGATTTTTATCAATAAACTAGTGTTTTCTTGACGATCGCCATATTTGTAGTGAACGCACCTAGAGATAAATGCACATAAAGACATAATCTGATTATCAGAGAGTAGCCTTTTCTTTTCGTTTTGAATTATTTCGTTTGAAGGCATTTCAAGCTTTGTGTATTTGATGTATTTATCATGTCTGTGTGAGGCATACGCTGAGTTTCGTTAAGTTAGGATGAGATGCGCTCCAGCTGACGTGCAACGCAAGTGACCGCGCGGGCGCCTCCATGATTAGTGTCTGTTATATTTGCTTCTCTTACTTATAAGAGTTATAGGCAACTTACAGGCAATTGGTTGATGAAAAATTGGTTAAAATTAAGATACAATTTATAGAAAACGAAATTCACTTTAAAGAAAGGTTTTCTACTGAACAAAACTTAAAGTCCACATGAATTCAAAATTGACCATATTTACTTTGTTTGCCTAAATTGTTAGTTTTGTGGTGAACAATTCATCCATGCAAGTCAATCCACACAAAAAAATTTTTTGGCTTTGTAATCTTTAATCAAAATCTGAAAATGCCCCTCCCCTCTGCATTGGAGGACCTTCCCTGATGACGTATGTTTGACGGCTTGGTTTGGGAAACGCTTAACCACTCCCCTCAAACCGTTAGTCTGCTATGAGCGAGAGATGGAGAGGAGGAGCGCTAGAGTAAAACCCTGCCCTCTGTTCAATATTCCTTTTCACTGGGAAATACGTCACAGCACTGGAGAAAAGTCGTTTGCAACTTCCGGTTCACGCGGACTTTAATGAAGTGGTCAAAATCATGTCTGACCCACTCCATATCCATCTCTCGATATAGCCTAATGCATCCTATCTTAGGCTACTCGTGCTGTTCACTTTTCATATTCAACATAGATGGAAAAAAAATAATTAAATGAAACCTTGTAACGAATTCACACTGTAGGGTAGACTGTGTACAGTTGAGACACCTTAAATAAGTTGCGTTCGCAGCAAGCACAAGTTGTGATTTTTGCTGTGCACTTGCATATTAGTGTCAGCTGGGAAGGAAATATATAACAGACCTCTTGGAACTTTAATTGAATACATAGCGTTGGTAAAGCATACTGAAATTACATCCCTACAAATTTATTAGGCCCTACTGAAAATAAATGTATCGAATTTAAGCAAAGTAGCCTAAATGTTAAGACTGTAAGCCCTTTGCTTTTTACTTAGCCTATAAAGGACTCTTACAGCCGACTTTGTGTTAATATAATTTGTAGAGGATTTTTTTTAACTCAAACACTAACACTGAAATAAATGAAACTAAATTATTTTAATTTTTTGACACAGACCACGACGAGTGGCGCTATGCATTGTTCCAAAGCCAGGTTTTATTCTGGCATGTTGAATTAGTGTTCGACAAACGCGGCGGCGCGTTCATTTGAATGAAGAGCGCTTCTCGCTCGTGTGAGCGAACACACACTGGAACATTAGGCCATGTCGCAACGAGTGAATCGTGGCCGAGTGGTTGAACTTACGTTATGATCATTTAGATGACACGGGATCGAATCCCGAACTAACTTAGACTATTGATATTTTTATATTAGCCTATTAATGCATTTTATAGTCTATTGTTGATGCAGAGAGATTTGTCAAGTTCTAAAACATAGTTTTTTGCTTATAGCCTATTTACAAAATAAAATCACCATGCATTTCCATTTTACACTAAGGAACAAATATTATACAATGACTTTACTTCTGTAGCCTATAATAATTCCAATCGTAATTTCAAAAGCAGTTCTGTTAATATATAGGCCTATATATATATATATATATATATATATATGACGTTTAAACGACAAACAATAAAATCAGAACCAGTATTTGCGTTCATGGTTCCAGTGGCAGTAATGCATCCACGGCTTTTCAAAATGTCACAAAGCGTTTTGAGATTGTTTTGAATGAAATATTGAAGTTTATAATGAAGTGTTTTGGCACACCACAACGAGTGGCAAACTCTTTGTTTTGTTTTGCAAACTCAGCTGGCCTGTGGGGGGTTTGGAGAAGGCAATAGTTGCTTTATCGTGGGGGTGCAGGACAGAGGTGTTAATGTTCCGTCTTTCATATGGAGAGTGTCGGAGCCAGCCTGATGAGCAGGCAAAGGCAAAGTTATTTTAAGGTTTAATCTCAAAATCTCCAAAAGTCCATAGCCTATGTACAGTAGGCCCTATATCTTATTAAATTATATATTGTAGTTTTATTGATTGTATTTAAAGGTTTTCCACACACAATTTCAATTTAGCAGATACAGAGCTATTTAATTCGCGACCCACCTCGTTTTATTGTAAGGTGAATTCAGCAAGGCATGTTGTATCTTTGAAGGAACAAAAGCTATTTGTTACAGTTTTTTCTTTCGTGATTTGTGTGGATGACACACAGCGACATATACAGTATTATCAGCTGTATGGTGTTTTTTTACGCTGAAATGCTTAATTTCGAGAAAGACCCGCCGCGCGCAGTGAGGGAGACCAAACTTACTAAAAAAATATCCAGCGCGAGAGAGGCAAAGAAAAACGCCTGTTCTTAATTTATGTTGCTTTGAACTTTTTTTTCGTTTTGTACCGTTTTCATTTTTTAATTTAGCTGCAATTTCTTTGACAATAAATTTAAAATGTTTCTTATTTTGCATCGCAAAGGGAATAAACTCTATCGAATCGATGCAACCCTGTTTAAATAAAACTGTCCCGACACTTTATTCATACCTTGAAATGTGCGATGGGTTTTCAAACTTAATTAATTTTCTTTTTCTTTTACATTTTCATTGTTTATTTTTTAATTGAAAGCAATACTGTATTGAAAGTATTTTTCTGATTTGTTCGATCTGTTTTGGAAAATGTCTACCGTTGCTATGGCCGGGTATTACTGTCAGTCATCTCAATCTCGTGAATGATTCACACACACAAAAAAACATAATTTAGCAGATTAAAGACGAGCTTCATCATCTTCATTTTCTGGTGCAATCGGCTGACAGTCTTCCTTCATCAGATATGTCATAGCGTGCAGCGGCTCAACTGGAATGTAGCAAATTTATGTTAATGTAAAATTGATAATTAAACAAGATGATTGACTTTAATAAACAGATGCATATTTAAGCATCAAGAACGGAAAAACATAAACACTGTCGGCTACACTGAGATTCGATCTCAGATCGTTTGAAGCTCCGAGAGTCTATTGTTAATGCATTGACCACAGATATCGTCTGAATAGCCTAGGTCTACTATTTTCTCTGTTTTAAAAGTAAAAAAAAAAAAAAAAAATTATGTCAAAAAATAAAAAAATTGTTTTTACAAGACCTTGTGCTGTTTATATATTTATTATTATTATTATTATTATTATGCAGATGTTAATTCAGCCATTCTGTTGGAAAAAGATTGTCCCTAATGTAAAATGGAAATGAATGGTAATTTTATTTTAAAAATATAAAATATTTAATAGCCTATAGGCTATAGGAGAAAAAAACAATATAGTGTAGCAATATTTTAGAACTATCAAATCAAATTAATAATAAAAAAGTAGCCCATGTTTGTTCGGGATTTGAAACGTAAGTTATAGCCTACCACTCGGCCACGAATTTGTTTTGTTTTATTTTGTTTGAAATGTATTTTTACATATTTTGCTTTCGTTAATGTTAACCAATTCTGAGCATAATAGGCCTATATTTTTTCCCTAAAAGTTTGTTTTATTCTCTGCTTTGTTTGTTTATATTTTAACATATTCAATCAGTCTCATTTTTGTTCAAATAATGATTTTTTTTTAATTTTTATTTTTTTTATTTTTATTTTTTTATTTTTTAAATAAACAGATAGGAAGCTTACCTTTTAAAATGCCGCAGTTGCTGCTGTTTTGCCCTGTCACTTGCCCGGTATAGCCTATAGTAATTTCGCGAACGACTTTGAAATTCGACTGGTTTATTTTTGCTGCGGCAGTAGGCTAGTAATAGGCATTGTGGTTGATTATTTATTAAAGAATTCAACTGATAATCATAACAACGTAAGCCTAATTCTGAATATAAGAAATAATGCTTAAACCGACTAACATCAGTTAGTAACTGCAAGTCCTGAAAATGTTTTAATTTTACGGTAAATTATTTTAATTTATTTCACTGTTATGTTTCAGTTAATAAATCTACAAACACATTAAAATAACATGAAGTAAATGACAAGTAACCTATTGACATAGCCTTTCTAAATTATAGAAAAACTGGGCACACAATGTTAACGTGTGTCTACTTTGTTTAAATTAAATGAATTTGAATTCGTTTAACCACAATATTTATCTTAAATTTATCTGTGACCTCAGCTCAGATTACTGCCGCGGCAGATTACGGCATTAAAGAGAATAAACTGACACTTTTCAAAGTCTGTGATTACAGCGCCACTCAGCGGTAAAAGGCAGCAAAAACACATCCCAATTTTGCCGCCGTAACGGCGGCGGTAAAAGTCGCATTCTGGTTGGGCACCATCTGTATACAAAAAAAATTTCCACTCTGGACGGTTTTGTACTGGAAATTGTTGACAATTATAAATACCTTGGTATTTGGTTAGATTCTTCACTCTCTTTTCATACCCACATTAACAAACTCCAATCTAAAATAAAATCCAGGATTGGCTTTCTTTTTCGTAACAGGGCCTCTTTCACTACTCCCGTTAAACATGCTCTTGTGAATATGACTATTCTTCCCATCCTAGACTTTGGTGATGTAGTTTACAGATCCGCTTCTAACACTCTTCTTAGAAAGCTAGATGTATTATATCACAGTGCTATACGCTTTGCCACCAACGCTCCATTTAGCACTCATCATTGTAATCTCTACACACTCATTGGTTGGCCTTCCCTTCACACCCGACAACAAAGACACTGGTTCTATTTCATCTATAAAATTATCCTGGGCAAAGGCCCTATCTACTTGAGAAACCTAATTTTGGTAGTTTCTCCCTCTCGCAATCTGCGATCAAGTAGTTTTATCTTATTAACTACTACCAATGTCCGTACTTCCTTTGGCCGTTTTTCTTTTCAGTTTTCTGCAGCTAACGATTGGAACGAACTGCAAAAATCTCTAAGGCTTGAATCAATTGTACCGTTATCCACTTTCAAACGATTGATAACTAACTTATTGTCACATCATTGTTCATGTTAGCATTATCATTTTTTCCCCTGTGCAAAAAGTGCAATTAAATTTTTTTTTACCTTTTTTTTTTTTTTGTTATCATTTGTCAATTAATGCATATTGCACTTTACAGTTTAAAATATCTTGTTTTTACTATTGTGTAAAAATGTTTTTACTATTGATCCACTAGGAATACTGTCTAGTTGTATTTTGATTTATTTTTTGTACGATGTACCGGTACTATTGACTGAAATACTGTTTGTAACCTCTATTACACTGTTTTGTTTTCTATGTGTAACTTTATGTTGTCTGCACCTTGACGCTTTATCTTGGCCAGGTCGCCGTTTTAATGAGAATGAGTCCTCTATGTGCCTACCTGGTTAAATAAAGGTAAAAAAAAAAAAAGTCAATAATTTATATATTTTTTTACTCATTCTTTTTATAAAAATGATTTAACCCTCTGGGGACCAAGCTGTTTTTGGGGTCCTTGAGATGTTCTGACATGCCCTGACATTTGTGCTTTTTTCAGTTATTTATAAACATGTTAATGGCAAAGGTGTAAATTCACTCTATATAGCACAAACAGGGCTACCATAATATGCGAGCAACGTGTATGTAGATGTTTGTATTTTTAAGAGAATAATGTTTATGCGTGGTTATTGGAAAAAATTAAAATGAAAGTTGCTGAATTAAGACCACAAAACACATATTAAATATGTGTCCACAAGACTTTTGACTAATGGATGTTGTCCCTTTGAGTTCTAGCTTCAAAATGATGTAAAAATAGTCTTGCTTTATCGTTCACAAAAAAAAAATACATTGATTTAAATGGTGTAAAACAGGTTTTGCTTGGAAAGCCAATATGCGAGGGGGAGGAGTAGTTTACACCTTAGATTGCATAATCTCTGCATAATCTCCCCACCCACTCTGCATAATGAGCCATTCATTCAGGTGTGACACTGACTGAGCCACAATGCAAGGACAAAATATGTATTTAGAAGAAGACTTATATTGACCATTTAAGATTTCGCTTACATTTCTCTTGTAAATATGTTTTGCTATTTTATTAAAAATGTTACAATTACAACAATAATTACAATTTCAACAATATTTCAAGTGTACTCTCTCTTTGTAAAAAAAAAAAAAAAAAGATTATATTTTACATTTATGTTTGAATATAGCCAACATTGGAACATCTAACATCTTAGTCTATGAATTTATTTTTGACAAAAATAGTATTTTTTTTGCAGTTTAATACGTTGCTTATACAAATACATTTTTTTCAACATATTCCAGTCGATTTTTACTCATCTCAGTAGGCTATAGCAAAGCAGTTTATTCTTTCACACACAGACGCGCGATTCATATTTAGGCTAAACAGTCTTTACAAATATGTCGCCTTCATTCATCTCACGGAAAGGCGAGTCATATTATAGAAATGCGATTCATCTTTTTGCGGTTTGCATAGGCCTACACTAACGTTATTCCATAACGTTATTCCACACTTGAGAAAAGAAAACGTCTCGGTTACGTATGGTAACCCTCGTTCCCTGAGTAGGGAACGGAGACGTCTCGTCGGAGGAGTTTCCAACGAATTGGGATCACGCTAGGGAGACCAACTGTCTTCGAGTGAAATAAAACGAGCCAATAAACATTGGCATGCGGGATTTGCATTCCGCGGCCCGCCTACCAGCGCGGGTATAAAGAGGAAGCAAGCGCATACACAAACGCTTTTTGCTGAGGAGCCGAACGGTGTCCAGTCCTCCGCGAAGGTACAGCAGCATGGCGACGGGACGAGACGTCTCCGTTCCCTACTCAGGGAACGAGGGTTACCATACGTAACCGAGACGTTCCCTTTCGTTCGGGAACTCCTACGTCTCGTCGGAGGAGTTTCCAACGAATTGGGATCCCTAATAAAACGCCATGGTGCTGGCCCCTTCCAGCGCCCTACCTAAGCTTCAGCAGCAGTTTCTCTTAATTTACTCCTATGTGCGGAAGCTTAGCTGGGAAGAGTCACACTGCTGTTCCGCAAGACCCGCTCAGTGGACATTGGATAACACTGGGAAAGCGTGCCCAAGATGTAGAAGGGAACGCTGCGGAGCCCATAACCTGCCCGAAGGGAGGCACTAGGAATACACATGTGCACTAGCCCGTAGGGTAGTGAACACATGGCAGTCTCTGAGGTAGTCCCAGCCCGAAGGGTGGGAGCGTACTCAGCAGAGACGACAGACAGAGTCTGTCAAGGGGAAGACACTGGCTAACCCGAAGGGTAACCTGGCGTGGAAAACACCTATGGGGTCACCGTAGGAACCACTGCATAGGACCCCAGCCTGAACTCAGCTCACATAGAGAAGGCCTGGCGACTGGCGATCCGCCTCGCCTGTCACCGGAGGGGGAAACGGAGGAACTCACGAGGTTAGCCGTTTGTTGGGTAACCAACGGAGCAGAATAACGCACGTATCTGGCCCATGGGGCGAGAATGGCGTAGCAAGCCGACACTAACCTAATTCCTCGCGCTACTGGCCGAAGCGAGTACACGGGAGGAAACAGGTTCTACACGAAGGCTATAAAACCTAGCGAACGTGTTGGGTGTCGCCCAGCCCGCAGCTCTACAAATATCTGTCAGCGAGGCACCTTGAGCCAAAGCCCAGGAGGAGGCAACACTCCTAGTAGAGTGTGCCCTCAACCTAGGTGGACAAGGCACGTCCTGGAAATCATAAGCCCGGACGATAGCATCCACTAGCCAGTGGGCTAACCTCTGCTTGGAGACAGCCTTCCCCTTCTGCTGGCCTCCGTAACAGACAAAGAGCTGGTCTGAGGTCCTAAAGCTTTGAGTCGCGAACGAGCGCGAACAGGACAGAGCAAAGCCAGGGCTGGGTCTGCCTCCTCCGGGGGCAGCGCTTGCAGGTTCACTACCTGATCTCTAAACGGAGTGGTAGGAACCTTGGGCACATATCCGGGCCGGGGTCTCAGAACAACGTGAGAGAAGTCCGGCGCGAACTCTAGGCACGATTCGTCAACCGAAAATGCCTGCAGGTCCCCTACCCTCTTGATGGATGCCAAAGCGAGCAGGAGAGCTGTCTTCATTGACAGAATATTTAAATCGACTGCATGCAAGGGCTCAAAAGGTGGATTCTGGAGTGCTCTGAGCACTAAAGTCAGATCCCAAGAGGGTACGGGGTGCTGATTACGAGGAGGATTCAATCTCCTAGCACCCCTGAGGAACCTGAGGACCAGGTCATGCTTCCCCAAGGACTTACCTTCTACTGCATCGTGATGTGCGGCTATTGCGGCAACATACACTTTGAGGGTGGAGGGAGACAGCCTTCGCTCCAACCCATCTTGCAGGAAGGAAAGCACGACACTGACCGGGCAAGTTCGGGGGTCTTCCCGGCGGGAAGAGCACCAATCGACGAATAGGTTCCACTTCAACGCATAGAGGCGCCTCGTAGAGGGGGCTCTAGCGGAAGTGATGGTGTCTACCACAGCCTGTGGTAGGCCACCTAGAACCTCCGCGTCCCGTCCAGGGACCAGACATGAAGTTTCCAGAGGTCTGGACGCGGGTGCCATAGAGTGCCCCGTCTCTGAGAGAGAAGGTCTTTCCTCAGAGGAATGGGCCAAGGAGGGGCTGTCGCGAGGAGCATGAGTTCTGCAAACCAAGTCCGGGTGGGCCAATACGGCGCAACTAGCAGGACCTGTTCCTCGTCCTCCCTGACTTTGCACAGGGTCTGTGCGAGAAGGCTCACCGGGTGAAACGCATATTTGCGAAGACCCTGGGGCCAGCTGTGCGCCAGTGCATCCGTGCCGAGTGTTCCTTCGGTCAGGGAATAAAACAACTGGGGGCAGAGTTTGCTCTTGTCCCAGTTGACCTGAAGTCCCAACCGACTGAGATGGTGAAGCACCATATCCCTGTGTTCGCACAACAGGTCTCGCGAGTGAGCTATTATAAGCCAGTCGTCGAGATAGTTGAGAATGCGAATGCCACGTTCTCTCATGGGAACAATGGCCGCCTCCGCGACTTTCGTGAAGACACGGGGCGACAGGGCCAGCCCGAAGGGTAGGACCTTGTACTGATATGCCCGACCCTCGAAAGCAAACCGAAGAAACGGTCTGTGACGAGGAAGAATCGAGACATGAAAGTACGCGTCCTTCAGGTCGATCGCTGCAAACCAATCCCGGGGACGGATGCATTCGAAGATGCGTTTCTGCGTAAGCATTTTGAACGGGAGCTTGTGAAGGGCCCGATTCAAAACTCGCAGGTCCAGGATTGGCCGTAACCCACCGCCTTTCTTGGGTACAATGAAGTAAGGGCTGTAAAACCCAGACCTCATCTCGGCTGGAGGGACCGGCTCGATCGCGTCCTTCGCCAGCAGGACGTCGATCTCTTTCCGCAGGACAGGGGCATCCTCTGACCGCACACGGGTAAAGTGGACGCCCCTGAACCTGGGAGGCCGGCGAGCAAACTGAATTGCATAGCCGAGCCGGATGGTACGGGTGAGCCACCGGGATGGCCTGGGAAGCGCTAGCCAGGCTTCGAAGAACCGTACCAGTGAGCCGACCCGAACCACCGGCGTACCCGGGGTGGGGCAGCGAGGTGGAAGGCAGGGACTCGACTCCGGAGGCCCTGGGGCGGCCGGAAGTGGAATCTGGGTGTGACCTGCAACACCAACCTGCTTCCACGCGGGGGCAATCGACAGGGAAGGCACGGAGGCGTTCGGCTGTTTGTTGCCCCGAGGCGAAGGAGGGAGGGGAAACGAGGAACGACGCCCGAGGGGATAGAGTCCAAGTATCCGCACCTCCCTGCCCAGTGGGAGATGAGAGTGATGAAGCCGAGGCGGCATTACTGTCATCTGAGCACTGGAAAGAGGGGAATGAGAGCGGCGAGGCAATGCTGCGGCGCACACTGTCATCCTGGCCCTCTTGGACGGAGGAGACTGAGAACGGCGAGGCAACTGAGCGTCGTCCTGAACTACCAGTCTCGACCGTGTATGACCCAGGGGAAATAGAAATTGCTCTTTTATTGAAACTTTGGGTACCGCTGGTCTGCTGGCCAGCGGCGGAACAGAAACAAAAGGAAACCAAAGATTCTCCACCCGGCCCTCCTCCGGGGGAAGGAGAGGTGCAGAGGCACCCTCCCGAAGAGCAACAGGTACGTCCCCTGGGTCGCCTGTCTCAGGGTCTCTTCCCTCTCCTCTTGCCTGGAGGTTTAGAGGCGCTGGGAGCAGGCTGGGCAGCTCTCTTGCGGCCGGCACCCTGCGGCTTAGGTGAAGGCTGCTGCCTAGGCGGAGCAGGGGCGGAGGCGGCGGCAGGAGGGCGCCCTCGGCGACGAGCAGCCGGAGGCGGAGCCGGTGAAGACTGGGCAGCAGCACCCTTCTTCCGTGGCATGATGTGCTTGATGACCTCCGACTGCTTCTGGGCGGCGGAGAACTGTTGGGCGTAATCCTCCACCGCGTCGCCGAAGAGCCCACCTTGGGATATGGGGGAGTTCAGGAGCTTACTCTTGTCCGACTCCTTCATATCGGCCAAGGTGAGCCACAGGTGTCGCTCCTGGACTACAAGCGTGGACATCGCCGGACCCAGGGAACGTGCGGTGACTTTCGTCGCCCGTAGGGCAAGGTCCGTCGCCGTATGCAGCTCTTGGAGCACCCCTGGATCAGTACCACTCTCCTGCATGTCACTGAGCGCCTTCGCCTGGTGAACCTGGAGAAGCGCCATGGCATGCAGGGCGGAAGCAGCTTCCCCACACGCACTATAAGCCTTTCCGGTCAGACCGGAAGAGAACCTACAGGCGCGGGAGGGGAGCGTGGGGTTACCCCGCCAGGTGGACGCGGTCTTGGGACACAGATGCATCGCCACAGACCGTTCTGTGAAAGGCACTGGAGCGGCGCGCTGAGAACCAGCACGGCCCGCGCCAAGATACCAATCGTCGAGCCGCGAGGGTTCGGGACACGGTGGAGGATTCCACACGAGCCCGACACTCGCGGCCGCCCGGGCAAGCATAGCAGCCATTTCCGGGTCCGACTCGGGCAACACTACCACACCCGAAGGGGGCAACGCAGCCGAATCGTCATCCCCAGGAGATGACTGCTCTCCCTCCGATGCCGCGATCGACATCTGGTCCTCCGGTGGAGCTCCAAAAGAAACCGCTGGAGTCACACGAGATGACCCAGCTGTCTCAATTGAAGACTCCGATGGCTGCGACACGGAGGATTGAGGGGCCCGTGGGGGTCTTTCACCCGGCGGGTTATTCCTCACAGTAATCCTCAGACCACCCATGGGATTAGCCGAAGTAGACTTCTTCTGAAGTGAACCAGAAGAAGAGCTAGATCGGGGAATCGCCAAAGGGACTCCCCCTCGTCTGAGGGATCTCAGTCTCAGTCTCAATGTCGCGATGGTCATGTTCCCGCAATGAGAACATGACTCATCCACTAACGCTGTCTCAGCGTGCGCGAGGCCCAAACACGTGAGACAGCGATCGTGACCATCAGCCGGAGGCAGATATTGACCACACCCAGAAACACACGGGTGAAATGTCATCCTTAAAAGGACGCGATCTTCACTCGTGTTGCTCTTTCAGAGAAAATACTCTTTTAGTGTGCCGAAGCACGCAGGGATCAAACGCGGCAACACAGCGGGGAAACTGCAAGCCCGCTGTGTGCACTCAACCGAATACCAGCTGTGACAACAGCTCTTTGAAAAAAGCAGCTCGCCTGAAGTGACAGATGGGATCCGGGAGATCGCGAAGATCACTGCCGCGCCGTAACACCAACACAAAGAGACTTCTTGAAACAGCAGACTCGTTGAGCTTCACGGAAACACAATCCAAAACGCTCATACACTCAGAGGACACAACCGGTCGGCTCCGAAGCAGAAAGCGTTTGTGTATGCGCTTGCTTCCGCTTTATACCCGCGCTGGTAGGCGGGCCGCGGAATGCAAATCCCGCATGCCAATGTTTATTGGCTCGTTTTATTTCACTCGAAGACAGTTGGTCTCCCTAGCATGATCCCAATTTGTTGGAAACTCCTCCGACGAGACGTAGGAGTTCCCGAACGAAAGGGAACAGCCTACCTCACTCCTCAGCGGAATCTGCTCCTCATTTCAGGAGATATTGCTCCTCATCAGCACTGTTCTGAGGAATCTTTTCTCCATAAGGTAGGCTATAATGTCTCACTCGCGAGGAGTCGCGACGCGCTTTGTTTACAGCTAATGTGGGCGTTTCACAGCTCTGAAATAGTTCTCAGAATTTGCGTTTGAATAGCACACGCTCTCCGGGGAGTGGTCACATTACTGTGAATTAGCTCGTAATGAGCTCGACAGGAGTCGCTTTCTTTTTATACAGATTACAGAAGCTGAGAATATTTGTTTTTTATATAAATGACTTCATTTAAAAGATGCAATCTCAAGCTTTATGCCCGTGGGTCTGTTTGCCTGTTTGACTGAATTTATAGATCATTTTCGAACGCGTTTCAAATGGGAGTTTACTGACAGAGAGAAGGCAGAAATCGCATCATGTTAATTTTTCTTTATTTGTCAAAAAGCAAAACACTTTATTTTTATTGTGAGTATACAGAAAAAAAATAGAAACTGAACAGGATCGATTGATGTATTACACGAAAATGAAAGATCAAAATTAACAGAGCATTTAGTGTTTATTTTCATTGCTAAAAAAAAAAAAAAATGAGCAAAACGCGCGGGCGCGTTTGTGGTCCCCAGAGGGTTAAAGGCTGACATATGTGAGGTTTATCTTTTTATAAAAGTTTTTTTTTGGTCAAAACTTTATTTGAACTTGTTAGTCGATAAGATGTTGCAAGACACTACTTTAAAATCTGGCCATCATCTTTAATGTTATTAATTTAATGTTTAAGTAAACAAATATTGATGCTATTTTTTTTGTTATTTGCTGGTTTTCGACATTAAATTTGGTGAATTGATTTCATTCTGTATTAGTACTTTTTGAACAAGATTCTGCGAAAACCATGATCATTTTGGTCACTATAATCATGAAATTTTCATGCCATTTCATCGCAAGTTATGATCAACTATGATCAACTAAAAATCAACTATAAATATGTGTTTTTACAGTAATTTTTTTTATAGAAAATTGTACTTTGCATATAATCTCTGATCATGTTCTTTTCTCTGACATTTAAGGGTGACATTGGTCTACAAATACTATTCTAAAACAGACATGAGACATTATGAGACATTATTTAAGTAGCTTATAGCTTTCCTGTAGCTCAAACAGTAGAGCGTTGGCGCTTGCAACGCCAAGGTCATGGGTTCGATTCCCAGGGAAAGCAAGAACTGATAAGAATTTAAATGTGTACCTTGAAATGCAATGTAAGTCACTTTGGAAAAAAGCGTCTGCCAAATGCATAAAAGTAAATGTAATGTAAGTATTGTATTACATGAGTAGATCTTGGCCACTTTTATTTTTAAAAACTCTTTGTGACAAAGTATAGGTTAACAAGTCATAACTAAAAGTGTGCCATGCATAGAATTTGAAGCAGTAACCAAGGAGCTTGTGGTTCCTCCCTGAAAGTTAGATGAATATAGCAACAGTTAAATAACTGGATTCTCTTAACCCCCAGAGGTCGACGGTATCGCCGGCGATACCAGCTCGCTTTTTTTTTAGCAGTGTAAAAGAAACTCAAAAATACTCGGTTGACTTTGATTTTCCATTGGAGTTTCATACATCAATCGATTCTGTTAAATGTGTATTATTTTTGTGTCTACTCACAATAAAAACAAAGTGTTGTGCTTTTTGCCAAATAAAGAAAAATAAACACGAAGCGAGTTCTGCCTCCTCTCTGTCAGTGTAGTCCATTCTGAAACGCGTCCGAAAATGAACCATAACTCAGTGAATACTCAGTCAAACAGGCATTCAGACATACCGGCATGAAGCTTGAATTCTCATCTTTTAAACGAAGTAATTTTTATAAAAAACAAATATTCACAGTTTATGTAATATGTATGCAAAGAGAGAGATGTCAGTCGTTCTCATCTCAGCTAATTAAGTTTTAATGTGCTCCGCCCACGGAGAGCACGCGCTATTCAAACGCAAATGTGAGCCGATCCAAACAAACCTGTAAAACGCCCATCAGCTGGATAACACACACCGCGAGTTCACTTTCAGACTTATGTACTTTACGATGCTGTGAGGAATAATACTGTCTTGATAATAATCCTGCAAAAATTTACCTCAGAAGTTCTGGAAGTATCATTTCGAGGAGCAAACGGATCCCGCTGAGGAATTAGGTCAGTTCTGTTTGCTTTGTTCTAATCGGAATGAATGAACGCAAAGATGCGTGCTGTTGTGGAGCTACTACAGCTGGCAAAAATACTGTTTAAATATGAATCGCGTTACTATGAATGAATGAACGCAAAGATGCGTGCTGTTGTGGAGCTACTACAGCTGGCAAAAATACTGTTTTAATATGAATCGCGTTACTATGAATGAATGAACGCAAAGATGCGTGCTGTTGTGGAGCTACTACAGCTGGCAAAAATACTGTTTAAATATGAATCGCGTTACTATTAATGAATGAACGCAAAGATGCGTGCTGTTGTGGAGCTACTACAGCTGGCAAAAATACTGTTTTAATATGAATCGCGTTACTATGAATGAATGAACGCAAAGATGCGTGCTGTTGTGGAGCTACTACAGCTGGCAAAAATACTGTTTTAATATGAATCGCGAATACAAAGAAAGATTACACTGGAAATATTGTTACAATTTTAAATGTTGTAATTGTATAACCTTAAAAAAAAAAATTATATATATATATATATAAGGATAGATGTAAACAAAATCTTAAAAGGTCATTATAAGCCTTATCTTTAAATAATTTTATTATGCTTTATTAGTGACACATTTGGGAAGAGAATATATTCCAAATCTGAAAATACAGTATGAGAACAATTAACTGCACAATTACTAGAAATGTTTACCTTGGATATTGTACAATTTGCAAGCAAAATTTGTGGAAAAAACAACAAACCAGTTATATATTGTCCTTGCATTCTTGTGGCTCATTCACACACCTGAATGAAAGGCTCATTACCTATGCAGCCTCATTATGCGGCCCCATTGACTCCATAGGTGTGAATCACGCCCACCCGCATATGGCCTTTCCAAACAAAAAGTGTTTTACAAGATTTAAATCAATGTATTGTGTTATGGGAATGATTAGGCAGGACGATTTTCACATAATTTTGAAGAAAAAATACTAGGCAACGACATCCATTAGTCAAAAGTCTTATTTACATATATTTAGAATGTGTTTTATGGCCTTATTTCAGAAACTTTAGTATTTTGTTTTTTAAAAAACCATGCATAAACATTATTCTATCAAAAATACAAACATGTACATGCAAGTTGTTCACATATTATGGTAGCCCTGTTTGTGCTAAATAGAGTGAATTTACACCTTTGCCATTAATATGTTTATAAGCAACTGAAAAAAGCACAAATGTCAGGGCATGTCAGAACATCTCAAGGACCCCAAAAACCCCTCAGACTCCAGAGGGTTAACTGTATTTTTCAAATGAAGGATTTTTGATTTTCAAAGTCTCGCCCAGGGTGTAATTCAATGTAGAACCGCCACTGCATGTTTCTCAGTCAAGAGTTTTTTTTTTTTTGTTCACGTTTATTTGCACCCGATTCAAACCACTGATTCAAAACAACAGACTCGTAAATGTTTCATAGCTTCATGAAGCGTGTTTCGAAAGCGCACATCACTAGCGTTCAGTCAACTTATCTTCAGTGGATCTTATTATAGGCAGATACTGATCACAGACTTTTAAAATACACTATAAGTTACATTACATACTGCACCAAACATTTTAAATTTTGTGAAATACAAAGATTAAATTGAAAGCAGTTATGAACAGTTCTGATTCTGATGTCAATAAAAACATTGTTCTACAGTAACTGAAATAATTATTGACCCATGATCAAACTGTCTTAAAGCTTGATATAACGTTTTAATTGTGTGTTTTTAATTTCGCTGTTTAATTGTATTACTTTAAATCACATGTGTCAAACTCAAGGCCCGCGGGCCAATTCCGGCCCGTCACATTATTTTATATGGCCCGCGAGAGCATATGGGAAATTTAGGCTGCCGAAAAATTTCGGCCGAAAATGACATTTTCGGTTTTTGACCGAAAGATACTAAAAAGCCGCCGCGCCCCTCCGTGTTCGGCGATGGTTTGACTCTGGCTCAACGTGTTTTATGACTTTGCGTGCGAGTCCGCTTCCGAAGATGCATAACTTCTAAGCGTGTTCCGCTGTGTGTGTGCGCTGTGCTCTCCACTCCGTGTTCACAGTGCGTTCTGCTCAATGTTCCGCAAGCAACCTCCGTGTGTGTGTGTCTGTGTGTGTTGCGAGCTCTGCTCACGCTCACCGGAAAGGCAAAGTCCGCTAAAAAAAACGTGCCGACATGAAATTTCTCTGGACTTGTTTCTTTTTGCAATAGCACTACTACTGTGCTGCAACATGTGTATAGTCATGGTGTGTATAGCTGTGCTGGGCAACACTGGTAAAATTACACGAATCACGATCCTCTCGTTCACTGGTCCTCTCCCTGCTCTGCTCATGCTTTGATAAAAATAGCTTTGTAGGACTATACTTTATTTTGACAATTGGTCCAAAAATAAATCTGTTTAATCTGATTCTGCTGCATAGAACTGATTGAAGAATAATATATTGATATTTTTTATTATTTTAATATACTGTAGGTACCAGTATTAACCTTTGCACCATTTGGATCACTCCGCTTATCTGTGTTTGCGCCACTTGCATCATTAAGCCAGTAGGTGGTGACAAGTGACTGTCTTTATGAGTGAACAATTGAACTTTAAACTAATTATTGCCAAAAACATTGAAACCAATCTTTAATGCTAATATAAATTGCTCATTTGCCTCACAAAAAGATTGCACTGGTGTTTGATTGAAATGTAACATCTATGCAAAATAATCCTTGAAAGATTTCTCATTTAAGGCCATTCCTGTTTGGAATATGTGATTGTGTATTGTCAACAATAAGCAGAAACATTCTGCATTTCCATTTTGTAGTGTGGATCATTCATTTCAACATTTATCCTCATTCTCATGTTTAAGAATCTGTTATCTTGACAAATAATTTATGCTACTGCCCACTGACATGCTTTTAAAGCTATTGTTATCCAAATTTTTTGGCCTTTAAACACCTTAAAATGCACATATGTAGGTCCGAGAAATCCAAATTTTATCGGGGGAGCATGTCCCCGAACACCCCTAACTACCTCACATTTTAATACGAATGACTGTGTGGTAATGTGTGCTGGTGTGGCTACAGTGCCAGGGCTGAATTTTTGAGCCAGTTTGCCCCTGCATATATACAATAATACATTATTCTCTGTATCAAATCATTATTACCCAGCCCCTGATGTTTCGGGCTCATCCCCTGATGTTTTTAAAACCTACAAACAGCCCTCCAAATGCATATACAATATTTGTAACTTAAATAAGTAATAATCAAATAAAGAGACACTATATTAACATTTTAAAAGTCTTACAGTTACAACCGGCCCTTTGAGGGCAGCCAAAATGCTGAAGTGGCCCTCAGTGAAAATGAGTTTGACACCCCTGCTTTAAATTGTTGTGGCTCTGTGTGACACTGAGGGATTTTTTTTTTTAAAGTAGCTTTTGATAATAAATAAATGAGCAATACTCACGTCAGTGTGTTGAGTTGACAGTGTTTATCCTGCAGTAGAGCAGCGATCTGATTTACTCCTGTGTCTCCTACTTCATGATAACTCAGATTCAGCTTTCTCTGGAGTAACGGGTTTTTACCCACAACTCTATTCACATACTGACAGGCTTCCTCTGCAGCAGGACTCAAAGACCTGCAGAAGAGGCAATTCAGGTATCAACTACATGTCCACTGCATTACAAAAAATGATTGATACGATAAAAAAAACTATTGTTTTAAAGACAAGCTTAAGTTAGTCATTTAGATGTACAATTTTACTTTAAACATTTAAATACACAAATAAATATATATTTAAAAGAAACTAGAGCAACACTCAGTCCTAAAGCAAACTCATAAGAACAGAAACGTCTCACAGAGCAGAAGGGCAAAAGCTCACTAGATCATGATTTTCAGTGTGAATACAGAGTGTGAAATTAAGATCTTTCTGTCTTTAAAGCAGGAGGAGTGAGAAACGTCAGCACAGAGAAAACTGGCTTGTGAAACTGCATGTTTGTGAACATCTGGAGACTCATAGACCTGCTGTAGAGAGATGCAGTGAATCTGGGCTTGATGGAAAACTATTTCACAAAAAGGTTATCTAGAATTAATAATGAGTGTGCACAAAACATGTTAATTATCAAGGTATACTCCAGAATAGCAGCTCATACACTGACCCATAATGTCTATTTGACCTGTAGCTCGTATTACAACTAAACTGTGTTGACGGTTATCATCATCATCATGACAGAACCTGCAGCATCTGATCTGATTTTGTTTATCTTGATGCAAAAAACTGTCCAGGTTATTATATATCTAAAATAATTTATTAGTTATGAATATTTAGCCTGCATATAGTTAATTTAGTTAATTATTTGATCCGGTCTCACCTTAGTGTCTTCAGTTGACAGTCTGGATCCTGCAGTAAATCATTGAGCTGCTTCACTCCTGATTGTCCAGGATCATTTCCTGTGAGATCCAGCTCTATCAGGTGTGAAGGGTTTGATCTCAGAGCTGAAGCCAGAGCTTTATAACCTTCTTCTGTCACACTGCAGTTAGAGAGTCTAGAACAGAGAGGAAAACATTCAGCTGATTAATCAGTTAAACCTGAACAATATATTTTCACATTACAAACTTCGACGACAGCGTTTAATTAAATAGGTAAATAGGTTTCCACCTGACAGCGACAATATGTAAATCTGTTGTTTTATCACCAACACCGTCATACTATGAACTTATTGTGGTCCTCCTGCTCAAGTTTCACATTAAATGTGAGTACTAATTTTAATATAAAATTTAGTTTTTATATGCCATTTGAAGCAATGCATGTTTGTGCAATTTTGTTAGCCTATATTTTTATATCGTGGTGTGCCATGGGATTTTTTACTTATCAAAACTGTGCTGTGGCAAAAAAAAAAAGGTTGGTTTAACACTGCTTTAACACAGATTGTTCTGGGTAATTTCGGTGGAAACGCAGCTTTAGATGATCATCTTATTGAAGAGCTACAGCAGCATTTAGTTTCCAATAGTCTGTTCTGAAACCCAGTCACACTAGTTCTGTGTGCTGGAAGACACTGTTTCTTCTCTTTCATTTTAACTATTTATTTGAGTCTCTCTTCTTTATTCTCTGTTGAAAAGGCAGATTTCTGCATGTACACAATCAGTACATTGTATCAAATGCTGGAAATTAAACAATTACTAACTAGATAAAAAACACATAAAATGTGAGCAATAGGGAAACCCAGAAAGTGCACCGCTATAAACAATGAAACATAAGCCCTGCTGTCTTCAAATAAATAAACTTCAGTCACACTGTAATTGCTGTACAGTATAATGATACTAACTGTAGTTTCTCCAGCTTGAATTGTGGGTTCATCAGTAGATCACTGAGGTTTTTCACTCCAGAGTCTTCTAGTTTATTCCAGCTCAGGTCCAGCTCTCTCAGGTGTGACGGGTTTGATTTCAGAGCTGAAGTCAGGATGAGACTCTGTTTCTCTGTAATACTGCATCTATACAGACTGAAGACAGAGAAATAACAATAGTTCACATCTATGATGATCAACTAACGTGTTCATCTTCATCCAGCAGACTTTTGCTGACAAATAAACAGGGATATCAAGGTAAAGGTAACATGGAGAAAGACTACACATTGTTAATTTAAATACACTACCAACATTGTAACAATAAAAAGGTTGAAAGCGTTGATCTATTTATGTTAGTTTACACATTCATTTCATTTAATCTTTAAGGTTCTTTCATGTCAGTGTTACCCTTGGTTTGCTCACTGGGTCAAATGTGTTTATGTCGGTTGTTTTCAGACACATTGTCTACCTGCTAAAACTTTATAGTAAGGTTTCATTTGTTAACATTAACTACATTAGTTAACATGAACCCATGATGGACAATACTATACAGCATTTAATAACCTTAAGTTTCAACATTTACTAATACATTTTTAAATACAAAAGTTTTCTGTTAACATTAGTAAATCCCCTGTGAACTAACATGAACAAAGAATAACTGTATAAACTAACATGATCAGATTAAGGAATAAAAGTATTTCCTTAAGCAGAAGACAATCAAACAAGTTTTGTAAAAGGTAGTTCATCTGCTTTAGTGCTGCACCGTGAGGCAGTGTCGGTGTATTTTATGGATGGCTCAGCTAAACAGGCCAATAAGAGACTATTAACTACTATTATTGCTTTTAATTATACTAATGTCTAATTAAAACATCTACAAATGTATAAAACTGATCAGAGATCAGGTAAAACCCACAAACCCTTGATCAGTCTCAGTGAATCTGCATGATTCATGGGTTCACAGAGATCATCGCCCTCCAGTGGTGAACCATTGACATTCCCAAACGTTTGGAAACAGTTATGACGTAATGAAGCCTCGTTTACTGAAATCACGTGACTTTGGCAGTTTGACACACACTCCGAACCACTGATCCGAAACAAAAGACTCGTAAAGGTTTCATAGCTTCATGAAGCGTGTTTCGAAAGCGCCCATCACTAGCGTTCAGTCAACTTACCTTCAGTGGATCTTATTACAGGCAGATACTGATCACAGACCTTTAAAACTAAGGCTGAACGATTAATTGCATTTGCGATAATATCGCGATATGATGATATGATGAGCTTAGTTTTAAACACAGATCCATGATGACGCGAGTGCTTTATAAACATCCGTATTCTGCTTGCTTCTAATTCCTGTCTCACACACACACACACACACTCACACTCACACACACACACACACACACACACACACACACACGACACCACTCGAACCTTACGAGAAATAATCTTTACTAAAGTTCTGAAAAGTTGAAGCGAATTACAAGGGCATTCGCGGGCTTCACTGCACAAGATATGAGATGCGCGCGGTCTGCGTGATTGTTACTTCTGTAGTGCGCGGTCTCGCCCGCCGGTATTTTACTTACAGATGTTCTACGAAGGCATCATGTCTTTGGGAATGCAGTTGGCTTATATATTAAAAATCTGAAAATCACAGACAGAATCTGCTTTCAATTGTAAATACTCGCGAGCGCTTTGCGAAGAGCGTTTGAGCATGCGGCTGGGAGCGACTCCGTCTACGTGGTTAAATGTACTTGCATCTCAAAATGCTTTTATGACGCGAAATTAATGTGACGCAGTCAGTTATATCTTAAGTTATTAAACAGAGAGGACAAACCACATCTTATAATTTCAAAAGAGATGAAAACGTTCAGACAGCCTACTCTTAAATACTGAAAACACTCTTTGTTTATTGCTTGTAATATTTTTTCCCCTCTTTATTTGTTTCGAAGCTATATTTGTTAAAATTATTAACATGTAATTGTAAATCCAGCGGGAACTGGAAAGTCACACACAATCCTACGTCACCGGAATAATTTGACTAATCTTCACGGTACTTTAGACTGCGATGGAAACACAGACAGCAACAGGTCTGGGGGAAAAAGATCCTGGGACAGATTGTTCTGGGTAATTTCGGTGGAAACGCAGCTTTAGATGATCATCTTATTGAAGAGCTACAGCAGCATTTAGTTTCCAATAGTCTGTTCTGAAACCCAGTCACACTAGTTCTGTGTGCTGGAAGACACTGTTTTTTCTAGGGCTAAACGATTGTAGAAAATAATCTAATTGCGATTGCGATTTAATATGCGATTATTTTTAAGATCTTTATCTTTTCTATTATTCAACAAAAACAAGCAATAAATCATTGTAAAATAGGAAAGGGAATCTTTAGGCACCTCATGAGCCGATCACATTTTTTTCTTTAATTGATCTTATTAATAAAAAACTTAAAATATTGAATTACATAATTATAAGTAGGCCTACTTATAATAAATACACATTAAAAAACTACATTAATACAATTACATGTTAATAATTTTAACAAATACAGCTTCAAAACAAATAAGGGGGGAAAAAAACATTACAAGCAATAAACAAAGAGTGTTTTCAGTATTTAGGAGTAGGCTGTCTGATTGTGTTCATCTCTTCTGAAATTATAAGATTATGATATAACTGACTGTCACATTAATTTCGCGTCATAAAAGCATTTTGAGATGCAAGTACATTTAACCACGTAGACGGAGTCGCTCCCAGCCGCATGCTCAAACGCTCTTCGCAAAGCGCTCGCGAGTATTTAAAATTGAAAGCAGATTCTGTCTGTGATTTTCAGATTTTTAATATATAAGCTGTAGCAACATTGGCTATGAATCATGGCTCATTGAATCAGAACACAAACGCACATTCCTTCTTGCTGTCCCACTCTGAACCCCCGAAGGTAAATCAGTTGTGTTGGCTCCAGTTAGTCTGCAACAAATGGTCTTTAGAGACACTTTATTGCACCTTGGAGGATAACCAGTCAACATATTCCCTTAACTTTGCAAAGTTCTGCATTCCAAACCCCCTTCCCCTCTCTGGACAGAGAGATAACGAAACTTTCTATGTGACATACACACACACACACCTTTGGTATTAGAACTTAGAAATACCCCTTTTGATATGTACAATTCCTGTATGCATGTTTTATTAAGTTGTTTGATCACATAATATGATTTTCGAGTGTCTAGCTCTGAAATGTATTGTTGAAGAATATCTTTCCAGTGGAATCGCATTCCGTAACCCGACTCCTCTTTCTAGAGGAGAACACTTTATGACCCTGCACAAGCTGCAGCCAAAGCTTCTCTACAAGAGATAACGGGAAGCGCAACGTGACAGACATTCCAACGCACACACATACACAAACTTTGAACATTAAACTTAGAATATAAGCATGTCATATGTATTTCATATACTCCTGTGTTTCCCAGTTTATATTCACTCCGTTTATGACATTTATTTGAATGAACAAACCTTAAATGTGTGTAATTATGCATATCTTATGTAACTTTATGTTTCTTCCACTTTTATATTTCATTCTTGGTATCTGTTCGACCGTCTTGCGGTGACTAAACCAACCGTACATAGGAGATTACAGTACAATGTATTGTTCTGTGTGTACAATCTTCCGAGGTAGAAATGACTGAATGTTATACCATCATAAACTATGCAAATAAGTTCTTTTGACAAGACAAAGAAGAACTTTTTCCCGCTCGAGATACTCTGAGATGATTGGTTCACGTACGTGGAGCAGGCGTGAGCCCATCCTCTCCATAAGAGACAGACACAGAACTTTCTCGAGAGCACTTTCACGAACCCGCCTCGTCAGCGAGGAGATCCATGGCTCCCTTTTGGGAGCGTTCTCCGTTTCTCTTGCATTTTCTTTAAGTCTTTTCTTTACCGGTATTTTTGTCTTCGGACTCAACGAAGCAAACGCAGCAGACAACTTCAACTCAAAGAGAAAGACTCTTTCGAAACCCCGCTACCGCGCTCACCAGAAGACACGAGAGCGCGAGCCCTGCTTTCTTAAAGAAACACACGCACGCTGCTCTTAGGACACACGCATGAACTCGGCGTTCTTCAGCAACAAAGAGAACCATTTTGCAAGATAAGTTTATTGAACTTTTAATGTGATTTGATTCCTTGCTGTCTCTCAAAAGGTTACATTGCCTGTGATTTTGCCATGCAGAGATCATCTCGGTGATCTCTCTCATCCTGAACTTTAGTTTCACTTTCTCCCTTTCATCCTCTCTCTCTCTCATCTGTTATCCGTTTGGTCTTGTAATGTTTTCATCCGTATGTTTCTGTTGTAAATATATGTATTTACTCTGTGTATACTCGTAGTTTCGATGTAGTATTAGTCCAATTATTAAAAACCCATTATATCCTAGATTGTCTCTGTATAAGTGTTCATTTTACAAGTCAATGAAACGACGATCATGATACGCTTTACTAATGCGATACTGTTAAGTAACCTACATTTTATAAGAACAAGAAAGTAATTTTCATGGCCAGAAAATATAGCTTTCTTCTAATTATAAGAAAGAGATAATTTTGTTGAGAAGTTGATGGAATGAATTTTACGACCAGTTTGCAGGACAAACAACTGTTTAATTAATACATTAATTTCCCTTAAAAATTATTCTGATTAATTGATCTGAAAGAGGGACCTTTTTGGTATATTAATGATTAAATTATAATTCATTGTAATTGAACATTGATGTATACGAATGGGTCTAAATTTCAGTTTCAATAATTTATTAATATTGTAAGAATATAGATGAATCAACCCGATTCATAATTTCGATTCCCTATAATCATTTGAGCTAAGTCGTATTCCTTACAAAGCCAACTGCATTCCCAAAGACATGATGCCTTCGTAGAGCAGGGGTTTTCAAACTTTTTGTGTGTGTGGACCACTATTTGTAATCAAGAATTTTCACGGACCACCTCATAATACACATAATAAAATATGTCTACACAGAGTCCTACCTGAATTAATCTGCATCTCTAAATAGGCTTACTAGCTCATTGGTCATCACATCAGTACAACAGGCTTGTTAAAAGATATGCCACATATTTAATTTATTTATTTACTCAAGCGCCCGAGGGCATATCATTTGAACAACAGGCTTATTTCCATAGCAATGGAGTATGAAATCTATACAGTAATAAGAACACTGGAATATAGTCAACATTTCAAAACCTTTGGTGATTTTAGGGGATAATTAATCTTCAGAGTTTTACAAGTCCTCAAAAAGTACCTAGGCTTGAGTTTGTCCACTTAACAGCACATCCGCAAAACATTTCAGAAACGCGAGATCAAGAAACTAACTGGAAATTAAAATAATAACAGGCCTTATTCATTCCATTTATAAACATTTCGTTTCATATAAACTGCATATGCCTAACTGTGCGTTCACACCGGACGCGAATAGCGCGTCAAATTCAAAAAGGGATCATATGTCAAATTCGCGCCTGCCGCGTCTAGTGATACGCTTGACCACTTTGTATCAATTCGCGCGTCAAGAGCGAAATTGACGCGCGTAAAAACAAACGTTTGAAGCGAAATTTCGTCCGGTGTGAACGCACCATTAAAGGCTATGCGTGTGATGTGATAATGAAAACATATCTGCCCTTTTCTCTTCAGAGAACCTGTTGCTATCCACCGAACCAATGTTGTGGTTCTAACTAGGGATGTCCCGATCAGGTTTTTTTGCCCTCGAGTCCGAGTCCGAGTCATTTGATTTTGAGTATCTGCCGATACCGAGTCCCGATCCGATACTTCTATAATAGGCTACATAAAAAAAAAAGAATAAAGAAGAGCGAAAAAACAGTTCCTTATTTTTTATTTAATTCACCTTATTTTAACATTCAACAACTCTGTTAACAAACAGAACACTTCTGTGAGGTAGCTTGAACAATCAAGTAATAAATAACATAAATTCTTCACTTTTGGACTTCCAGTAAATATAACAGTAAATATAAAAAAAGTCTAATATATAAACAAATAGCACCTCAACTTAAAATACCCGGCAGGCATGTAAACAAATAAAAAATAAAAGTACCACAGTGTTTGCAAAGCCAGTAATGTGCTTTTAGGAACTGCACTCCTAACTCTTACGCCGGTTTCACACTGCACTGTTAGCAGAGCGTGCATCGCGTATTTTTTTCGCCGCCCATGTTAACAGATTAGAGCATTCACACCGCGCGCAGAGGCGGCGCGGCAGCGCGTAGCCGGAGCAGAGCAGAGCAGAAGCAGCAGTGCCGCGATCGTTTCGGCGCCGAGTCTATTTTTGCTGCGCCGCTTTTGCTGAATTAAAGTGACTATACATTGATCATGGCCAAAATAAACCGCAGTTTTATCCAAAAAGTGCATTGATGATATATATTGTGTTTTAAACAGTCAATCAAATGACCAACAACAATTTAAAAAGAAAACAAATGTCCAAAAACAAACTTGTTGCCATAACAATAAAAACAAAGATGAACCAAAAGTTCTCTTACGAGAGTTCTCTCGTACTGCGTTCGTAGAACGCTACGGGAAAAGGTCTCTTTTCACGAAATACTGAAGCAAAATTATCCTTAATTTTCATAAATGTAAAACGCATTGCAGCAGTGCACAGCTATGGCGAGACGGCTCGCTCGCTCATAGGCTGTTCTGCGGCAACTGCATTAGCCTATCGAGCGAGGGCTGATGCAATGTCAGACCAATGAGAGCGCTTCGCGCGCTCCTCGCCACATCCCGCCGAAACGGGTGTGGCAGTCCCCTATAAAAGGAGCTCGAGTAGGCTGATTCAACTGATTTTCATCTCTTCAGCGAAGCGCACGCATCGCTGGATCACGAAGAAGCTAACGCCGTCGAGAACAAGCATCTCAGCGGGACGAGCCCTTGAAGCTGCTGGCCTTCGCCGCCTTCTACAAGCCGTACCTGCTGCGCTTTCCGGCGCTACATATCCTTTTCTGCTCTGTTTGTGTGTGTGTGTATTGTGTTCTCCGAACACTCACCCTCTAAAAGAGCCGCGTCTTTTTCAAGATGCCATCCTGTGGTTCGTGCCGAGCCCCACTCACCGAGGGAGACCGCCATGTCATCTGCGTCTCCTGCCTGGGTGAGGCTCACGCAGCGCTCGCGCTCGCTGACGGCGGCTGCCCTCACTGCGAGCTTCTGCCGATGGTGACTCTGAGGACTCGCCTCGCGCACTTCTCCGAGCCTGCACGCCCTGCCGCGATGCCGCGCCGTAAAAAGCGCCGCTCGCAACGGGCCCCTGAACCAGTCTCTTCCCGACAAAGCTCGCCGGTTCGCCCGCCTGCTTCGCCAGCTTCCCCCGAAGCACTTCCCAGTACACAGCGACCGCAGTCTGCCGCCGCTTCTTCTGAGGGAGCCGCTTCTGAAGCTGAGTCGGTGGAGAAAGATTCCTGCTCTCTGCTAGCATCGGGCAGTGAGGATTGGGCGAGCTCTGCGGATCTCACGCCTCCTGCTTGTAAGCCCTCGGCTAGAGCTAGCATCGAGAGGGAGCTCATGCGGGTACTCGCGCTGGCCGCGGCGAGCCTCGGCCTCGAGTGGTCTGCACCGAAGCTCCCCTCTCGCACCCGGCTGGATGGTAGCTTCCTCCCTGGCGAGCGTACTTCTCCGGAGTCTAAGCCCGCACCCTTTCTTCCTGAGCTTCACGAAGAAGTGGCTAAGGCCTGGAACGCTCCGTTTTCCGCACGGACACGATCCTCGGTTTCGCCAGCTTTCGCTTCCGTGGATGGTGCTCAGGACCGAGGCTACCTCTCCCTTCCGCCGGTGGAACAGGCGATAGCGACCCACCTTTGTCCGCCCTCTGCTGGACGGCGGACTAAACCGGTGTTGCCATCTAAAGCCTGTCGAACTACGTCGACGCTGCTCGCGCGGATCTTCTCCGCCGCTGGGCAGGCTGCATCGGCTCTACACACCATGGCCACGCTACAGATCTTTCAGGGCGATCTCCTCCGTCGACTGGACGAGATAGGACCTGAGGATGTCTGCATCGCGGACCTGAGAAGCGCGTCGGATCTCTCCCTCCGCGCTACAAAGGCTGCAGCACAGGCCGTGGGACGGTGTATGGCTTCCGCTACCGTAGCAGAAAGGCATCTCTGGCTGACGCTCACGGAAATGGGTGACTCAGAGCGCAGCGCGTTCCTCGACGCCCCGCTTTCCCCCGCTGGCCTCTTCGGATCTTCTCTCTCCGAGTTCGTGGAGAGATTTTCCGAAGCCCAGAAAGCGTCTCAGGCTTTTAAGCACTTCTTGCCGAAGCGCTCCAGCTCTACAGCGGCCCGTGAAAAACCGGCCTCACGGAGCTCTCAGCCTCAGCCCCCGCCTTCTGCATCCTCCTCACAGCGACAGCAGCGCAGCTCTCAGCCCCGCTCTCGCTCTACCAGCCGCCGCCCCACACGACGCGGGCCGCGGCCGAGGATCACTTTGAAGCCGGAAGCCCCAAAGAAGTCCTAGCACGCCTAGGAAAGCGCAGGTGTGTAAGCCCCGTTGCGGCCGGGCCCTCACCAAAGCGCACCGCTGTCTCAGTCCCAAGATTTGCGACTGCTTCAGTGTTTTCTGCAGTACACAAGCCCGCACAGCTGCCCGCTTGCCTGCACACAAAAGCCGTTTTTACGGCTACCCAGATAAATCCCGAAAAGAGTGTATTTTCTGGTGTCCCGGCCACGGCCGATGGTGCTATAAACGTAGTGCTGATGCCCACTCCTTTGTGCCCATCCCTACACAAAAGCACAGCCCCGCACACGGGGCCCGCGCTCATAAGATCGACTCAGGTCGATCGCGCTCTAAACATAGTCAAAGTGCCCACTTCCCAGTGCCCACAAACACTATGTCTGGCAGATCACAGTCTCCCCGTAAAAGCGGGATCTGTGCGCGCCCGCGCTGCTCACACAGACAGCGCGACCAAAGCAGTGAACGTGCCCGGTCCCCGCCCACGTCCACCTGCAGGCTACATGAGTCCCATGCGACCTTCTCAGACCTCCCTCGCTCAGTTAAGCACTGTAACGCGGTCGAGGATGAGCGCTATGCCCGCTGTATTAAGCGCGCTCCCCGCCTCATATGTCACAGGCGTAACGCCTATGTTATCGCACCCCGAAGCACCACTGGCGCACTGCGGACAGAGCGAGCTTCGCATTCAGCCCCTGGCCGGCCATGCAGATGCGTGGGCCGCGCTTCCAGGGGTTTCAGACTGGGTGCTAGACATTATAAAGAGAGGCTTCTCGCTACAGTTTTGCCGACGCCCTCCCCGCTTCACAGCGCGCGTCGAAACCACGGTGAATTCAGAAGCAGCACACCTGCTTCGCGCCGAAATATCAAAACTGTTGAGCAAAGGGGCGGTACAGCTTGTACCCCCAGTTCAAAGCGAAAGGGGGCTATACAGCAGATACTTTCTAGTCCCGAAAAAGGACGGAGGTATCAGACCCATTCTGGATCTAAGACAACTAAACAGAGCTTTAGTGAAACGCAGTTTCAAAATGCTCACGACCAGAAAAATCCTCGCGCATATTCGCCGAGAAGACTGGTTTATGTCGATAGATCTGAAAGACGCGTATTTCCAGATACAGATAGCGTCACGTCACAGGCGATTCTTGAGATTCGCCTTCGAGGGTCGGGCATACCAGTACACAGTCCTGCCTTTCGGCTTGTCCCTGGCACCTCGTACGTTTACGAAATGCATGGACGCAGCGCTCGCCCCCCTCAAACTCAGAGGCATGCGAGTGCTGAACTATTTGGACGACTGGCTGATCATAGCTCAATCGCGATCACAGCTCGTGGAGCACAGAACCATGTTACTCGATCACCTCGAGAATCTTGGTATTATGATCAATTGGACAAAGAGCTCCCTGAACCCCAGTCAAACTATCTCGTTTCTGGGTGTCGTTCTGGACTCGCAGTCCATGACGGCGCGGCTGTCAACACAGCGCGCGCTGCACATTCAGCACACAGCGAAAGCCTTTCGCTGCGGTGCGACTACCACGCTCAAAAAGTTTCAGAGGTTGCTGGGTCTTATGGCCTCAGCAGCATCGGTTCTCCAGTTGGGCTTGCTTCGCATGCGCCCTCTGCAGTTCTGGCTAAAAGCGCGAGTGCCTCGCAGAGCGTGGGCACTTGGCCGATTACGCCTCAGAGTCGATCAGGACTGCGTGGCAGCCCTGAGACCTTGGGCGGCGAGCGATTGGTACCGTTCGGGTGTAAGCCTGGGGACTCCCTCGAGGGTGAAAGTGGTGTCTACGGACGCATCCACCTCGGGATGGGGAGCGCTGCTCGAGGGCAGACCGTTCTTTGGCCAGTGGTCAGAACGAGAGAAGCTCCATCACATCAACTGCTTAGAAATGCTAGCAGTTCACAACGCGCTGACGCGCTTTTGTCCCCAAATCAAGGACCAGCACGTCGTAGTCCGCTCGGACAACACGGCCGTGGTGTCCTACATAAATCGCCAGGGCGGTCTCAGATCCAATACTCTGTACAGGCTGGCCAAGCGCCTCCTGACATGGGCTCAGCGCAACTTGCGCTCGCTGAGAGCAGTGCATGTGCCTGGGGTCCACAACCTGGGTCCAGACAGACTGTCCAGGAACAACGTTCCCACGGGCGAATGGTCTCTACACCCACAAACAGTCCAGCTGTTGTGGCAGAGATTCGGCAGGGCGGAGGTGGACCTATTCGCGTCCCCAGAAAACGCTCATTGCCCCGTGTTCTTTTCGAAGAACGACAGCGCGCTGTCTCACATGTGGCCGCACTGCCCGCTATACGCGTTTCCCCCAGTCTCCCTCCTGCCTCAGGTATTGGAGCGAGTCAGGGAAGTGAAATGCCCAGTACTGCTTGTAGCACCGTTCTGGCCCAGCCATGCCTGGTTTCCAGCCCTGATGCAGTTAGCAGACTCCGCCCCGTGGCCGATACCTTCGAGGAGAGATCTCCTCTCGCAGGCCAAGGGCGCGATTTGGCACCCACATCCGGAGTTGTGGTCCCTTCACGCGTGGGCGCTCAACGGGTATCCGTTAACCTCACGGAGGGAGTGCTGAATACCATCACTCAGGCTAGAGCACCGTCGACCAGGCGGCTTTATGCCTCGAAGTGGTCGGTTTTCTCCAGCTGGTGTGCTGCTCGGGGCCTGTCACCCCTCGATTGTGAGGTGACGGAGGTTCTCTCCTTCCTACAAGAGCTGTTGGATAAGGGCAGGTCCCCCTCCACGCTCAAAGTCTATGTGGCGGCTATTGCAGCGTTCTCGACAGCAACGCTAAGCCAGTCACTAGGAAGGAACGATTTAGTCATCCGCTTCCTCAGAGGAGCTAGGAGGCTGAATCCCCCCAGACCTCCTTCAGTCCCGATGTGGGACCTTTCTACGGTCTTGGCGGCCATGAAAGGTCCCCCTTTTGAGCCTATTCAAACTGTCAGCCTCAAACATCTGTCGTTCAAAACAGTGTTTTTGCTGGCCCTAGCTTCAGTGAAGCGCATAGGCGATCTGCACGCGCTCTCTGTGAGCCCAGCGTGCTTAGAGTTTGGGCCTAATGACTCCAAGGTCATACTCAAACCTAGACACGGTTACGTGCCAAAATCCCTCAACACACCGTTTAGGGCTCAGGTTATCTCCCTGTCCGCCCTACCGAGTGAGGAAGGGGACTCGAGCTGTCTTTGCCCCGTTAGGGCTTTAAGAGCTTATGTGTCCCGCTCTGCTGTCTTCAGACAGACTGAGCAGCTCTTTGTCTCGTTCAGCGGTCGTTCCAAGGGAGCAGCTGTTTCGAAACAGAGTCTATCCAGATGGGTAGTTGACGCCATAGCGCTGGCTTACACCACCAAGGGCCTTCAGTGCCCATTGGGCGTGAGAGCGCACTCCACGAGGGGCGTCGCCTCATCGTGGGCCTGGTCTAGCGGGATTTCCTTACAGGAAATATGTATGGCGGCAGGCTGGGCCTCACCGTCTACATTCATAAGGTTTTACAACCTAGAGGTTCCCGCCTTGCAGGCAAAGCTGCTTTCGGTATAGTCGAGTCAGCTGTCTAGCCCGGACACTGATTTCGCAGGCGCACAGCGCCCCGAAAAATTTCTGGGCAGAATTGTGTAAGACCCACATTTCCCACATTAGCCAGGCCTTCCCCTGCCTATGTGACGTTATATCGCGTCTGAGGACGCAACCTTTAAGGGCGGATGTCCCCCCCCCCCTTTTTTATCTCCAGACTCTCTGGGTCTACCTGGTGATTATGCACTGTATATCTGGACTGGCTTCCAGTGATCGGTGTCTTATCCCAGCACGCACGGCGTCTTACAAGTGGTTCCCGTAGCGTTCTACGAACGCAGTACGAGAGAACTCTCGTAAGAGAACGTACTCGGTTACTAACGTAACCTCGGTTCTCTCTAGAAGAGGGAACGAGTACTGCGTTCCCTGCCGTGCGCGCGGTTCGCTCTGGTTCGCTTCGGCGATGAAAACCAGTTGAATCAGCCTACTCGAGCTCCTTTTATAGGGGACTGCCACACCCGTTTCGGCGGGATGTGGCGAGGAGCGCGCGAAGCGCTCTCATTGGTCTGACATTGCATCAGCCCTCGCTCGATAGGCTAATGCAGTTGCCGCAGAACAGCCTATGAGCGAGCGAGCCGTCTCGCCATAGCTGTGCACTGCTGCAATGCGTTTTACATTTATGAAAATTAAGGATAATTTTGCTTCAGTATTTCGTGAAAAGAGACCTTTTCCCGTAGCGTTCTACGAACGCAGTACTCGTTCCCTCTTCTAGAGAGAACCGAGGTTACGTTAGTAACCGAGTACGTTATAGCCTATAAATGAAATTATTAATAAAATAAGCTTCTTGACAAGTCTTTTCTCTTAAATGTAATTGAAAACGAAAAAAAGCAATGCCAACTTATCCATTATAGAGTACTCTGTCTGTACACAACCCGCGGTTCAGCCGCGCGTGACAAACGCTGCCAGTGTGAAAGCAAAACGCGCGTGTCCTGCTGCGCTGCTTACGCTCTGCTAATGCGTGCAGTGTGAAACCAGCGTAACTCTGTGGCGTCTGTGCCACAGCATAACTATAGATGTGTTAAAAAATAATGAGAATATATATACATATATATCCGAGTCCTGATCGGGAGGTAACGTCCGATTCCGATCGAGTCTGAAAACACGTGATCGGGCCCGATTTCCGATCACGTGATCGGATCGGGACATCCCTAGTTCTAACGGCACTGAACTTGAATGTCACGGCCGAACACCACTAGGTTTTTTTAGTAATCACACAATAACTTGACAATTTAATAAAAATGTTACATCAATATAGGCCTACATATTGTTTTTACTCTTTTTTTATGTGAATTTCCTGGTAAAATGAAGGTAAAAAAATATTATTTTATATTTAATTTTGCCTTTCCACGGACCACCTGCAGTACCCTCACAGACCACAGTTTGGGAATCGCTGTCGTAGAGCATTAGTAAGTAAAATACCGGCAGGCGAGGCCGCGCACTACAGAAGTAACATCACACAGACCGCGCGCATCTCATATCTTGTGCAGTGAAGCCCGCGAATGCCCTTGTAATTCGCTTCAACTTTTCAGAACTTTATTAAAGATTATTTGTTGGAAGGTTCGAGTGGTGTCGTGTGTGTGTGTGTGTGTGTGTGTGTGTGTGTGTGTGTGTGTGTGTGTGGGAAGCAAGCAGAATACGGATGTTTATAAAGCACACGCGTCATCACGTCTGTGTTTAAAACTAAGCTCAGACATAAATCTGAAATTATCTTAATCGATACAGAATCGTTGGAGAGAATCTATAACACAATATCACATAAATTAAACATAAACTGTTATTTCCTGTAGCCAGGCCTATATGCGTAGCGTGCCAAGTTGATGCTTCATCTGCTTCATCTGGGTTACTCTCGCGTGTCACGTGACCAGACTGTAATCGCAGCTTTGAGGTTAAAAAATCACATTTCATCATATCGCGATATTATCGCAAATGCAATTAATCGTTCAGAACTAGTTTCTTCTTTCATTTTTAACTATTTATTTGACATCTCTCTTCTTTATTCTCTGTTGAAAAGGCAGATTTCTGCATGTACATGTAATGGTTATGAGAATGTTTACAGTCAGAAAAGTTCATTATATGTAATTCTGTGTGTTAAAAAGAGGAAAATAAGCAATTTGCTTTAATTCATAGAAGTACTTAAAAAAAAAAGGGTGAAGAGCACATCATAATTCATGTCCATAAATAGAATACTGGTAAGAGTAATAGCACTGTGATTTCCTGATTGAATGATCTATTAGCGATTACTTTGGTCTTCAAGTTACAGAGTCATAAGATGATGCATTAGCACAATAACGTGTCAAAAACGGCATTATTTAAAAGTTACTCTGCTCATTTATTGTTGTACCTTGTTTTCATGTGGTTATTATTCAAAGTTTGTGTTTAAGAGTTCGCCTGTTGATCGGGAATCGGTTGATTATGCCTGACGTATCATACGCAAGGGAAGCGTGTTGCTCCTGTTCGTCCATTATTACACTGGACGTGAGGGAAGTAACACCGTGTCCTGTGTCTTATTATTCATTATTCCCCTTTCCATGTAAAAATCTGTTTATTAATGCATTTTATGTCTGTATTTATGTCCTCTGTAGTCTAAGAAATAAGTTAGAAGTCAAATTTGTCTGTATAATTGTTATTGCTTTGAGTAAGTGCTGCTTAACGTAAGCTCCATTATAGTTATTTTGCTAGCTGCATCACGTGGTGTACATCGCATGGTGGTGATAGACAACTATACGGTTCATGTGCAGTGTTCAGCACTTAAAGAGAAGATGTGTTTAATGATAAATAACTGGGATATGTTATATTATGTTGTGTAGTTGAGAAGAGTGATGTTAATTGCTAAACTATCAGTGTGGTTATAGGTGTGTTAAATATTAGAATAATTAAATTAATGTTTGTTAATTAGTCTGTTCAGCTTCTATATATATAAGAGGAATAATACAGCCTGTTCCACGTATTTAAAGTAACCAGTTGCATTTGTACTTTGCAGTGATATTTTGTCGGTTAGTGTAAAGTGTTTATTTAGTGCTGATTTTGCATTTAGTAATAACTTTGTAGTATTATGTATTGTTGAATTATTGTTCTTGTAAAAGAAATGCATTATTACACTGGACGTGAGGGAAGTAACACCGTGTCCTGTGTCTTATTATTCATTATTCCCCTTTCCAGGGGTGTAACATTTTCTGGAGGCACCGCTGGGATTGAGTGAAGCAGGGTCCGACTTCTGCCAAGAACAGACGTCCCAATTTCTCATTCAGTCCCCTTCAACTTACCCAGGCAGGTGACATCGAGTGGATAATACGGTGGCAGTTCGAGTGTCTACAACTAAAAGCAAAAGCAATCTAAGGTGAACCCAAGGTACCAGGAGCGCTTCTGTCAAAGTTAAGCACACAAGTTACTGCTGCTACTGAACACTAAATAGTTGCAGCAAGAAAAATGGAGTCCGTTGAAGTAGAGACATTGCAGTTGGAAATAATAGGACTTTTGTGTACACTGCCAGTAGAAAGCCTAAAAGAACTGTGTGATTTTCTAATCATTGCTGGGCCAGAATTGGAGCATGTGGCAGGAAAGAACAGAACATCACTCATTTTAATGATAAGTAACCATCTGCAAAGCGAAGAGTTACAGAAACTTGAAGATTTGGGAATGGCGATGCTCCTTTGCCTTAAAGACAAAATAACTGAGCTGCAGGTTTAGACAGCAGCTGACCACGCAAGTGAGCCTCAAGCATCACCAAATAAAAACCCAATTCAGCCTGATGACACACAAGACAATGCACCAACAGAAAGCAGACCTTCCCCAGGTACAGGTACCACAAAATGTTAAAGGTGAACAGAGGGTCCAGGCCACCAAACCTATCCACAGAATGGCAGCCTCAGGTTCATCACTGGATCACATCCCTCCTCCTTGGCACAAAGAATTTAAAATATCTGGACAAATTGGGGAACCAGGACAGAAAGATCGTCTCCCGTTTTCCAGCTTAGTACAGCAGATCGAGCATGGTCTTCTCAAAGGGCTGCCAGAGACTGAGATTGTTGATGCTGTCATAAGAGCCATTGTTCCTGGGATGCAGTTGCGCAGTTATTTAGAGGGGAAAAGTGACCTCACACTGCCCACCCTGAGAAGGATACTCCGTTGTCACTACCAAGAAAAGAGTGCAACAGAGTTATATAAACAGCTGTCTTCTGAAGTCCAGAGCATGAAAGAGACACCTCAGAGCTTCCTTATCCGCGCTCTAGATCTAGTTCCGCGTCCGGAATGACAGCCGGAAACGACGGAACATCTAACATTTCGCTGTAAACCGCTGCCCCCCGAGGCACGAGAGGTGGCGGGGATGGAGTGGTTTTGTGAGGGTAGCGGGAAGGGGCGAAGAGATCTTGAACGCGCCCCGTTAGGATCTGGTGACGCAGCAAGCGAAAGGGACGGACCCGTCTCTTGCTCGTCATTCAGATCCATACGAGAGCCCCACGATGGTAATGCGGGTGCGGACTGGAAATAGTTCAGACGGGAGAGAAGCATCTTAACTGTGAGCTGGTCACAATGCTCGCACCCGCCTTTCTCTATAGCCAGAACCGCGTGCTCTTCCCCCAAACAAACAAAACAGTAATCGTGTGTATCCAGCTCAGACATGGGACGGGAGCATGGAGGAACACAACGCTTACTGATTTGTTGGCTCATTTCTCTTTCTTTTTTTACTTTTTAAACTCTTTGTTGTAACGTGAGAGAAAAAGATTTGAGAATGAGAAATTTCTGCACACTGCCTGACAAAAACTAACTCCTAACAAAGATCTGAGAACAGATGAGAGTAGAGAGAGTGTTTTTCAACGCACACATGCACAGAATGGTCTGAAGACAAAAGACCTGACGATGCACCTGTGGCTCATCTATTTATAGCCTCGTGTTGTGGGTGCGCGCCGATGACGTCATCGACCGAGGCTATATTACCTCCGGGTCAATTGTATCGACGTGTTACACACAATATTCACAGCTGGTCATGACTAAAGACGTTCCCAATGCGCTGAGCAGCGCAGCATTGATTGTAGCTTTCGAAAGGGAACTGCAGGAGATGAAAGCTAACATGACCCTCCTGAAAGACCTTAAAGCTGAAGTGTCCTCTATTAAAGAGTCTATGCAGCAGCCATCTTTCCAACAGCTGCAGCTGCACCCAAATCCACCATCAGGACTAGATGGCATCTCACCTCAGCTGACATCAGGCTACAATGACCCACCACTGACACACAGAGCAGCCCCAGCACCTGCAGCACAACAAGGCTATCTTCAACCCCCTGCCATGCAACACAGGTACCCTCAAATCTCTGCAGCACAGCACAGCTATCCTCAGGTTCCTGCAGCAGAATATGGCTACCCTCGAGTCGAGCCCCTACAGTACAGCACAGCTACCCTCCACCGAACCAAAGGTATGACAACCAACACTCTCATCCCACAGCTACACTGCGGTATAGGAGGAGATGCTATGGCTGTCAGCAGGAAAATCTGGAAGACTGCACTCACTGCTTTAGGTGTGGCAGCAGCGAACACTTCTCAGCCGGTTGCAGAAGGAGAAGATCAGGCCACCTCAGAGGAGGTCCTTTAAACGGGCAAGGGTTACCCCAGCGGGGCAGGGAGTAACCACTTCATCATCAGTGCCCCAACTATGTGCATGCTGTGGTGCACGTGGAAAAAATGTGAGGCTCAGACAATGTGCGGTATGTAAAAATGTGTTATATTGTTCCAAGGCATGTCAATATGAGCACTGGGTTGTTCACAGAAGTCAATGCCCAAAAATCTTGTGTTATACAGTCCAAGCCAAATCACAAAAGAAAAGACAAGCTAAAGTTGCACCATTGGTTGGACAAAAATATCTGATAGACTGCCACATCCACGGCCAGCAGGTTAGAGCTTTGTGGGACTCAGGTTCACAAGTGACTGTAGTTAGTGAACAATGGAAAGCAGATCACTTACCGACACTTAATGACACTTTAAATCTGACTGCAGCTAATGGTGAAGACATGCCGTACAGTGGATGGATTGAGGTTGCATTCAAATTAACTGCAGGTGCAGGAGTCCCTACAACAGAAGTTGTTGTTCCCACCTTGGTGATTAAAGGTAACACTCTTGCTCGACCTATTATAGGTTCAAATGTTATTGGCCTTATTATTGATACAGAGTTACAGCAGAATGAAGCCAATGACAACCAGCAGCTGATCAGAACTGTTAAAGCAGCTTTCTCTGGTTTTGAAATGGAGGATGCTAAAGTATTTGTTGAGAGAGTTGCTGCTGAACAGCAATCACTGGAGTATGCTGTCAAAATGACCAGAGAGAATGTAAATGTCCCCAAACATACATCTGTAAAGGTGGAGTGCCGTGTTTTGACACCTCCTTTGCAAGAAGAGACCACACTGATCTTTGAGCCTAGTGTAAACCCGCAGTGGTTGGAGGGTCTAGAATTCACTGACACTCTTGTGAAACTGAGTAAAGGAAAAAAAACGTTCATAGTTGTGGATGTGCAAAACCCAACAGATCATGACATAGTACTTACTGGCAGGACAGTTATTGGGACAGCACAGCCAGTTCAAGCAGTGTACCCAGCAACAGTGTTGGAACACCCCTGCTCTGCTCCCCCAGTAACAGTAAATAATATGGAAGTCAGTAAAAAACAAACATCTGCTACTGATTGGGATCCTCCAGTCGACTTGAACCATCTTAGTCCCACTGAAAAGGAAATAGTTAAAGGAATGTTGAGAGAAGAGTCAGAGTCCTTTTCCATTTGTGATGACGACATCGGCTCCATTGAGAACCTGCAGCTTTCCATCTCACTGAAAGACACTGAACCTGTGGCCAAAACGTACCTGTCTGTACCAAAACCCCTCTATCAAGAGTTGAAGAACTACCTTCATGACCTCATCACACAAGGTTGGATGCGGAAATCCACTTCTACCAAAAAGACTCAGGAGAGAATTATTGAATGCAATATATTTATTTGTGTAAGATTACAGATGGAATAAAATTGATGCTCGACAAGCTCCGTCTCGGTTCTTTGGCGGGGGCTCTGTCCTCCGTCTGGGTCGGTGAGTTAGCCGGTAGGTCCTGCCTGATGGTCTGGACAGGGGCAGAGCCTAAACCCCCTGACGGTTGGACAGGAGCCTATACCTGGTGGTGGTGGGGAGGATGGGGGATAACTTTTCTACGACACCTACAGCAACGAAAGGGGAAGGTAAGGTCAGTCTTTTATATCTGATGTTGAACTGTGATTGGTGGTGCGAAATTACATATTAGTGACGTGGCAATAGAGTCTTTCTGGTAGAACTTACGCTGACGCTTCCATTTCTCCGTATGCTTCCCCAGTTGTGTGTGTTTGAAAAAAAGATGGAAGCCTACGTCTCTGCATAGACTACCGTGAGCTGAACCATAAGACTGTACCAGACCGCCAGCCCATTCCCAGGGTGCAGGACATCATGGACGGCCTGGGAGGGAACTCATGGTTTTTGTTGTTAGATCAGGGAAAAGCTTACCACCAGGGATTCATGGCAGAAGAAAGCCGGCCTCTCACTGCTTTTGTGACTCCCTGGGGTCTATGTGAATGGATCCGAATACCCTTCGGTTTAATGAACGCACCAGCCGCCTTCCAGCGATGCATGGAAGAATGTCTGGAGGGGCTCAGGGATGAAATTTGCACTCCTTATCTTGATGGCGTATTGGTGTTCAGTAAGTAATTTGAGAGCCATGTAGAACATGTCAGGGCTGTGCTGAGAAGATTAAGAGCACAGGGTATAAAGTTGAAACCAGCCAAGTGTGAGATATTTAGACGAGAGGTTCGCTACCTTGGGCGTGTCATTTCATCAGAGGGCAGTAAAATCGACCCTGCTGATACCCTAGCTGTCAGAGCCCTAAAAGACAAGCAACCAGCCACAGTGGGAGAACTAAGAGCCATCATGGGTCTCCTCAGTTATTATCGTCAGTATATCCGAGATTTCTCTCGAATCGCTGGCCCCCCTTTATAACCTCATGAAAGCTCCTGCTGACTTAGAAAGGAATGTCAAACGTGGCCCCAGAACAAGACAGAATAAAAGAAAACAAAGTGGGGTATCTTCCAACCACCCCATTGTATGGACAGAGAGACATCAGCACTTGCTAGAGGAACTCTTGAATCACCTTGTAGAGCCGCCAATCCTTGCCTTCCCTGACTTTAACAAACCCTTTGTCCTACACACAGACGCTTCCAATCTGGGTCTGGGGGCAGTTTTATATCAGGAACAGGAAGGAAAAATGCGTGTAATAGCATATGCATCCCGAACCCTCACTGAGCCTGAGAAAAACTACCATTTCCACTCCGGGAAATTGGAGTTCCTCGCCCTTAAATGGGCGGTGTGTGAAAAATTCAGAGACTATTTAATAGGCTCATCCTGTACTGTGTATACGGATAACAATCCGCTTACCTATGTCTTGTCCACAGCAAAATTAAACGCAACTGGATACCGGTGGGTTGCTGAATTGGCGGATTTTCACCTCACTATCCGATATCGACCCGGGAAAGAAAACACGGATGCCGACGTTCTCTCAAGGATGCCATTGGATTTGGATGCCATGATGGAACACTGTACTGAGGAAATGTCATCTCGTTCAGTACAAGCAGTTGTACAGTCAGTTGAGGACCCAGATTCCAACGCTGTGTGGTCTATAGCACTGTCCATTCAATGCAATGAAATTGGTAGGCCGGAGCTAGAGTTGGGTGATTTTTTTCCCCCTAAAAAATCTGCGATTTTTTAATAAAAAACTCAATTTACGATTTTTTTTTGTCTGTTACGATAGTCACTGTCAGATTACACGATTTTGACTCCTAAAAATCTTGTCATGTCGTGGACAAGAAACATGTCAGACTACACGTTGTTTTCCGACCAGTCATCGCGAGCTGTCTCACACACACTCATTCACTCGCACATACACAAGCTCACTCATATAGCCTACACACACACACACACACACATCCACACACTCGCACATACACACTCACTCACATACACGCACTATCTCTCTCACCCACTCACACACACATACACACACACACACTCTCGCGCGCACACACACACACACACACACACACACACACACAGTCACACACACTCACTCGCGAACACACACTCTCCCTCACTCACTCACTCGCGCGCCGTCTTCATGGAGGACCGTTAAAAAATTAAACATGCTAGTCGTGATGTCGTGAAGCATCGAGGGCTGCACCGCAGGGAGCGTGCTACGGAAACTCTGAAGGAAGATTTGGGAATGCAAAATGTAGCCTATGTATTGTACACTATACTGAAGAGGGGGAGGAAAAAAATCTAAAAAATCGATTTTTGAAAATATGAATCGATTTGACCTACCAACTCGATTTTTAAATCAAATCGATTTTTTTCCCAGCCCTAGCCGGAGCATCAGCCTCTCTCTCCATCAGAGATTTGTCAAGCCCAGAAAGAAGACAAAAATATCAGCCCAGTTATTGAGTGTCGTCAGTTCAACAAAAAACCTGACAGTAAACAGCTGAAATCATTCAGTTCACAGAGTAAACGGCTCATCAGTGAATGGGAAAAACTCACCTTAGACGATGACGGTGTCCTGCGTCGAAAAACAGCTACCCGAACACAACTTGTTCTGCCTGACAAGTACAAGGCAACCATCTTGAAGGAACTGCATGATAATATGGGGCACCAAGGAGTCGACAGAACCACCTCACTGGTAAGAAAGCGCTTCTTTTGGCCTTATATGCAGCGTGACATCGACCACTATGTGACTCCTAGCTGTTCATGCTTGACACAAAAGAAACCCACCCGAGAGACTAGGGCACCCCTAACTAATATTGTGACAACCCAGCCTTTTGAGTTAGTGTCTATTGATTTCTTACATGTTTACAATTGTGCAGGCGGGTACGAATATATCTTAGTTGTTATAGACCATTTCTCCAGATTCGCCCAAGCCTACGCCACAACATCCAAGTCAGCAAAAACAGTGGCAGATAAACTTTTTAATGATTACGCATTAAGGTTCGGGTTTCCTCAACGTATTCATCACGATCAAGGAGGTGAATTTCAAAACCAGCTTCTGGCACAACTGAAAAAGACATCTGGAATACTAGGCTCGCGAACAATGCCATACCATCCTCAAGGTAATGGACAGGTTGAGCGTTTTAACCGCACACTCATACAGATGCTGAGAACTCTCACAGAGAAGGAGAAATCAAACTGGAAAGACTCAGTGAACAAATTAGTTTTTTCATACAACTGTACAAGATGTGAAGTTACTTGCTTTTCCCCCTTTTATCTCCTTTTTGGGAGGACCCCAAGGCTGCCAGTCGACATACTATTCCGTCTGACACCAGAAACCGGCACGCCTGATCACAGAGAGTATATGAGAAAGTGGTGTGAAGGAATGCAAGAAGCCTACGAGATAACAAGGAACAATGCAAGAAAATCTGCTGAAAGAGGGAAAAGAAACCATGATTGCAAAATAAAGAGCTCAGAGTTGGAAGCAGGAGACCGTGTTTTGGTCAGAAACTTGACTCCAAGAGGAGGAACTGGCAAACTCCACGGCCATTGGGAGGACACAATCCACAAGGTTGTACGACGTGTAAACAAGGATGCTCCAGTGTACGAAGTTGTTCCAGAACAAGGAAAAGGAAGAGATAGCAGAATCCTGCACCGCAATCTGTTGCTACCATGTGACCATTTACCCCTTGAAGTTCCTCTGAAAGTTGCTAGGCCGAAGACAAAATCTTCAAAACAGACAAATGAACAGGAAACTAATAGCCAACAGAATGACAGTGATGAGGACTCGGAGGATGAATGGTTCTATTACCCACCTCCACAGCCCCTTCTGAACAGGACATGTGATGCCCAGATCCTGATCAGATTCCCACCTATCACCCTGTTTTCTTGTATGGGTGATTTAAAAACATTTGATGGACTGTTTCACATCCACACACATTCACTTTTATGGACCCTTGGGACATTGAACACACACACACATACACTTCAGAACTGTTTTACAAATGGAACATGCCCAGAAACACACACACACTTGTGACTCTGAAGAAAAACATATAAACACATTCACAATGGACTGTTCAAGCAATTGTGATCCAACACACACTCCATTGCAAAAAAAAAAAAAACAAGGACTTTGAGGTGGCCAAATGCCTTTATATGGACTGTGTACGGTTGCATTTTATGCACTACTGCTAATGGGACTGCTTTAATATTTGAATGTCGAGGACGAAATTTGTGTTGAAGGGGAGTGTGTAATGGTTATGAGAATGTTTACAGTCAGAAAAGTTCATTATATGTAATTCTGTGTGTTAAAAAGAGGAAAATAAGCAATTTGCTTTAATTCATAGAAGTACCGGTACTTTAAAAAAAAGGGTGAAGAGCACATCATAATTCATGTCCATAAATAGAATACTGGTAAGAGTAATAGCACTGTGATTTCCTGATTGAATGATCTATTAGCGATTACTTTGGTCTTCAAGTTACAGAGTCATAAGATGATGCATTAGCACAATAACGTGTCAAAAACGGCATTATTTAAAAGTTACTCTGCTCATTTATTGTTGTACCTTGTTTTCATGTGGTTGCTATTCAAAGTTTGTGTTAAAGAGTTCGCCTGTTGATCGGGAATCGGTTGATTATGCCTGACGTATCATACGCAAGGGAAGCGTGTTGCTCCTGTTCGTCCATTATTTCACTGGACGTGAGGGAAGTAACACCGTGTCCTGTGTCTTATTATTCATTATTCCCCTTTCCAGGTAAAAATCTGTTTATTAATGCATTTTATGTCTGTATTTATGTCCTCTGTAGTCTAAGAAATAAGTTAGAAGTCAAATTTGTCTGTATAATTGTTATTGCTTTGAGTAAGTGCTGCTTAACGTAAGCTCCATTATAGTTATTTTGCTAGCTGCATCACGTGGTGTACATCGCATGGTGGTGATAGACAGTGTTGGGAACGTTACTTTAAAAAAGTAATTAGTTATAGTTACTCACTACTTGTTCCAAAAAGTAACTGAGTTAGTAACTGAATTACTCTATAATAAAAGTAACTCGTTACCAGGGAAAGTAACTATTTGCGTTACTGTAAAAAAAAAAAAAGTTGCTATATGTCAAAGAATTTGGATTTTTTAAGCAGTTTTCACAAGTCAGTTGAAATGAGTAGAACAGACAGGTGTTTAACTTTAGATATTTATTGCACGTCGACAGACAGCAAGAGGTTTATCCTGCACTTCAAGCATTCTTTGTAAGAAAAGTAAACAGTTACACCATATAAAGTGCATTTAACTCTGCAAATTAAATCAACCTCTCACAACTTTTTATTTAAAAGTTTTATTAATAAAGTAAAGGCACACACACACACACACACACGCACGCACACAAATGTAAACAATTTGCGCCTTTTCGATCGCACCTCTCTCTCTCTCTCTCTCTCTCTCTCTCTCTCTCTCTCTCTCTCTCTCTCTCTCTCTCTCTCTCACACACACACAAACACACACACACACACAAATGTAACCACTTTGCAACTTTTCAATCGCGCCCGCGAGTCTCTCTCTCTCTTTCGGTTCAATACGAATACATGTACCGTTCCACTCCTAGTTCTAGCCTTTGACCTCAATGAATTTGAAGTAGTGCTTATATCTTCACCTTGAAAATGCCAACTTTTCATCGGATTGCTCCTGACCATAGACTGCTACTGACTCGCCATCTCTGCTGCTTCATCGAATCTCTGTTTAGCTGGTGTGTGTGTGTGTGGCGCGTGTGCTGGCGTGTGTGTAAAAACACTGGCTCTGATTGGCTACCATGAAACACATGACCCTGCCTTAGCCAATCATAATCGCTTACCTCGTTATTAACCCACCTCCTCACTCGCTGTGCAAGCCAGGGGTGCGTTCGGATTACACAGTTTATTCAATCAATGCATAGTAACGCACCGCATTTAATGTCCAGTAATGGTAACGGCGTTGTAACGACGGGAAAAGTAATTAGTTAGATTACCCCGTTACTGAAAAAATAACGTCGTTACCTAACGCCGTTCTTTTAAACGGCGTTATTCCAAACACTGGTGATAGACAACTATACGGTTCATGTGCAGTGTTCAGCACTTAAAGAGAAGATGTGTTTAATGATAAATAACTGGGATATGTTATATTATGTTGTGTAGTTGAGAAGAGTGATGTTAATTGCTAAACTATCAGTGTGGTTATAGGTGTGTTAAATATTAGAATAATTAAATTAATGTTTGTTAATTAGTCTGTTCAGCTTCTATATATATAAGAGGAATAATACAGCCTGTTCCACGTATTTAAAGTAACCAGTTGCATTTGTACTTTGCAGTGATATTTTGTCGGTTAGTGTAAAGTGTTTATTTAGTGCTGATTTTGCATTTAGTAATAACTTTGTAGTATTATGTATTGTTTAATTATTGTTCTTGTAAAAGAAATCCATTATTACACTGGACGTGAGGGAAGTAACACCGTGTCCTGTGTCTTATTATTCATTATTCCCCTTTCCAGGGGTGTAACATACACAATCAGGACATTGTATCAAATGCTGAAAAAAACACAGAAAATGTGAGCAATAGGGAAACCCAGAAAGTGCACTGCTATAAACAATGAAACATAAGCCCTGCTGTCTTCAAATAAATAAACTTCAGTCACACTGTAATTGCTGTACAGTATAATGATACTAACTGTAGTTTCTCCAGCTTGAATTGTGGGTTCATCAGTAGATCACTTAGGTTTTTCACTCCAGAGTCTCCTAGTTTATTCCCGATCAGGTTCAGCTCTCTCAGGTGTGACGGGTTTGATTTCAGAGCTGAAGTCAGGATGAGACTCTGTTTCTCTGTAATACTGCATCTATTCAGACTGAAGACAGAGAAATAAAAATAGTTCACATCTATGATGATCAACTAACGTGTTCATCTTCATCCAGCAGACTTTTGCTGACAAATAAACAGGGATATCAAGGTAAAGGTAACATGGAGAAAGACTACACATTGTTAATTTAAATATCCTGCCAACATTGAAACAAAACAAAGGTTGAAATTGTTGATGTATTTATGTTTACACATTCATTTCATATCATTTTTAAAGGGTCATGAAACTCCATGACGTGACGCGTGACCTTTCCAACGTGATGACGTAATACGTGGCACATCTCAGAGATGGTACAAGACAGGCATTTGTAGATAAAAAGTGTATATATATAAACAAACCAAAATACAGCGAATAGCCTTCTTGGTGCGCCTACTTTTGAAAGTCAACATTTAGATTATGTGAACAAAGTGAAATGCATTATAAAGGCCTCGGTCACTTTGGAATAAATCACAGTGTGTCTCATGATAAAAAACGTGACTTTAATTTACAGTCCGGTAAATACAGTAGGTTATAGTAGATTATTTCACGAACCCCCTGGCACTTGGTATTTGCAATAAATAAGAATCCGCAGAACTGCAGCAGCAGAGGACTTTTATTCTGCTGAGCGGAGCTGAGGAAGAACTGATGACGGGACAGTTTGATCTCCGGCTGACAAATCAGAGGAAAGGAGCGTTTCATTCCCGCCCACGTGTAGAAATCAGATATTCAAGCTGTTTATAAATGTTTCTACCGGAGAACGAAAGGCGAAAAATCAAGCTTGAATACTTTTTTTTCTTTTTAAATAAACAAGTCGACAAGTTAGTTCCTGCCAATTACAACCCAGTTATAACCAAAGTCTGTGAAACTGTAGACAGATGGTCCTCCCTACCAATCTCATTATTGGTCGTATAACATTATAAAAATGAACATTCTTTCCACATTTTTATATTTATTTCGCTCTATTCCACTCTCAAAGGTATGAACGGGTGACCCATGTGACGACCTGACGTGACGTCAGCGTCTTGAAATTAGCAGTTTTTTTTAACCATGCGAGTATCCAAGCTGATGTGTAAAGACTATACATGGACATTAAAGGCAATACATAGAGATATTGTACACCTAAAACAACACTAAAATATGAACTGCATCCTGCTGTACTGTAGCCTAGCCTACTTGAATAAGCCTTTTACAATTTTTCTGAATCGCTAAAACACTAAACTCCATTCTCTGAACCAAATTATCAATAGCCTAAACCAATTTGTCGAATAAATCACTATTTCTGCAAAACTTTAAACAAGTTCAGGCAATTAGACACTGTTTGCAAATCTCCTGCACTCTTATTTCAAAACTCTAAAGTCTAAACACATTCTCACTTATTAAAACATATCGCACTGTGATACATTTGTGTGGCAAAACACTAAACACAAGAGGCAAAACTTCACACACAACGATTCAAAATTGTTCACACTGATTTCTAATGATGTGATCAAACCAACTGTATAATATGAGCCAGTTCAGAGTGTACAGCTGACACAAGTGCACTGATGATATGAACAATATATGGAAACAATCTGAGCGGGAGAGGAGGAAGAGGATGAGGACGAGAAAGAGCAAGGTGTGGACCGTGTTGTCAAGGCTGGATGTGTCAGACAGACTAGAAGGTTTTTCTCCTTGTCCGGCTGGAGACAACATTGTCTGTGATGTGGACAAAGTCCTCAGGCCGGAGCCGGCAAGAAGACATGATGTTGAGGAGAATAATCTCTTATTGTCCTGGATTTTGCAGTTGCACAACTTACAGTATTGCTTTTCATTTAGAGTTTTATTTGACCTTTTTGGCTTTTGCAGTTGAACTGCAGTATTTTTACAGTATGCAAGGAATAATAATAACCTTTATTTTCTATAGTGCCTTTAACTGTACATCTCAAAGCAATTTACAGAAACAAATATACACCATATAAAACAATTCACAATGAAAGATTTACGCAAATATTCAATTAAAAGCTACCCTAAAAAATTAGTTTTAAGGAAAGATTTAAAAATGCTAAGAGATTTGTGACAAGTGCTGAATTACACACATTCAATAGGCCTACTATTCAATATTCAGTAAAATACTATACTTGCAGTGCATACAGTTTACAATATGTTCACCTTATCAGCTGCAGTTACTGGACTTTATGTAATTGCAAAAATTGTTTACTGTATACAATATTATTATTTTCTGTAACGTTTTGGATGCTTTGTTCTTTTTTATGTAGCATCTAATGAATTATTTGTAGTGCTTATTTTATTGACTCGTGTATGATCTGAAAGCATTGTTTGATTTTTAGTACAGCAATTGTTCAACTTTTTGAGAAGAGTCAATGGTTTTGTGAGTTTAGTTTGAAAAAGTCAATATTAAACAAATAAAAAGTGGATATAATCTAATCAAGCATGATCTTTTATTTCAAGAACTAAGAGATCTCATCACTGACTCAATCCTAATAAAATGACTAAATTATCATAACTTTCACAAATAAACATCATAATTGTTAAAGTGGAAAGGTTAAAAACATGTATAAGAGTTCTAGTATTACATATAGATATAATCTGCCTTATATACTTGACTTTGTAATTAAGTTTCGTTGATTTTCATGTCTGCCACATATAAACAATGAGCAAAAACTAAATGATTGATCATTTTCATAAAATCATAAGTAACACGTTCCTACATGTGCTGACGTGTTGTTAACGCGTTCCTATGGCGACCGGTGGAAGTGCGAGTAACTGATCGTCTTCCCAACGCGTTGTTTACGTGTGAAGACACGCTGTAACACGTTTATGTTTTTCTTACCTTAGTTTAACTTCTTATGCTGCGATTGTATCCTCTAACTATAGTCCACCTTTGATTATTGCAATGGCTGATTTAGAAAGTTATGTGCAGTGTATTATTAACCCCCTTAGGTCGGCTATCGCGCCGGCGCGATAGGCTCGTTTTTTTCCGTATGAGTGCAAAAAAAAATAAAAAATAAAAATTAATTTTTATCTTATATGCTTGTGTTATACATCAATCTATCCTGTTAAGTGTGTATTATTTTTGTGTACACTCACAATAAAAACAAAGTATTGTGCTTTTCGCCAAATAAAGAAAAATAAACATGAAGCGAGTTCTGCCTCCTCTCTGTCAGTGTAGTCCATTCTGAAACGCGTCCGAAAATGAACCATAACTCAGCGAATACTCAGTCAAACAGGCATACAGACACACAGGCATGAAGCTTGAATTCTCTCCTTTTAAATGAAGTAATATATATAAAAAACAAATATTCTCAGCTTGTGAAATCTGTATTAAAAGAGAGCGATTCCAGTCGAGCTAATTAGATCTCATTCACATGTAATGTGACCCCGCCCCGGAGCGCGCGCGCTATTCAAACGCAAATGTCTGAGGCAATCCTGCAAACTATCAGCTCGAGAAAACACATCAGATCATTGTACTTGTTTACACAGTCTCGCAGCGCTGTGAGGAATAATACTATAATGGTAAATTTACCTTAGATGTACGAGGAGCAACAGATCCGAGGCTATGGAATAATGTAGTAAGTTTTTTTTTTCATTCTCAAGTGCGTCGCGTTTCTGTGCATGAATGAATGAATGAACGGCAGAGATGCCGCTGTTTACCACAACTGGCAAAAGACGGTTTAAATTTGAATCGTTTCTGTCTGTGAATGTTTCGCTTTTAGCAAACTGTATTGCTATAGGCTACTGAGTAAAAATCGAGTGAAATATGTTTAAATAAAATGCATTTGTATAAGCAACGTATTAAACTGCAAATTAACATTTATATTTCTTATAATAAAAACGAAAGTTACTATGTTACAGACATATGAAAGACAACATTTCATTGATTAGTTTTGAATAGATTATACATTTTCACTGTAAAATATCTGCCACCTCAAATAAGCTTTTGTTTGACAATTTTTGCTCATATGTTAAATATAGTATGTTTTGTCAAAAATAAAGTAATCAAATAATATGTTATAGTGTTTATTCCAATGTAGCCTAGACTATATTCAAGTAATGAATCCTTAACTTTGAAATATGTATGATAAATGTATACTTTAGTTTTTACAAATAAATATTACACTTGAATTGTTGTTGTAATTGTAACTTTTTTAATAAAAAAAAATACAAGGTAGATGTAAACAAACTAATAAAAGGTAAATATAAGCCTTTTCTTTTCTTTTATTTTGTTTTATTAGTGACAAATTTGGGGAGAGGATAAATATTCCAAAACTGAAAATACAGTATGAGAATTAACTGCACAATTACTAGACATGTTTCCTTTCATATTATAGGCCAATACTAGATGCTTCCAACTGTTGCTCTTGCATTCTTTCTTGTGACACACCTGAATGAATGGCTCATTAAGTATGCGGCCCCATTGTCCCCAGGTGCAAACCACTAAATATGCATGATCGTTGACGCCCACTCCGCATATTGACTTTCCAGACAGAAAGTGTTTTGTAAAATTTAAATCAATGTATTGTGTTATGTGAATGATTAGGCAGGATAATTTTCACATACTTTTGAAGAAAAAACACATGGCAACGACATCCATTAGTCAAAAGTCTTATTGACACATATTTACTATGTGTTTTGTGGCCTTATTTCAGAAACTTTAGTTTTTAGTTGTTCGCATATTATGGTAGCCCTGTTTGTGCTAAATAGAGTGAATTTACACCTTTGCCATTAATATGTTTATAAGCAACTGAAAAAAGCACAAATGTCAGGGCATGTCAGAACATCTCAAGGACCCCAAAAACCCCTCAGACCCCAGAGGGTTAAAGTTAAATAAAGTAGATGCTATTATTAACAAACCAGGCATGCTTTCACGGCTAATTCAGAAAAGCACGAGATATTCAACATATTTTTTCTACATCTCCCATTAAAACGCAAGTTTCAGAAACAGACAATGTCTCATATTTCATAGAAATACGCTTTACCAAACATTCGAATGCAGCAAAAACTGCAACCCTATCTGCGTTTGTATGCCTAAATATTATATATAGTAGGCGATAGAAATATTATAAAGCCTATAAAATATACTGACCATTTATATCAGACAAATCGATTTTACAAATGTAACAATTCATCATTGTGATCTCAGATAAATATAAAAATGTTTATTGATAGAGGTCAGATCTGAATCTCAGGAGGATAGGCCTATGTTTGATCAGCTGCCCCCCTAACTTTGATGATCCAAAAACTGTACTTGTAAAAACAACCCGCCACTATGTCCACAAACTTCTCAAAACAGTGAACTAAACAATACATTTACCAAAAGTGAACAATTTAATTTTTCATTTTAAATGTATTATTAGCCCCTCCCCCTGCCCCTCAAATACTTAGCTATGTCCCTGATTCAAACGTGCAGAGCGGCGTTCGCTCAGTCTGGCTCACACACAGCGAGTCTGCTGCAGCCCGACTGGAGAGACTGAGCTGCCCCAGAGCCTCTGAAGGTGAAGTGAGTTTCCCCAGGTGTAGTTTAAAAACACGTTTAACATAAAGTTACATTTGTAATGAATGTATTGTATGCTAAAGACGATTCAGCATCAGCAAAAACAGCGAGTCTATTACGTTAGCCAAAATCAGCAGTCAGATCGCTCCCTCGTGATTTGATTGTTGTAAAATGTAGTCTATACTGTTGCTAAACTGCGGGACGCGTTTGATAATAAAAGGCTATTAAAAATACCAAAATTGACGCAATAGTCGTTGTTCCAAATGCGGCGCGCACTCCGAAACACAACACAACGAGACAAGCAAAGTATATTTTGGGCTTCGTGTGCGCATCTAAACGATCACATATGTCAAAATAGCCGTCTTGGAGATTCACTTAAACAGTTTATTCACTTAAATACAGTTTATGTCTTAAATGGGCGTAAATAGTTGGGAGAAAATATGATGCGTAATAATGATTAGATCTGCATTTGGTCTTAAAGAGGCAGCAGTCTAATAATCCTGCTGACGATTGCTCCATTAATGTGAATCAAACAACAAAAGGCAAAGAGAAAATCAGTCACAGCTCTTGAATGAATAATTTTGGCTTTTATAAGCTTTAATCTATCAATGATAAACTATGCACTGTTATTTTACTTCTGACTTTATTAGATGTCTTTTTAGCCCATATTACTCCTGAACAGCAATGTCAGTAGACATTACTGAAATTAAAGCACTAGGTCTGTAATTTGTATATTTGTTTAATTGTATACTTTTTTTTTGTTTGACCTTGTGTTTGTACTTTGTGTTTGTTGTCCTATGTCTTCTGAATATAAAACACAAAAGCCTGCACCCTTCTGCATAACATACATGTTTTATTTGTTTTGTTAAAGCATTGCTTTTTCTTTTGCTATAGATATTTATTTTACATTTCAAAATATAAAGCAATATTAATTATGTTCTAAATTATTTTTTCCCTTTTTTTTTTTAATATAACAAAAAGAACCGATAAGAATACCCTTAAAGTACCGGATCGATAAGGAGTATTGGTAAGAGTAGTAATACCGAACGATACCCATCCCTATTGGCAGCAACCAATTCAAAGTTATGGGCAATTTAACTGTGATTAAATTCAGTATATATACATCTGCCATATGTTGCCACCCCTCAAAAATTCCTGCCCCCCTCTCGCCACCCCATAAATATTTTTCTAGGTCCACCCCTCGTCCACATCTAAAGTGATGTTCATTATTTCATTCGAGATCTTCCACACAAATCAGCTTGGCTGAAAACTGAACATGTGTTTATATTTTATAACCTCAATTAACACATCCAGAGCTGACTATGAAAAGTCAGATTCTAGCGGTTCATGAGAACATAATGAAAGTCTTTATCTTAAATGTACGGTCTACTGTAAAGACTCCTGGAATTGTAATGTTAAACATCAAAGTTGCTATTAACTAAAATATGTTTATGTTGAACTATTTTAATATTGAACAAGCTAATAACAAATAAATATTTTCTTGAAGTGTCTTTAAGCCATTTTCACTTTAAATGACAACTCCCAAAATTTATATTTTTGACAGCCAATTATTATTATTTTTTTAAATTGATGTTGTTTACATATTCCTGACAAAAATGTTCTTAATATGAAAGTATGTAATTTTTTGGAATAGTAAATTAATTATTTAATTATGTTATATAAAACTTTCAGTAACAATATTTCAACAATTCAATTGCTCTACAATTCAATCCACTACAATCCACAGGTGACCCTCAAAACTCCAACACAGAAACTCTTATTCTCAACATAACAGAACATTATTTACAAACAAACACAATCAACAAAGACGCATAAATAGGTCTTAAATTCATAACATTTATTATCTGCAAATATTTTAAGCTGTTGATCCACAGGTTACAACAGTTTCATATATAAATGTAGGCCTAAGCATAAATAAATATATAAATTGATATTTTATATGTCCATGATATTTTATTTATTTCCAAAGATTTAAAGCTAATATCAATATTTATGAAAACTCATAAATATCCTCCTGGATCTGTTTTTTTAATTAAAGATTATTGCAAAAAGTAAAACAATAAAAATACATTTTATTAATTTGGAGTGTTTTTTTATGGACTGTGTGAACGTTGTACATTAGGCAATAAAATGTATAATAAAAACTGGTTAAAATGAATATATTGGTCAAATTAAGACTATTGAATGTCTGTATGTCGGCTACAGTGTGTCAGCTCTTTGAAAGTAAATCACATAGGCTAGCCTCATAAGCACAGGATTCAGGAACAAAATGTTGTAGTGTTGTTTTAGGTGTACAATATCTCTATGTATTGCCTTTAATGTCCATGTATAGTCTTTACACATCAGTTTGGATACTTGCATGGTTAAAAAACTGCTAATTTCAAGACGCTGACGTCACGTCAGGTCGTCACGTGGGTCACCCATTCAGAAGTACAAGAAGGTCAATCCGAAGGATAGATTGACGTTCGATCGGTCGGTCGGTCATTCGGATGTTTAATTTTGGCACGGGGCGCGCGCCATAGACACTTGATGGAAAGTTGCACACACTCTCAACACCTGGTTCTCTTATAGTTTTATATAGATACAGGTATATGGATTTAAATAGTCATGGTTTTGTTTTTTTGTTGCCAAATTGGTTTGAAACAGTTGTTGAATAAACAATTGAACTGACAAATTATGCCTGATATCTGTTTGACTGACAGTTTTATTGATCACTGAGATAGCACTGACTTGGAATGAAGTTGCTTCAATATAAAAATAGCTTAGATGTTGTAAACTACTTTTGCCATATTGACAAAAGTACTTATACAGCTGTGATAAAGTCACATTAGCTGCCACCGCTGGGGAAGCAGCACTGACACACAAACACACACACACACACACACACACACACACACACACACACACACACACACACACACACACACACACACCTCATTCATCCACGTCTCGTTCCTCCCTCTCATTGTCGCTATCATAGGAGCGCGTGCACACGCACTGTCTTGTTGTTTCGTCACCGTGTTGTAGCGACAATGCCTCGTTTAGGGAATTTATTAGCTCAAATGAGAGGAAATATTCATTAATTATGAATATGCATATATTGCGTACATAAATTAAATTATTCCAAATAGGGAATAGGTCAAAACTTCCACTTATATCAACAATTACATGATTTCTCGTAGTAACTACTGATATAGGTAGGTAGAATTATATTTTAATTTAGGGGAATTTTGGGTAGAGGTTAATGTTCGTTCACTATGCAAACTGTCTGTCCAGCACACAGAATGTACAACTCCCGAACAGAAACCTATCGTCTTTAACACCGACAAATAATCACTTCCTGTGGCCACAAAGAATTGACTATTTCTCGGGTTCTAAGCAATTTACAAATTGTGATATTAAAATCTGGTAGAGTCTTTTAGGTCTGATCACACTTTCATTGACTTTAGCAATGGAACAATATGAGACAGATTCAGCTTAGCAGAATAAATGGAATGTTTAATCAAACAACTAAAGATTACATGTACTATTTCAAATCACGCAGGAGTAAATATGCATAACAAACAAACAATATAAACGATCGTAAATAAGAAATAAAATAAAATAAAATAAAGTAAAAAGGTTAAGAGAGAGAGAGAAGAGAGAATTTGGGAGAGAGAGAGAATAAGAATGAGAGAATAAGAATGATTTTATGTATGTGTAACACGTGGTCTTGTGTTTTGTCTAGGAACACGGGTGTGTGTGTGTGTGTGTGTGTAACACGTGGTGTGAGCGAGTGTGTGTAAGTGTAAGTGAGAGAATTTAGAGAAAGGCAGAAACAGTTGAAAACATTCAGTCACAACGAAACCCCAACAATTTCTTAGTAATTTTTAGACAACAGCAGCATTTCTTTCAGATTGTGAATTTAAGTCTACGCTACTCTGGTTGCAGCTCGGCCTTCTGTGGGTATGTGCGTCGCGTCGGTGTAGACAAAGCGCCTGGATCACGTGGTCACAGCGTCTGGTTGCTATAGCGACTTGAAGCGAGCGAGAACTAAGCAACGAGGATCTTAGCCTTAAGTTGGTTTCTGTGGTTTGTTGAAGAAAATGATCAACTGAGGTAAAGTAGTTTTAAGAAAAGAAAGACTTAGAACAAAACGAAAATAAAAGCGAACGAAAGTTTCCTTGAAGGAAGAAGGCGTGGTCTCTCTTTTCTCTCTGGCTGGGCTGCGAATGAGAAGAGAAAGGCGCTGCATTTTGAAGGAGCTAAGGTCACGCCTTTCTATATGCGTGACCCAATCGTCTGGAAGGACAATTGTGACTACCTCCTGACGTTTTGCGAAGGCTCACGCCCCTTCCTAATAGGTGTTGAAGAGATAAATTCGTTCCTAACATTAATAACTCTGGTATTAATAAAAGAATGCATCTTCTGATATCTAGTGGTAAAGATTCAACACCGTTGGGGTTTTTGGAAGAAAACAATACTGCGAATGACCATTCTATGATATAATGACACAAAGATACATGATTCTCGTGATTTTAGGCATATTAAATTGATTACAGACCAATAAAACTATATAGGTATAGTATTTGGGACAGGGGTCATGCACACATCAACAAAATACATTTTAAACATTTCACAAGATGATTTCGATCACACGTGGCAGGATCTGCATGTGTTTCGTGTGTGTGTGCGCGTGCTGACCGGGGCTGAAAGTTCACGCTCGTGGCTGAACTTTTGCTCTCCAGCCTATGTGTGAGTGTTGGACTTGATGAGCTTATCCGTCCGCGCATCTGGTCGGACAATGTCTTGTTGTTTTCTGACATGTAAATCAGTGTCTAAGTGTAAATCAGTGTCTCAGAAGACCCCAGGGGCTTGCGGAATCTCAGACATCGCGGCGCCTTGCGCTCGTGACTTCCCGTGTAATGCAATAAACAAAGTGTCTTGTATTTGTCCGGTGACAAGAGAGGTGTCTCTAGACGGCCATCGATGAATTATTTGAGCTGATAGGCGCCATCTGTTGTTTGCAGACAGTCCAGGAAGAACAGAGTCCGTTTGTTGATTGGAACGTCACATAGCTTTAATCAGTGCAAAACACTATGTGCTTTGTGTGGTTATTCAAGAAAGATAGAAGTGTTGGTGAATGAAGATTCCAGTAAGTTAATTAGGTCCCAGACTAGAGGGGGTTCGATCAGAAGATTGAGTGGTTTTAATTACATGCCAACTGATCAACTACTTTGCGTTACAGTGTTGTGTGTCTATGTGGGCGGATTGTGTGTGAATGGATTATGAGTTTATTATTAATATATATATTTAGAAATTGATTATGATTGATTATCAAATAGATTAAGTATTTGTATGTGTATTAAATATAATATGTACCTGAAAATGTTGTGTGAAAATGTGTAGGCACTTGTATATATTCTACACTGTGGACAAACCTCTCTGACACTGTAAATAAATTCCACTTGGTAAATGGACTGCATTTATATAGCGCTTTTACAGACCTATGGCCACCAAAGCACTTTACATAGCCTCACATTCACCCATTCACTCACTCATTCACACACTGACGGCAGTGTCAGCCATGCAAGGCTTGGTCAGGTGGAACCGGGAATTGAACCACCAACCTTTCAGTTTGTAGACAACCTACATGAACCACTGAGCCACTGCCGCCCCACTTAAGTCAAGTCAAGTCAATACAGATTGTATCAAAGCAGCTTCACAGTATTAAATAAAATAGTACATCAGTGTTTGTTTCTAGTGTAAAATCAATAGTATTGTTGATTGATTAATTAAATTAAGTTTTAAGTTAATCATTTAATCTAAATCCCACTTCTGCGAGTGCGCCATCATTTCTACATCCCTTTACGGACTCACATTTCTCCCGAAGGAGAGCTGGTGGCTCGTCTTCATCACAACAGCCGTACGTTTGGATAATATAATTAAAAAGCTAACAACAATCAGTGTAATGACTATTTTATTCTTTGCATGAAAACACTTGAATTAGCCTGTTGCACTGTGTGTATTACAACTTCAGAATTATATTCGTATAGACGGTCAACAGTGATAAGGTGAAGCTAAGAGTGGTTCAAACCAACCTTCCGAACGCATGACTTACAGAAGGTGTACTTAACTAAGAACGTTTCAGGAAACGCATATTAATGATTAGATACAGCTTAAGGTGTAACTTAAGAATGACGTAGCGTTAAGAAGGATCTGGGAAACGCAGCCATGATCATATTACCCCCATATTAAGATCGCTGTATTGGTTACCAGTTTCTTTTAGAATTAATTTTAAGATTTTATTATTTGTTTTTAAATCTTTACATGGTACAGCCTCTCCATATATTGTGGATTCATGAGCAGAAGTCAAAGAGACTTTTACAATCTCAGTCACAAAATCCCGAGAACGAATCTGAAAACAAGAGGAGACCGCACCGAGGTTATGGAACAGTCTATCACAGTATATCAGATTAGCATCTACCCTTAGTGAGCTCAAAAGACATTTAAAAACATATTTCTTTACGTTAGCCTTTGATCATGCATGAGTGTCGAGGTACTGTTGTCACAGGTGTTGGTTTTAAGAGTTTGAAGATGGTTTAGGTGTATTTAAGACTCCTCAGAGTCTGTGGGTCTTTATCTGTGAGTAGGTATTTTGCATATTCTGCATTAATAGTTATTTGTGTTTATTATATTTTAATATTTCACTGTTTGTGCAGCACTAGGTAAATTATGTGCTATTATGTGCTTTATAAATAAACTGAAATTGAAATAGAAAATTGAAAGAACAATGGAAAAAAAAGTAACTATCTTTATTCTTCTGTTTCATCTTACAAATGAAATATGAATGTTTAGACAAGATTTCGTTGATTAGTTTTAGATAGATTATATCGATAGTTTTTACAGTAAAAAAGACTATTGTGTCACATAAATTTTTTTTTTGTCAAAAATAAAGTAGGTATATTGAATTATCAACTTAGATGTTATTATATTGTTTGTTCCAATATTCAAACTAATGAATCCTTAACTATGAAATGCGTATGATAAAATGTATAATTTAAAAATAAAAGATTGCAATTGAAATATTGTTAAAATTGTAATTGTTGTTGATTTACATGTGAAAACTTTTTAATAAAATATCAAAAAATATATTTACAAGGTAGATGTAAGCAACATCTTAATAGGTCAATATAAACCTTCTCATTAAATTATTTATTATTGTTTTTTATTAGTGACACATTAGGTCTTCTCAGGTGTGTATCACATCATTATTCATGATCATTCACACCCCCACGCATGTTGCCTTTCCAAACAAAATGTGTCTTACAAAATTGAAATCAATGTATTGTTTTATGTGAATGATTAGGCAAGATGATTTTCACATCATTTTGAAGCAAAAACTGTAGGCGACAACATCCATTAGTCAAAAGTCTTGAGGACACATATTTAGTATGTGTTTTGTGATCAGGTAAAATCCACAGACACTTGTTCAATCTCAGTGAATCTACATGAATCATTGGTTCACAGAGATCATCGCCCCCCCGCAGTGAACCATTGACATTTCCAAATGTTTGGAAACAGTTATGACATAACAAAGCCTCGTTTACTAAAATCACGTGAGTTTGGCAGTTTGATGCACACTCCGAACCACTGATTCGAAACAAAAGATTCGTAAATGTTTCATAGCTTCATGAAGCGTGTTTCGAAAGCGCCCATCACTAGCGTTCAGTCAACTTACCTTCAGTGGATCTTATTACAGGCAGATACTGATCACAGATTTTTTTAAATGCACTTGTTCAATTTTTACAGTATATGCTGCACCAAAGTTAGGCATTTTACATTTTGTGATATACAAATATTAAATTGAAAACAGTTATGAACAGTTCTGATTCTGATGTCAAAAAACAAAAAAACAAAAAACATTGTTCTGCCTCTACAGTAACTGCAATAATTATTGACCCATGATCAAACTGTCTGGAAATATTATCATCAGCTAACATTACAACTAAAAGTAAAGTAATATAATAAATAAATGAGCAATACTCACGTCAGTGTGTTGAGTTGACAGTGTTTATCCTGCAGTAGAGCAGCGATCTGATTCACTCCTGTGTCTCCTAGTTCATGATAACTCAGATTCAGCTTTCTCTGGAGTAACAGGTTTATACCCACAACTCTATTCACATACTGACAGGCTTCCTCTGCAGCAAGACTCAAAAACCTGCAGAAGAGGCAATTCAGTTCTCAGATAAATGTCCATTGCATTACAAAAAAATAATATGATAAAAAAACTTTAAAAAACATTGTTCTAAAGACAAGCTCTAGTTGATGTAACTAGATGTAACACTTTTCTTTGAACATTTAAATACACAAATACATATAAATTTAAAAGAAACTACAGCAACAAACGTCTCACAGAGCAGAAGGGCAAAAGCTCACTAGATCATGATTTTCAGTGTGAATACAGAGTGTGAAATTAAGATCTTTCTGTCTTTAAAGCAGGAGGAGTGAGAAACGTCAGCACAGAGAAAACTGGCTTGTGAAACTGCATGTTTGTGAACATCTGGAGTAGGGATGGGTACCGAAAGCCGGTATGAAACGGGCCCCGGTGCTGAATTATGAAAGACTTCTGGATCGATAAGCTCGGACGTTATCGGTTCTGCTGTTGGTACTGGAGAAATTAAGAAAGTATACGTGCTATTTATTATTGCTATTAAAAAAATATTATCTTGCAAATTTAATCTCGCCAGCTACTACTATATAATATTGAACCATTTGTCTGTGATGCATTTTTGCTAAAGAGTGTGTGTGTGTGTGTGTGTGTGTGTGTGTGTGTGTGTGTGTGTGTGTGTGTGTGTGTGTGTGTGTGTGTGTGTGTGTGTGTGTGTGAGAGAGAGAGAGAGAGAGAGAGAGATCTTTCACGTTGAGCGACGGCGCGCACAACATAACAGCCCTGCTTAATGAGTGACGATGAGGACAGAACTAAACATTCAAATGGTTACGCTTCAGATCTTTGATATTAAACTAATTTTATTTTAGATTTAGATTTTGGCTTCCAATGATTATAAAAAAGAAGATATTTGAGGTATAACCATTAAAAACTAAAGCCGCATTCATTCTGTCTAGCGCAACTTCCTTCCCCTCACAGCGGTGCGCTGTCATTTCTCCCTAAAACCCAAACGTAACGTCAGAATCTGCACGATCGGTGATTGTTGTAAAATGTAGTCTATACTGTTGCTAAACTGCGGGACGCGCTTGATAATAAAAGGCTATTAAAAGTACCAAAATTGACGCAATAGTCGTTGTTCCAAATGCGGCGCACGAGACAAGCAACGTATATTTTGGGCTTCGTGTGCGCATCTAAACGATCACATATGTCAAAATGGCCGTCTTGGAGATTCACTTAAACAGTTTATTCACTTAAATACAGTTTATGTCTTAAATGGGCGTAAATAGTTGGGAGAAAATATGATGCGTAATAATGATTAGATCTGCATTTGGTCTTAAAGAGGCAGCAGTCTAATAATCCTGCTGACGATTGCTCCATTAATGTGAATCAAACAACAAAAGGCAAAGAGAAAATCAGTCACAGCTCTTGAATGAATAATTTTGGCTTTTATAAGCTTTAATCTATCAATGATAAACTATGCAGTGTTATTTTACTTCTGACTTTATTAGATGTCTTTTTAGCCCATATTACTCCTGAACAGCAATGTCAGTAGACATTACTGAAATTAAAGCATATAATTTATATATTATAATATATAATTTGTATATTTGTTTTATTGTATACTTTTTTTCGTTTGACCTTGTGTTTGTACTTTGTGTTTGGTGTCCTATGTGTTCTGTATATAAAACACAAAAGCCTGCACCCTTCTGCATAACATACATGTTTTATTTGTTTTGTTAAAGCATTGCTTTTTCTTTTGAAATAGATATGTATTTTACATTTCAAAATGTAAAGCAATATTAATTATGTTCTAAATTCTTTTTTTTTCTTCCTTTTTTTTAATATAACAAAAAGAACCGATAAGAATACCCTTAAAGTACCGGATCGATAAGGAGTATCAGTAAGAGTAGTGAAACCGTTAAAACCTTAACGATACCCATCCCTAATCTGGAGACTCATAGACCCGGTGTAGAGAGATGCAGTAAATCTGGGCTTGATGAAAACTATTGTGTTCAGGAAACAATTTCACTAAATGAAGTTTAAAACATAGATTCGGGAGGAGCCTAAACATTCAGTCCTGTCGATCATCATTACGAGCATACTATATAAGCAGCAGACACCACGTCATTTCATTGACAAACTTTTCCAGCAGATGACCCCGCCCTGCCCTTTGAACCATGTCCCAACCAACCTGACAGTGGCAGAGGCAGAAAGTAGATGATGGGTGGGCCTCTAAAAGTGTGGGTGGGCCAGAATAATTCACCTCATCCAATGTTATTAACTGGCTTAATTTGGGAGAAAAAAAATGATGACCGTCCCTCAGTGGCGCCAATTCACTAAAAGTCAAGGTATAGCAAGTTCAAGTGACTTTATTTAATCTAACAACATTACATGACAATATCAATTCAAGTAAGCAAACACGACAGATAAGAACAAGACAAAACTGCAGTTACAACATTAAACATGGAAATAACCTGTTAACAGGAAGCTTTATGAATGAATAAAAGTTCCCTTACGATTCTACAAAAAAAAGGTGAAATAGAGATCTCATAAATTAGTGAATGTGGTTGGTTTAAAACTCACTATAGGCCTACGTCACTTAGCAAACACGATGTATTTTATCTGTTTAAAGTTTATTTACCCCTTCACTATTTTTCTGTGACTGTCTTTGGGACAGTTTACAGTAATTATTATAAAAATTCAGTAATTATTTACTCACCTTGATGTTGTTTTTAAGCCTTATTACCTTATTTTTTTTAGGAAAAAAAAAAAAAAAAAAAAATCACTACAGCGTTTTCATGCAGTTAAAAAAAAAAGAGGATTCAGATGTCATAAAATAATCCCATGCAAATTGTGCTATATTTGTTCTGAATGTATACTGGGTTTGACGAGAAACAAACCGAAAATGTTTTATTTATTATTAAGTGAAAATCTTGACCTCGCCGTTGCTACATACACGTGAGCGCGCAGCAGTTCACGCCACTGCACCCAGTAAAAGTTAGCCTAGGTTTTATTTTTTATTTTCTTAGGATTTCAGCTTTAATACATGTAGCGACAATGCCTCGTTTAGGGAATTTATTAGCTCAAATGAGAGGAAATATTCATTAATTATGAATATGCATATATTGCGTACATAAATTAAATTATTCCAAATAGGGAATAGGTCAAAACTTCCACTTATATCAACAATTACACGCTTTCTCGTAGAATTATATTTTAATTTAGGGGAATTTTGGGTTAATGTTCGTTCACTATGCAAACTGTCTGTCCAGCACACAGAATGTACAACTCCCGAACAGAAACCTATCGTCTTTAACACCGACAAATAATCACTTCCTGTGGCCACAAAGAATTGACTATTTCTCGGGTTCTAAGCAATTTACAAATTGTGATATTAAAATCTGGTAGAGTCTTTTAGGTCTGATCACACTTTCATTGACTTTAGCAATGGAACAATATGAGACAGATTCAGCTTAGCAGAATAAATGGAATGTTTAATCAAACAACTAAAGATTACATGTACTATTTCAAATCACGCAGGAGTAAATATGCATAACAAACAAACAATATAAACGATCGTAAATAAGAAATAAAATAAAATAAAATAAAGTAAAAAGGTTAAGAGAGAGAGAGAAGAGAGAATTTGGGAGAGAGAGAGAATAAGAATGAGAGAATAAGAATGATTTTATGTATGTGTAACACGTGGTCTTGTGTTTTGTCTAGGAACACGGGTGTGTGTGTGTGTGTGTGTGTAACACGTGGTGTGAGCGAGTGTGTGTAAGTGTAAGTGAGAGAATTTAGAGAAAGGCAGAAACAGTTGAAAACATTCAGTCACAACGAAACCCCAACAATTTCTTAGTAATTTTTAGACAACAGCAGCATTTCTTTCAGATTGTGAATTTAAGTCTACGCTACTCTGGTTGCAGCTCGGCCTTCTGTGGGTATGTGCGTCGCGTCGGTGTAGACAAAGCGCCTGGATCACGTGGTCACAGCGTCTGGTTGCTATAGCGACTTGAAGCGAGCGAGAACTAAGCAACGAGGATCTTAGCCTTAAGTTGGTTTCTGTGGTTTGTTGAAGAAAATGATCAACTGAGGTAAAGTAGTTTTAAGAAAAGAAAGACTTAGAACAAAACGAAAATAAAAGCGAACGAAAGTTTCCTTGAAGGAAGAAGGCGTGGTCTCTCTTTTCTCTCTGGCTGGGCTGCGAATGAGAAGAGAAAGGCGCTGCATTTTGAAGGAGCTAAGGTCACGCCTTTCTATATGCGTGACCCAATCGTCTGGAAGGACAATTGTGACTACCTCCTGACGTTTTGCGAAGGCTCACGCCCCTTCCTAATAGGTGTTGAAGAGATAAATTCGTTCCTAACATTAATAACTCTGGTATTAATAAAAGAATGCATCTTCTGATATCTAGTGGTAAAGATTCAACACCGTTGGGGTTTTTGGAAGAAAACAATACTGCGAATGACCATTCTATGATATAATGACACAAAGATACATGATTCTCGTGATTTTAGGCATATTAAATTGATTACAGACCAATAAAACTATATAGGTATAGTATTTGGGACAGGGGTCATGCACACATCAACAAAATACATTTTAAACATTTCACAAGATGATTTCGATCACACGTGGCAGGATCTGCATGTGTTTCGTGTGTGTGTGCGCGTGCTGACCGGGGCTGAAAGTTCACGCTCGTGGCTGAACTTTTGCTCTCCAGCCTATGTGTGAGTGTTGGACTTGATGAGCTTATCCGTCCGCGCATCTGGTCGGACAATGTCTTGTTGTTTTCTGACATGTAAATCAGTGTCTAAGTGTAAATCAGTGTCTCAGAAGACCCCAGGGGCTTGCGGAATCTCAGACATCGCGGCGCCTTGCGCTCGTGACTTCCCGTGTAATGCAATAAACAAAGTGTCTTGTATTTGTCCGGTGACAAGAGAGGTGTCTCTAGACGGCCATCGATGAATTATTTGAGCTGATAGGCGCCATCTGTTGTTTGCAGACAGTCCAGGAAGAACAGAGTCCGTTTGTTGATTGGAACGTCACATAGCTTTAATCAGTGCAAAACACTATGTGCTTTGTGTGGTTATTCAAGAAAGATAGAAGTGTTGGTGAATGAAGATTCCAGTAAGTTAATTAGGTCCCAGACTAGAGGGGGTTCGATCAGAAGATTGAGTGGTTTTAATTACATGCCAACTGATCAACTACTTTGCGTTACATACATTTTAATTACACAAGTCTCCAGTATAAACCTCAGAAGAGTGTGTATTTATCTCTGTTGTGCTAAGGTCATCAGAAACGAGGTGTTACCCCCTGGGGAACAGGAATTGACCCAAAACAAACTCTAAAAAATATTGGTACAACCCTTTTGTTCTGGTCTGGGTATTTAAGGCTAGGTGACAGAGCAGTCTTTGGGATCCTATAAGCAGTATCATCCCCCACACAGTAATGTTTCAGTGTTCCAGTTGGAAAACACTCACACACCACTGTGTGTCTCTGTCAGGAATGCATTGCTTAGTCATCTTTGAGTAAATGATGTCATGTATTTATTATTTCTGAATTGGCTTTTAATCATTTACTTGTGTAATTGGCATGATACATTTTTACCAGACAAATAATCTTGGCGAGACTGGAGTCAGATTAAGCGTAGAGCAAGTAATATTGAAACTAAATTCCAATAAATTAAGTGAACTTCACTGGAGCGCTGAAAAGACATACATGCATTATCCCTTTGCCCAGACCATTGGATTCCGTCTTTGGGCCAATGGGTGGTCCTTACATAAACATAAATTTTAAACAAGATAGCCTACATTTCCTTTACTGGCTACAACACGTATAGCCTATTAAAGTACATAGAAATGTAATGTCAAAGCGGTATTTGAGCGAACGTGTTTTACCAGTGAGCATGTGGGGCAGGGGTGCGATTTTCGAGTAATAATCTAATAATTCCCAGTGATCATCGAATAATTTTTTCGCTTGAAATGCCCATCCCTAATAAAGTCAGAGTTTATAATTCTTGTATAACAGAATTGTGAGATAAACTCGCAATTGAGAGAAATATCTTATATAACTTTTATTTATTTTTATTCTGTGGTGGAAACAAGCTTCCATATGCTTCTGATTGCTTTTAGAAGGAAAAGCTGTCCATAAATGCTGGTCTAGGATCAGTTTTCTCCGTAATAAAGAATATTGGCAATCCTCTTGTTATAATAAGACATTTGTTGTGCTTCAGCTTCACTGATAATAATGGCACTTTGTGAAATCGCAATGAAATTACGCATTCGCATTCGCATTACGTATAACCGCATTCAATTATTATAAAATGTGCGCTCTTTGCAAGTTTTCTGCCATGCCAAATCCTGTAAATGGTAAACGTTTTTAAAGGGGAATCGCATATCCTCATGGTGTTGGTTCACCCTCCACCTATGATTAGAAAATTTATTTTTAAAATGAAACAATTTTACATTTTACTTTGTGTTCTGGCATTGTTTTAATATAGAACTTGGTCTATTTGTGTTTTATTAGGCTAAATACGGGATTTTGGTGAATGTCTTTTTTGAAGATCATAAAAAAGTGTGTCCCCCCATGAAAATCAAATGCCCCCCCCCCATTCTATATATTCTGGCGACAGCCCTGAGTACATCTCTCTCATTACCACAGTAGTGATGTTGGCCACTGGTCTCACACTAGCTTTCAGACTACTTTTCTCTCATTACCGCAGTAGTGATGTTGGCCACTGGTCTCACGCTAGATTTCAGACTACTTTTCTCTCATTACCGCAGTAGTGATGTTGGCCACTGGTCTCACGCCAGCTTTCAGACTACTTTTCTCGCATTACCACAGTAGTGATGTTGGCCACTGGTCTCACGCCAGCTTTCAGACTACTTTTCTCGCATTACCACAGTAGTGATGTTGGCCACTGGTCTCACGCTAGCTTTCAGACTACTTTTCTCTCATTACCGCAGTAGTGATATTGGCCACTGGTCTCACGCTAGATTTCAGACTACTTTTCTCTCATTACCGCAGTAGTGATGTTGGCCACTGGTCTCACACTAGCTTTCAGACTACTTTTCTCTCATTACCGCAGTAGTGATGTTGGCCACTGGTCTCACGCTAGATTTCAGACTACTTTTCTCTCATTACCGCAGTAGTGATGTTGGCCACTGGTCTCACGCCAGCTTTCAGACTACTTTTCTCGCATTACCACAGTAGTGATGTTGGCCACTGGTCTCACGCCAGCTTTCAGACTACTTTTCTCGCATTACCACAGTAGTGATGTTGGCCACTGGTCTCACGCTAGCTTTCAGACTACTTTTCTCTCATTACCGCAGTAGTGATATTGGCCACTGGTCTCACGCTAGATTTCAGACTACTTTTCTCTCATTACCACAGTAGTGATGTTGGCCACTGGTCTCACGCCAGCTTTCAGACTACTTTTCTCGCATTACCACAGTAGTGATGTTGGCCACTGGTCTCACGCTAGCTTTCAGACTACTTTTCTCTCATTACCACAGTAGTGATGTTGGCCACTGGTCTCACACTAGCTTTCAGACTACTTTTCTCTCATTACCACAGTAGAGATGTTGGCCACTGGTCTCACGCTAGCTTTCAGACTACTTTTCTCTCATTACCACAGTAGTGATGTTGGCCACTGGTCTCACGCCAGCTTTCAGACTACTTTTCTCTCATTACCACAGTAGTGATGTTGGCCACTGGTCTCACGCTAGCTTTCAGACTACTTTTCTCTCATTACCACAGTAGTGATGTTGGCCACTGGTCTCACGCTAGCTTTCAGACTACTTTTCTCTCATTACCACAGTAGTGATGTTGGCCACTGGTCTCACGCTAGATTTCAGACTACTTTTCTCTCATTACCGCAGTAGTGATGTTGGCCACTGGTCTCACGCTAGATTTCAGACTACTTTTCTCTCATTACCGCAGTAGTGATGTTGGCCACTGGTCTCACACTAGCTTTCAGACTACTTTTCTCTCATTACCACAGTAGTGATGTTGGCCACTGGTCTCACGCTAGCTTTCAGACTACTTTTCTCTCATTACCACAGTAGTGATGTTGGCCACTGGTCTCACGCCAGCTTTCAGACTACTTTTCTCTCATTACCACAGTAGTGATGTTGGCCACTGGTCTCACGCTAGCTTTCAGACTACTTTTCTCTCATTACCACAGTAGTGATGTTGGCCACTGGTCTCACGCCAGCTTTCAGACTACTTTTCTCTCATTACCACAGTAGTGATGTTGGCCACTGGTTTCACACTAGCTTTCAGACTACTTTTCTCTCATTACCGCAGTAGTGATGTTGGCCACTGGTCTCACGCTAGATTTCAGACTACTTTTCTCTCATTACCGCAGTAGTGATGTTGGCCACTGGTCTCACACTAGCTTTCAGACTACTTTTCTCTCATTACCACAGTAGTGATGTTGGCCATGGTCTCACGCCAGCTTTCAGACTACTTTTCTCTCATTACCACAGTAGTGATGTTGGCCATGGTCTCACGCCAGCTTTCAGACTACTTTTCTCTCATTACCACAGTAGTGATGTTGGCCATGGTCTCACGCCAGCTTTCAGACTACTTTTCTCTCATTACCACAGTAGTGATGTTGGCCACTGGTCTCACGCCAGCTTTCAGACTACTCCTCTCATTACCACAGTAGTGATGTTGGCCACTGGTCTCACGCCAGCTTTCAGACTACTTTTCTCGCATTACCACAGTAGTGATGTTGGCCACTGGTCTCACGCCAGCTTTCAGACTACTTTTCTCTCTTTACCGCAGTAGTGATGTTGGCCACTGGTCTCACGCTAGATTTCAGACTACTTTTCTCTCATTACCACAGTAGTGATGTTGGCCACTGGTCTCACGCTAGCTTTCAGACTACTTTTCTCTCATTACCACAGTAGTGATGTTGGCCACTGGTCTCACGCTAACTTTCAGACTACTCCTCTCATTACCACAGTAGTGATGTTGACCACTGGTCTCACGCCAGCTTTCAGACTACTTTTCTCTCATTACCGCAGTAGTGATGTTGGCCACTGGTCTCACGCTAGCTTTCAGACTACTTTTCTCTCATTACCACAGTAGTGATGTTGGCCACTGGTCTCACGCCAGCTTTCAGACTACTCCTCTCATTACCACAGTAGTGATGTTGGCCACTGGTCTCACGCCAGCTTTCAGACTACTTTTCTCTCATTACCGCAGTAGTGATGTTGGCCACTGGTCTCACGCTAGCTTTCAGACTACTTTTCTCTCATTACCACAGTAGTGATGTTGGCCACAGTAGTGATGTTGGCCACTGGTCTCACGCTAGCTTTCAGACTACTTTTCTCTCATTACCGCAGTAGTGATGTTGGCCACTGGTCTCACGCCAGCTTTCAGACTACTTTCCTCTCATTACCACAGTAGTGATGTTGGCCACTGGTCTCACGCCAGCTTTCAGACTACTTTTCTCTCATTACCACAGTAGTGATGTTGGCCACAGTAGTGATGTTGGCCACTGGTCTCACGCTAGCTTTCAGACTACTTTTCTCTCATTACCGCAGTAGTGATGTTGGCCACTGGTCTCACGCCAGCTTTCAGACTACTTCTCTCTCATTACCGCAGTAGTGATGTTGGCCACTGGTCTCACGCCAGCTTTCAGACTACTTTCCTCTCATTACCGCAGTAGTGATGTTGGCCACTGGTCTCACGCCAGCTTTCAGACTACTTTTCTCTCATTACCGCAGTAGTGATGTTGGCCACTGGTCTCACGCCAGCTTTCAGACTACTTTTCTCTCATTACCGCAATAGTGATGTTGGCCACTGGTCTCACGCCAGCTTTCAGACTACTTTTCTCTCATTACCGCAGTAGTGATGTTGGCCACTGGTCTCACGCCAGCTTTCAGACTACTTTTCTCTCATTACCGCAGTAGTGATGTTGGCCACTGGTCTCACGCCAGCTTTCAGACTACTTTTCTCTCATTACCAAAGTAGTGATGTTGGCCACTGGTCTCACGCCAGCTTTCAGACTACTTTTCTCTCATTACCACAGTAGTGATGTTGGCCACTGGTCTCATGCTAGCTTTCAGACTACTCCTCTCATTTCCACAGTAGTGATGTTGGCCACTGGTCTCACGCCAGCTTTCAGACTACTTTTCTCTCATTACCGCAGTAGTGATGTTGGCCACTGGTCTCACGCTAGCTCTCAGACTACATTTCTCTCATTACCGCAGTAGTGATGTTGGCCACTGGTCTCACGCCAGCTTTCAGACTACTTTTCTCTCATTACCACAGTAGTGATGTTGGCCACTGGTCTCACGCTAGCTTTCAGACTACTTTTCTCTCATTACCACAGTAGTGATGTTGGCCACTGGTCTCACACTAGCTTTCAGACTACTTTTCTCTCATTACCGCAGTAGTGATGTTGGCCACTGGTCTCACGCCAGCTTTCAGACTACTTTTCTCTCATTACCGCAGTAGTGATGTTGGCCACTGGTCTCACGCCAGCTTTCAGACTACTTTTCTCTCATTACCAAAGTAGTGATGTTGGCCACTGGTCTCACGCCAGCTTTCAGACTACTTTTCTCTCATTACCACAGTAGTGATGTTGGCCACTGGTCTCATGCTAGCTTTCAGACTACTCCTCTCATTTCCACAGTAGTGATGTTGGCCACTGGTCTCACGCCAGCTTTCAGACTACTTTTCTCTCATTACCGCAGTAGTGATGTTGGCCACTGGTCTCACGCTAGCTCTCAGACTACATTTCTCTCATTACCGCAGTAGTGATGTTGGCCACTGGTCTCACGCCAGCTTTCAGACTACTTTTCTCTCATTACCACAGTAGTGATGTTGGCCACTGGTCTCACGCTAGCTTTCAGACTACTTTTCTCTCATTACCACAGTAGTGATGTTGGCCACTGGTCTCACACTAGCTTTCAGACTACTTTTCTCTCTTTACCGCAGTAGTGATGTTGGCCACTGGTCTCACGCCAGCTTTCAGACTACTTTTCTCTCATTACCGCAGTAGTGATGTTGGCCACTGGTCTCACGCTAGCTTTCAGACTACTTTTCTCTCATTACCGCAGTAGTGATGTTGGCCATTTCTCTCAGTAGTGATGTTGGCCACTGGTCTCACGCCAGCTTTCAGACTACTTTTCTCTCATTACCGCAGTAGTGATGTTGGCCACTGGTCTCACGCCAGCTTTCAGACTACTTTTCTCTCATTACCACAGTAGTGATGTTGGCCACTGGTCTCACGCCAGCTTTCAGACTACTTTTCTCTCATTACCGCAGTAGTGATGTTGGCCACTGGTCTCACGCCAGCTTTCAGACTACTTTCCTCTCATTACCACAGTAGTGATGTTGGCCACTGGTCTCACGCCAGCTTTCAGACTACTTCTCTCTCATTACCGCAGTAGTGATGTTGGCCACTGGTCTCACGCTAGATTTCAGACTACTTTTCTCTCATTACCACAGTAGTGATGTTGGCCACTGGTCTCACGCTAGATTTCAAACTACATTTCCCTCATTACCGCAGTAGTGATGTTGGCCACTGGTCTCACGCTAGCTTTCAGACTACATCTCTCTCATTACCACAGTAGTGATGTTGGCCACTGGTCTCACGCTAGATTTCAAACTACATCTCTCTCATTACCACAGTAGTGATGTTGGCCACTGGTCTCACGCTAGCTTTCAGACTACTTTTCTCTCATTACCACAGTAGTGATGTTGGCCACTGGTCTCACGCTAGCTTTCAGACTACTTTTCTCTCATTACCACAGTAGTGATGTTGGCCACTGGTCTCAGGCCAGCTTTCAGACTACTTTTCTCTCATTACCACAGTAGTGATGTTGGCCACTGGTCTCACACTAGCTTTCAGACTACATTTATCTCAGTACCACAGTAGTGATTTCAGCAACTGGTCTCACACCAGCTTTCAGAGTAAACTTTGTTTCTCACTGCAGCAGCAGTGTTTTCAGCCATTGCTCTCACACCAGCTTTCAGAATAAAAATTTACCTTGCTGCCAGCAACAGCAATTTCGCACCAACTTTCAAAGAAAATTATATTTCTAACTGGCGCAGCAATGATTTCTCACTCTGCTTGCAATAATCTCCATTCTTTTCACTGCTGCATCAGTGATTTCTACCCCTGCTCCCCGCAGGAGCCCCTTCGTTTTTTCTTAGCTTCCACAAGAGATTCACCCCATGAGCCACCGTATATTTCTCCATAGTGACTTCAGCGAAATATTCTACTCATCTTTGTGGGGGATAGGGCTTGATGTCTTAAGTCTTTTCTACCTATACCTATATCGCCAAACCATTCACGGTTTATAGCCAAGCTTGCTGTCTTTGCAATAATTTTTGTGGATTCTAACTCGGAGCTCAAGCCGAGCCTCGGGTTTGAGCCTCCTCCAAAGATGGCAAGCCAAGTTAATTTACTATTAATCTTTAAGGCTGAATGGGCAAACTAGTGAAAAGGTTATCTAGAATTTTTTATGACAAGTGTGCACAAAAACAAAATTGTCCATGTTAATTTTCAAGGTATAACATACTCCAGAATATCAGCACATATACTGACTAGGGATGCACCGATACCGGTATCTGGTATCGGCCTCGATACCACATTTTCTAAAGTACTCGTACTCGTTAAAAGTCTCCCGATACCGGGGACCGATACCACGGTCTGAGAAATGTCTATGTTTGAGCGGCGTGTAAGGGGTTAATCACAGGCGCCAAGTGCCCGCCCCCAGGCCCCGGCTGCAGCTCAGAGCGGGGAGAAGGCGAGGCGAGACATGTCAGCCATGTGGAACTATTTCAAAGTGAATGAATACTACAAAACAAAGGCGGACTGCAAATTGTGCTCAGCGAAATTGTCCAGAGGAGGCTCAAAAGGTAGCGCATTTAACACAAGTAATTTAATCAAGCACCTAAAATCCCAACATGACAACGAGTACAAAGAGTTTACCCACGCTTCTAAACCAACACAACCCACGCTGCAGCAAACTCTTGCAAGACGAGAGAAAATGTCCAGAGACAATCCATGTGCTGTGAAAATAACACAGGCAATTATCGAGTACATTGCATTGAGTGACCAGCCACTCTCGGAGGTAGAAAATGTGGGATTCCTGCATCTCCTCCATGTTCTGGAGCCCAGATATGATGTCCCAAGCCGCCGCAACATGACTGACACGGAGCTGCCTAAACTACACGACTCCGTGAAAAAACATATCCACAGCCTACTGCAAGCCTCCTCTGTGTTTAGTTTCACCACGGATATTTGGACAAGCAGTGTTAGCCCCGTGTCGTTAATTAGCCTAACCTCCCAGTGGATAGAAGAGAGTTTCACGCCGCAACGAGCCATATTACATGCGAAACAATTCCGCGGATCGCACACCAGCCAGGCTATAGCGCATGTGTTTGAGGAAATGCTCCAGACATGGGGTATACCTAAAACATCAGTACATGTTGTGCTTCGTGACAATGGCAAAAACATGATTAAAGCCATGAATGACGCAGGGCTCCCAAGTCTGCCGTGTGTCGCGTACACGCTCCAACTGGCTGTTCACGAGGGCTTATTAGCACAGAGGAGCATAGCTGATGCTATAGCAGTGGGGCGGAAAATAGTTGGGCATTTTAAACATTCCGCCTTAGCCTACTCCCGCCTCGAGGACATTCAGGGACAGCTCAACCAGCCAATAAAGAGACTGCAGCAGGACGTACAGAAGCGCTGGAACAGCACGTATTACATGCTCCAGTCCCTCATTGAGCAAAAGCGAGTGCTGGGGGTGCATGAACTCACTAATGGGCTCTTATGGAGAAGACTGTTGCCATCCTCGCCCCCTTTGAGGAACTAACTAAAAAAGTGAGCAGCTACGACGCACTAGCCTCTGATGTCATCCCAGCTGTGACTGTGCTAGTGAGACTTCTAAACAGAGAAACAGACGAGGACCACGGCGTCAAGACAATGAAAGCAACCTTACTGGCAGCTGTTAAGAAGCGCTTCAGTGACGTCGAGACCAACCCACTGTACTTCATCTCCACCATACTTGACCCAAGGTAAAGTCTGTGTGCTATAGGTATTCAATGATAAACTACAGTACTAAATGTAAGATTAATTTCCATCTGAAATATTATATTATATTTTTGTAACTAAAATACACAAATACAAATGTATGCAATATATATAATATGAAATATATTTCCCTTATTACTACCAGAAAGCCAAATGGCTGGCATTTGTGACAGTGGTTTAGGGGAAACTAAAATCTGTCCTATTTTTCCACATATTAATACATTCATGAATTTTGTTCAGGTATAAAGATCGCTTCTTCTCCAACAACACTGCTCCGGAGGCCAAGCTGCACCTGAAGCAGGAGCTGCAGATGATGTCCAGAGCTGAGGCAGAGGGGAGTCGGGCAGAAGCTGCAGAACCTCCTGCTAAACTGTTCCTCAAGGCCCAGGCCAGCACTAGCAGCAGTCTGGACACTGTATTTGAAGAAATTGCTAAGGAGCAGCCCCAGGCAGCACAGCCGCTGGCAGCAGATGCTGCCATTGAGCTCGACACATACCTCGGAGAGGCCCCAAGCCCTCGTGAAGACAGTCCTCTGAAGTACTGGGGTGTCAACAAAATCAGGTTCCCCACTTTGGCTAAAATGGTCCATAAATACCTCTCAGCCCCATGTAGCAGTGTGGAAAGTGAAAGGCTTTTTAGCTCAGTGTCACACATTATAGATGAAAACAGAAACAGGCTGACTGCTGATAATGCAGAAAAGCTACTTTTCTTAAAAAAAAACCTGCCACTCACTTTTTCTAAATAGGCTTTTAAGTGAGTCATCTTACACTTGATGTTAATACCTACCTCAGTTGCACTGATTGCCACAGTTCTATGTTGGTGGATGTTGTTAGTTTATTCAAATATTGTGCACTAAATAGCAAAGATGTTTATTAATGCCCCTTCTGTTGTCACAACAAACTGAAAAAAATACTTGAGTTGCACTGTCACTGTTTAAATTTTTTTTAATAATTATTTATTCTGTAATATGTTGCATACAACATGCTTTTCATTTTAAATAAATGTTCTTAATTCCAAACTAGTCCCTTGTTTTTTTGTTAAATTATATGACTAAAGCTGTTACCTGTAAATTTAAATCATGTTTTTATTAAGTACTCGGTATCGGTATCGGCGAGTACTGAAATGCAAGTACTCGTACTCATACTCGTTTTCCAAAAAAGTGGTATCGGTGCATCCCTAATACTGACCCATAATGTCTGTTTGTCCTTCAGCTTGTATCTGTCATGATTCCTGTCTTGTGTTCCCCTTGTCTTGTGTGGACTTTTGTTATTTCCTGTTCTGTGCCATGTTTTGTAGTCCTTTGTAGTTTTTCTTGTTTATTAGTCTCTCCAGGTTTTTCTAATTATCCCCGCCACCTTGTTATCTTATTTAGCTTGTTTGCCTGTATATTTAAACCTCTGTGATTCAGTTGTTGTTTGTCGGTCGTTGTAGCTGTTGCTGTACCTGTACCATGTTCCTGTCCTGAGTTTCATTGTTTGCCCTGGATTACCTGTTTGTTTTATTAAAGTAGTGCTTGCATGTGGATTCTCTCTCCGTTTCGTCCTTACCTCATTGTTACGGTATCACAACTAAACTGTGTTGATGATTATCATCATCATGACGGAGCCCATAGCATTTGATCTGATCTTGATGCAACAAATTGTCCAGCTTATTGTATAATTAAAATAATATATTAGTTATGAATATTTAGCCGATACAGATAGATAGATACATCTAATTTTGTTAATTATTTCATCCCGTCTCACCTTAGTGTCTTCAGTTGACAGTCTGGATCCTGCAGTAAATCATTGAGCTGCTTCACTCCTGATTGTCCAGGATCATTTCCTGTGAGATCCAGCTCTATCAGGTGTGAAGGGTTTGATCTCAGAGCTGAAGCCAGAGCTTTATAACCTTCTTCTGTAACACTGCAGTTAGAGAGTCTAGAACAGAGAGGAAAACATTCAGCTGATTAATCAGTTAAACCTGAACAATATAAATCTGAATGATCGCTCTTCACTTTCTGGTGGTCTATGGCACATTCAGTGGTGTTTCACTGGCGTATTGCATGGATAAGTGCAGCAATTCCCCACTTGGCGCTGCAGCATAAAGAGCAGTTTCCCTATGTTATGTTCGCTAGTTTGCAATATTTTTTATGGCTGTAAGGAAATTTAGGAAGAGAGCCAAAGCACTCTTCCTGTGAACTAACATATCAAGAAAAGTAGCTATGACCATCTCCATGGCAAGCCCTGTCCCTACCATCCCGTTGGCAAGAAGGGCTAGCATTTTGGGCATTCGTGGGGTCATAGGGAAGTTACGACTTAGGGACCCCATTTGTTAGTTTTTGACATAACATTGAAAGTGACTGACGTTACTGATGTAACCCTCATTCCCTGATGGAGGGAATAGAGACGTTATGTACCTCCTGTCACTACCCTGAACTATCCCACTGAATGGCCGGGACCTCATCTCGGCTCCTCAGCATAAACCTGAATGAGTAGATGTGTGCCGCTATCTTATACAGCCATATGTACGGGGGAGTTGCTGGGCATGCGAATTCCACTGGCCATTTCTAGAACTCAGAGGTGATTTGAACTGACCTCATTTGTCAGTCTATAACATAACTTCTCTCTTACCTCTATTAAGGAATGAGGGGTCCATTAGTAACCAAGACTTTCTCTTGCGCTTTTGTCTCCAGCATCGCCCTGTCAGTCATCGAGCCTCACTCTCGTCATGTGACTCCTGTGGCTCAACTTACCTCAGTATCTTCAATTTACACTTCTTCAGTCCAGTGCAGAGCAGCTTCACTCCGGAATCCTGCAGATTATTATTGTTCATGTTCAGCTCTTTCAGATTGGTGTCCGATCCAAGAACTGCAGCCAGAGCTGAACAGCTTTTGTCTGTCAAGTTACAATCATTTAACCTACAAGGGAAATAAATCACATCACAGAATTAGATGGAGCACATTCAATACATTTTTCAAAAATTAAATATGAAACATATTTTCCATTATAATTTTTTTACATATATACTTTTTACATAAACTAAGCATTAAAAATATCAAATTATTGGGAGATACAGTAACAACCGATAATGTACGTACTGTATTTAAGCAGCCTGTTTTAGAAAAATATCAATGTTTTATATTATAACCTTTCAGAATTTCAGAAAGATTTCATCTTTCATTTTGGCAATATAAATAACATCTGTACCAAATTACATTTTTTCCCCCCAGTTTGGGTATATGAATAAAAAATTTACTTTTTTTCCCCTCAATTATGAGTATGAGCTAATATATAATTCTATATAAGTCATAACAGTCTGGTGTATTATATGATACAAAACATGCAAACATTTTTACATGGTCTTTTATATTTTTGATAAATTGTCTCTATTAAAAAACATAATTTTCAGACTATTATTTCATATATAGGACAGGTTTGGGAACCACTGCTCTTGGCTGCTCCACGCAGACCGGAAACTTTGACTTCCTGTTTCGAATGCGCATGCGTCGCGTCTGAACGCGTTGTTGTCTTTGGAGCTTCATCGATTGATTTATAATTCTTGATTTCTCTTTAAACTCACTTACAACGAACATTTTCTATTTTTCCTCACCTCGTAGTTACAACGCGGACTGTTGAGCAGACGCGTCTCAAGCCTATTAGTGATCCAACGTCGGATACTCTTATAGGTTACTCCTGTGGATCACGGCTGAACGCGTCTTCTCCACACTCACTTACAAACAAACATTTTTTCGCCTATCGTGCGTCTACTCTACACCTGTACCACTAAAAAGACGGATTATATCCAAGACTTCAGTCATAAATTAGTATTAATATTGATAGCATCACTGGTAGCGTCGTTGCTAACTTAACTTACTGTCCATCTGTTAAAATGGCGAATATATCAGATGTAAGTAGTCTACCTTTTGGTGCAGGTGAGGACACATTTGAGCTACACGCGTTGCAGTCTGAGCTGGAAGCTGTTGAGAAACAGATCCACGACCTTTTAGTGAGAAAAGCCGAGCTGATAGACCGGCGGTTAGCTCTTGAAACATCACGCGCCGATGAACACAAATCAGTGATCAACGTTACTAACCCGCTGACTCCGACCTCGTCTACTCCGTGCGTTACTCAGTATCGGTCACGAGCGTCGAGGCCGCGATCAGCTATGGTCTCGTTTACGCTGGCTCCAACATGCCACCACGAAGCCTGGATATTTCCGCAGCGGAAGACTCGAGTCAGGTCTAGACCAAGAAAACTCTCTCCGACCCTCCCGGTTTTCGAGATATCCACACAAAACCGCTTCTCCCCTCTTCGCGAAACAGAACGCGATGCTGTGATCATCGGTGATTCCATCGTTCGACACGTACAAGCTACGTTAAATAAAAGTAAGGTGCATAGTCACTGCTTTCCTGGTGCTCGTGTTTCTGAAATCGCTGCTCACGTTCCCGAGATTCTGAACGAGCGCGTCGGAACTGTGGTCCTGCACGCGGGAGGGGCCGACATCAGGCTGCGACAGACAGAGGTTCTGAAGAAAGACTTCAGGAATCTGATCGATACGGTACGCAGCACATCGCCTGATATAACGATCATTGTGTCAGGACCGCTTCCCACGTACCGACTAGGTCATGAAAAGTTTAGTAGATTATTCGCGCTAAATGAATGGTTAATATCATGGTGCAATGAGCAGAAACTGCTCTTTGTAAATAATTGGAATCTGTTTTGGGAGCGTCCTAGGCTTTACCGTGCTGATGGCTTACACCCAAGCAGATTCGGATCGGATCTTCTGTCAGATAACATCTCCAAAATGTTAAATAACTTTTGACTAGTAACCAAAAGTTCAAATCATAGTCTCTGCTGCACCAAATTAACTGATATAAATAGTGTAGAATATTGCATAGAAACTGTGTCTATTCCTCGTTTAGTGAGATCAAATAATAAATCTACTGCAGGATCTAGAAAAAATCTAATTGTTATTAAACCAGAAAATGTTGCTATTAGTAACCAAAAACAATTTCTAAAGCTAGGTCTTCTAAACATTAGATCACTCACACCTAAGGTAGTTATTGTAAATGAAATAGTCACGGATAATAGCTTCGATGTACTTTGCCTTACTGAAACTTGGCTTAAACCTAATGATTATTTCGGTCTAAATGAGTCTACTCCATCAGGATACTCCTATAAGCACGAACCCCGTCTGATTGGTCGTGGCGGCGGTGTTGCAGCGGTCTATAGAGATATTCTCAATGTTACTCAGAAAACGGGTTATAAGTTTATTTCGTTTGAAATACTTGTACTAAATGTTACGCTCTTAGATGTTAGAAAAAAATCCATATTATCTCTAGCCTTGGCTACCGTATATAGACCGCCTGGGCCTTACGCTGATTTCCTAAAAGAGTTTGCAGATTTTCTCTCAGATCTATTGGTCAATGTAGATAAAGCATTAATTGTTGGAGATTTTAACATACACGTAGATAATTCAAATGATGCGTTAGGGGCTGCGTTTATAGATTTATTAAATTCCTTTGGGGTCAAACAAAACGTCACCGGACCAACTCATCGTCTTAATCACACACTCGATTTAATTATATCATATGGATCCGATCCAACCGATATAGATATCATTCCACAAAGTGATGATGTCACTGACCATTACTTGGTAACTTGCATATTACATACTGCTGTAATATGTCATGCGGCGCCGCGTTTTCGACCAGGCAGAACAATCCTTCCATCCACCATAGATAATTTCTCGAGTTGCTTGTCTGATCTGTCTCAGCTGCTGCCTGAACCCAAACAAACAGATGAACTAGAAGAACTAACTAGCACTATGAGCACCATTCTCTCTAGATCATTGGATGTTGTTGCACCCGTTAGATTAAAAAAGGTCACAGAGAAAATTAAAGCACCATGGTACAATAATACTACACATGTTCTAAAGAGAGAAACCCGTAATTTAGAGCGTAAATGGAAACAAACTAATTTAGAGGTCTTTAGAATCGCGTGGAAAGACAGTATGTCACGTTATAAAAAGGCCCTAAAAGCGGCCAGGGCTGAGCATCTCCGCAAACTAATAGAAAACAACCAAAACAATCCTAGGTTTTTATTTAACACCGTGGCTAGACTAACAAATAAACAGACGTCACCCGAACAAAATATCCCGTTACAGTTTAGTAGTAATGACTTCATGAACTTCTTCACTGAGAAAATAGAAAACATCAGAACCACAATTGTAAACGTTCAATCCTCAATCGCACCTTATAATTCAGCCTCAATTATCCCCCCGCAAGAACAATTACAGTGCTTTACAACTATAGAACAAAAAGAGTTAAATAAACTTATCACTTCATCTAAAACAACAACATGTTTATTAGATCCTATACCAACTAAACTACTGAAGGAAGTGTTACCTGTAGTGGAAGAGCCTCTCCTCAATATTATTAACTCGTCTTTATATTTAGGTCATGTTCCAAGAACATTTAAACTGGCAGTTATAAAACCTCTCATTAAGAAACCACAATTAGACCCGCATAATCTAGCAAATTATAGACCCATTTCAAATCTACCTTTTATGTCTAAAATACTAGAAAAAGTTGTGTCCACTCAACTGGGCTCTTTCTTGCAAGAAAATGATATCTATGAAAAGTTTCAGTCAGGTTTCAGGCCGCATCATAGCACTGAAACTGCGCTCGTTAAAATCACAAATGATTTACTCTTAGCTTCTGACCAAGGCTGCATCTCAATACTAGTTTTACTTGATCTAAGTGCTGCGTTCGATACTATAGATCATACAATACTCTTAGATCGACTACAAAATTATACTGGTGTTCAAGGACAAGCATTAAGCTGGTTTAGATCATACTTATCAGACCGCTACCATTTTGTCTATTTAAATGGAGAAAAATCGATCATAATTCCAGTAAACTATGGAGTGCCGCAGGGATCTGTGTTGGGCCCTCTGTTATTCTCAATATATATGCTGCCACTTGGAAATATTATAAGGAAACATGGAATTAGTTTCCATTGTTATGCTGATGACACTCAAATATATATTTCATCACGGCCGGATGAAAACGCTAAATTATCCAAATTGACAGAGTGTGTTAAAGATATAAAAGATTGGATGACGCGTAATTTTCTTTTATTAAATCCAGACAAGACAGAGGTAATACTTATCGGTTCAAAAAAACGCCCACAGAACCTCTCACAATACAACTTTGACATCGTAGGATGTCCTGTTACTTTATCCTCTACAGTGAAAGACCTGGGTGTTATACTCGATTGTAACCTGTCTTTTGAAAATCATATTTCGTATATTACAAAAACAGCCTTTTTCCACCTTAGAAACATTGCTAAGCTACGTAATATGCTATCAGTTTCTGATGCAGAAAAGTTAGTTCATGCATTCATGACCTCGAGACTAGATTACTGTAATGCTTTATTAGCCGGTTGTCCTGCATCCTCAATAAACAAGCTACAGTTAGTCCAAAATGCAGCCGCTACAGTTCTTACTAGATCAAGAAAATATGATCATATAACACCGATTTTATCATCACTACATTGGCTACCTATAAAGTTCCGTATTAATTATAAGGTATTGCTATTGACTTATAAAGCCCTAAACGGCTTAGCTCCAGTCTATTTAACGGATCTTCTATCACCCTATAATCCATCACGCTCTTTAAGATCAATAAATTCGAGGCTTTTGGTCATACCTAGGATATCCAGATCAACCAAAGGAGGGAGAGCATTTTCGCATTTGGCTCCAAAACTCTGGAATAGCCTTCCTGATACTGTTCGTTACTCGGACTCACTCTCCCAGTTTAAAACTAGATTAAAGACGCATCTTTTCAGCCAGGCATTCATATAATATTGTTAATCTCACAGTTAGGCCTCTAGTTCATAAATGCCAGAGGAGAACTGGCCCCCGACTGAGCCTGGGTTCTCCCAAGGTTTTTTTTTTCTCCATTAGGTCACCTGATGGAGTTTTAGGACACCATTAGGTCACTTGATGGAGTTTTTCGGTTCCTTGCCACTGTTGCCTTTGGCTTGCTCAGTTGGGGATATTTTGGGGATATTTAATTTTATTCTATCAATCAATAAATTCCACTAGAAACAAACTTTGTTGTATTATTTTATTTTAATACTGTGAAGCTGCTTTGATACAATCTGTATTGTGAAAAGCGCTATACAAATATACTTGATTTGATTTGATTTGATATATCTCAGGCATTTCAGGGATAGGTTCATGTTCATGATGGGGAATCACTATAGAGTAATGCAGATAAAGACATATTTCAGATGAGAGCAAAACATGACAAAATATATTAAAATACTTACAGAGCTCTTCTGGAGGTTTTGATGACTGCCGATAATCTAATGAGACACTCGTCTGATTTCTTGAATTTCTGAAGCTCAAACTCCTCCAGCTCTTCCTCTGATGTCAACAACACAAAGGCTAAAGCAGACCACTGGGCAGGTGAAAGGTCACCAAATGAGAGACTTCCTTTGCTAAGGTGGGTCTGAATCTCTTTCACCAGAGTTTGGTCGTTCAGCTCATTCAGACAGTAGAACAGATTGATGGATCTCTCTGCAGGAAGATTATCTTCTAATTTCTGCTTGATGTACTGAACTATTTCCTTGTTGCTCCGGTCATTGCCGTCTTGCTGTGTCAACAGACCTCGTAAGAGTCGTCGATTGGACTGGAGTGACAGACCGAGGAGGAAGCGAAGGAAAAGGTCCAGGTGTCCATTGTCACTCTCGAGCGCCTTGTCCACTGCAGTCTTGAGAAACTCAATCATGGTTTCATTTCTGTTTTCCTGTTCTGCAGACTCATGATCAAACACACTTGTCTTGTTGATGTCTAGAAACAGATGTGCATAAAGGGCTGCAATAAACTCTTGAATGCTCAAGTGAACAAAGCAGTACATGGTACCAAGAGCGATCCCTGTTTCCTCCTTAAAGATCTGGGTACACATGCCTGAGTACACTGATGCCTTATAGACGTCAATACCACAGGCTTCCAGGTCTGTGTCATAGAAGATCAGGTTGTTTCTTTCCAGCTGATGAAACGCCAGTTTCCCCAGTGAAAGGATGGCGTCTTTATCCCAGGAAACATCTGGTGTGTATTCTCCATCATACTTTCGGCGGCTCTGCTGGATCTGAAAGCGGAGAAAGTGTGTGTACATTTGTGTCAGAGTCTTGGGAGTGTCTTCCGTGTTTGATTCCTGCAGGGTTTTAGAGATCTCATCAGCCTGAGTGTTTTTCACATCATTATTTCTTTTCTCCTCCAGAATGTTCTGGAGAACCGTGGCTGATATCCAGCAGAAGACTGGGATGTGGCACATGATAAAGAGAATCTTTGATTTTTTAACATGATCTATGATTGTGTTGGCCTGATTCTGATCAGTGAATCTTTTTTTGAAGTACTCTTGCTTTTGTGCGTCACTGAATCCTCGTATCTCTGTCAGCCGGTCGATACAGTCAGGAGGAATCTTACTGGCAGCTGCTGGTCTGGTGGTGATCCAGATGAGAGCAGAAGGAAGCAGATTTCCCTTCATGAGGTTCGTTAGGAGAACATCCAGAGAGGCTGGTGACGATACATCACTCCACGTCTCATTACAGTCAAACTTCAGAGGAAGGCGGCATTCGTCCAGTCCATCCAGGATGAACAGCACTTTGAACTGATTCCTTCTTGTAAGGTTCAGTCCTTTTGTCTCTGGGAAAAATTGAGTTATAAGGTCCATCAAACTTAGTTTTTCTTTCTCCTTTAAGTTCATCTCTCTGAATGGAAGAGGAAATATTAAGCGGATATCTTGATTTTGTTTTCCTTTAGCCCAGTCCAGAACAAACTTTTGCACAGAGACTGATTTCCCGATGCCAGCGACTCCTTTTGTCAGTACAGTTCGGATCTTCTTGTCTTGTTCAGGAGCTTCAAACAAATTTGTGCATTCAACCTGTATCTCTTGTGCTTCATGACGCCTGGAGGCAACTTCAATCTGTCTCACCTCATGTTCAGTATTGACCTGTTCACTGCCGCCCTGAGTGATATAGAGATCTGTGTAGATGTTATTCAGAAGTGCGGAGTCACCTTGCTTCGCAATTCCTTCATACACACATTTATACTTCTTCTTTAGGCCACATTTCAGCTGAGGAATGAAGAACAGCTCATCTAAACACAGGAACAGAAAATAGATAGTTTTAATCTTCATTTTCTCTCCTACATTTATAAGAGACAATCAGACAGATGATCATGAGTCTCTTACCTTCTAGAGCATCAGCAGCTTCATCTTGCTTCATCTCTCTCAGGTAATGTAGTGTGAGATCAAGCGCTGATTCTTTGATACTGGATCTGTTCTTATTAAAGTCCTTCACAAAGTGTTCAGTGTTCTCTTTCTGTAATATTTTCTTAAACTTCTCCAGCTCATTTTTCAGAAACTTGATTATTTTTCTCTCAAGATCCTACAAACAAAAGTAAGAGAAAAGACAGAATTTAAACCAAATTGTACATCTACATTTAGTCAACACAATTTATTCAATAACTATAATATCTATAAAAAAAAATCCAGTTAAAAAAACTAACATGTTAACCAGCTGATATTTTTAACAAATAGAAAAATAAAAAATATATAAGTGCTTCAGAGGAAAAATTGTGATCTGGAGGAATTACATTAAATTTGTTATATGTTTGCTAACATATTTGTTTGATGTAAATATTAAACATTTTTATTTGTTTGATGTAAATATTAAACATTTATAAAAATGTGTTTTCCTACCTGGAAGATCCCTAGAAGATTGTCTTTGAAATTATCCTGTTTCAATCTCTTCCTGTGAGTCTGAACGTCTGAGTCTAATGTCATACGTCGAGGCCTGTAATCAAATAAATAAAATAAATACAGATTTTCCAGGCAAAATATTACAGAAAGAGAAAAAAGCATTTGCTGTGAATACTCTGATAAATATTTATCAGATCAAATATTTATCAGAGTATTCAATGATAAATATCATGATAAATGATTCAATGATAAATAATGATAAATATTGGATCTAGTTAATGAGGATAGGAGCAGGCTTCACTCAATTTTTTGATAATACACTTTTTAGAGTGCTGGCCTAAAAATATAATACATAAGAAGAGGACAGAGGCCGCACTATGCATAGACGTTTTTTATTCGTTGCACATATACGTTGTGCAACGAATAAAAAACGTCTATGCATAGTGCGGCCTCTGTCCTCTTCTTATGTAAATATTGGATCTAAAAATGTTTCATGATTGGTATTCACTGATACACCTTTTAAACACAGTCAACGTGTGACAAAAAATTTTAAACTCATGAAATACCTTTTATTAGATGATGGTGTTTTCTCACTGAAGTTTGGTACATCATCTTTAGATCGATCACTCTTCAGAGACAAAGAGCTTGACACATGTGAGCCTGATCTTACACTGATGACACAAAGAACAGAGAGAGAGAGAAAACACTTTAGTAAAGGAGGATCAACTGTTTGTGAAACACATCTGTGTCTTTATCTAATCCTCCACAGAAATACACACACTCACACAATTTACTGTTTTATAGTTAACTACTATTTTATTTTACTGGCTCACATTATTATAACAATTTCTTTAATATCCATGACAGAGATTAAATATGTTAAAAAATACTACAATCTAATTTAAGAGACCATGTCAAGTTTTTATTTATTGACAGAATAGTGTATAATTGTTTACTAATGTCTGTCAATAATTTTATGATCTAAAAACCAAAGTCATTTATTTGGATTAATTCAGCGTCTAGAAGGTTATTAACAAATTATTAACTGTGATATTTTCTATAGAGCAAACAAGGCTTTATAGACAATGTCAGAGTTAATTTAAGAAGTTAAAAATTAAAGATGTGTAAAGCATGTGCAAATATAAAACAATTGCTTAAAGTATTGTTATTGACAGGGAAAAAAGTCCAGTCGAGTTTAAACTGATGGAAACAGACGCAGTCTTACCTGTGTTTCTCTGAGAGACTCATCTGAGAGAGAGAGTCCTTTCCTCTTTCCTCTGACATACTGCAGCTAAACTGACACTGAAAACTGATCAGCACTGGTTTCTGGAAACACTCAATCCTTCAGCATCACCTGGAAATTACACCATTTTACACAGATGAAGAACATCTTATTTAAGACAATAATTTATTTATCATCTTATTTATCATCAACAACAGCAACAGCAAAAACAATCTATAAAATAAAGTGAGTTACAGACAAATATATTGCCATGTAAAATAACCGAATGGTCTTAATCATTTCTGATTGTTTAATGAGTTTATGACTCTAAATATAAATATCTTTGTGGGACAGAAATTGTTTAAAACTGAGTGGGAAAACTGAACCTGATTTGTTATATTCTCTATTACAGTTTAGTATAATTTTACAATCATATTTACCCAATCTTTATTAATTAGTGAATCTTTTGTCATTTAATCATTACTTCAAGTTTACAATGATGGTTGATTTCATTATTTTCAAATTATCCTAAAATAACTGATTGAGTAAAAGTAACCAGAATTATAACGGTCATACTGTATAACTACTAATCATAATTGCTATATCTGAACTGAAATATTCAGTTTAATAACAGCAGATTGTTGTTCATTGACGTCAGGCTTCATTAGTGTTGTTTTTTGGCGGCCTGTTTTAATTTTAGTTTTAGTCTAGTCTTTGTGTCAAGCTGTCGTTTTAGTTTTTATTAGTTTTAGTCATGTTCATACTCTTTTTAGTCTAGTCAAGTTTTAGTCGACGAAAACTGATGACATTTTAGTCTAGTTTTAGTCAATGAAAATTGTATTTTAGTCTATATTTAGTAATGCAATTCTTTTTAACCCAGTCAATATAGAATTTCAAACAATGTTATCTTATTAGTATATTTAGGGGTGTGACGGTGGCAGTTTTTTTTTTACCACCGCGGTAATGGACCAACTACCGGCGGTGGTTGGGGGGTTATTTAAAAAAAAAAACAAAACAAAAAAAACTCGTTTTATATTTCCACACAAAGACGCGTGATATAGCACTCTGCACTCTGAGAGGGATGTGGGACACGAGCAGGAAAGAGACCATCGATCTCTTTATGATATCTTCGTGTTTTCTACTTGATGTAAATTGGTCTGAAGAGCGAATTTTATCCTCCACAAGGGCGAAATATTAGGCTGTTTGAGATTGCGCTGCCAGAGAAAGTGAAACTAAAAATCACCCGCGCGTGTGAAACGCGCTCTACAACTAAACTTGACGCGCCCTATGTCTAATATAACAAGCACAAACTGTGTTAAAAAGAATTTGATGCAAGTACAAATATAGCCTATCTGTCCTACAGCGTTTTTCTACTTTACCAAAGTAAAGAATACGAATATAATAGGTTTAATTAAAAGCAAATCAATGAAGAAACGTTTATAATCCCTTTAGAAAATGGGTGAGACGTGAGTGAAGATTTGGGAAAAGAAACAAGAGATTCCACGCAGGGATGAGTCACGATTTTTGGATATTCGATTAGTTTATTTAATTATAGAATATCGAATAGGTTGTGCGATTATTCTCTAAAATAAAATCTCCATGTTCTGGTGCTGATGCGGTGACGCGTTCATGTAACCAGAGACGCTGCCAATAACATACAGCTGTCACAAAGAACCGGCAAAAGTAATGATTATGAATGTGTCAAATATATCAATGAGACATTTTAATAGAATAACTAATGGAGTAATATATGGTTAAATTCGCTGACAATCGGGTGACCAGATCGCAAACCAGAATTTAAACCCGACAAAACTATGGGTTCACGCACAACTCTCTCATTCGTCGTGACCTTATAACATTTCGTCTCATCTCGTTTTGCTCAACGAAAATGAAGAGACATTTTAGCATAGTTTTTATTTTGTAAACCACATTTAGTCTCGTTTTTATTCGTCAACGATATTGCATTATACATGTATTTTAGTCATCGTCACATGACCAGCATTTACGTCTCGTCTCATTTTCGTCAGGTGATAACGGTTCGTTGACGACAATATTTCGTCATAATTTTCGTTGACGAAAGCAACACTAGGCTTCATCTGTCTGTCTACAGTAAATGTCTGCTTCAAAAATACTTTCGATTTCACATCACAAAAACAACAGCCTAAAACTGAAGAGGAAATGGGAGAAAACTTTCAGAAACATAGGCTTATTCGTTTTCAATAACCCTTTATCAATAAAACTTCATGTTTTAACTTCAAAAGATTGTAATTTCTGGCAGATTCTTCGTCTGTTCGGAGTAGCAGAAGAATGTCTCCGGTTACTTAACTGTAACCTTGTTCCCTGAGAAAGCGGAACGAGATGCTGCGCTGCTCAGCGCATTGGGAACATATTTTATCGTGACCAGCTGTGAATATTGTGTATAACATGTCAATGAAATTGACCCGGAGGTAATATAGCCTCGGTCGGTGACGTCATCGGCGCGCCCCCGCGACACGAGGCTATAAGAAGATGAGCCACAGGTGCATCGTCAGGATATTTTGTCTGAAGAGCAGTCCTGGGACATCTTCAGCACGGCAAAGTAGCGCAGCATCTCGTTCCGCTTTCTCAGGGAACAAGGTTACAGTTAAGTAACCGGAGACGTTCCCTTTCGAAAGCTACAATCGATGCTGCGCTGCTCAGCGCATTGGGAACGAGAATACCCACGCCGCCGTGCTTGAAAATGTCTGGACCCCCACGGTTGTGCAGGTGTGTTTCACAAGAACGCAAGAAGGCCTAGACATTAGCTTGTGATGTCGACTCAAGGACATGAGAGCCCCGGAGTGGCATGAACATCCAAACTATAAAATCTTATGAATGTGTGCGGAGAGGACCAGCCTGCCGCATCACAAACAAACTGCAAGGGGCACCTCTTGCCAAAGCACTAGAGGAGGCGACCCCTCTGGTGGAGTGAGCCCTAAGACCTGTTGGCGAAGCTTGACTGTGCGCCTCAAAGGCAAGAGCAATAGCATCCCTGACCCAATGTGACATGGTCTGCTTAGTGGCGGCAACCATCGGTTGCGGCCCCCATAACAGACGAAAAGTTGCTCTGACATACGCCACTAGCTAGTGCGGTGGACGTAGGCCTGAAGAGCACGGACTGGACATAGTCTATGAGATCTCTCCTGTTCCGCTGTCGTGAACGGCGGAGAGCAGAAGGCCTCAAGTGTGACAGGATGTATAGCCGAAAAAGGCACCTTAGGCAGGTAATCAGGATGAGGATGCAAAATCGCTTTCACCATTCCTGGGGCAAAGTCTAAGCAGGATGGCGAAATCGACAGAGCCTGCATATCCCCAATTCTTTTCAAAGAAGATATTGCCATAAGAAAAACCATCTTAGAGTCAGAAGTTTGTCAGACGCTGATTCTAGAGGTTCAAAAGGAGTCTCAACCAGACCCTCTAAGACTAAAGCTAAGTCCCATGATGGGATCTTGGTTTTATGAGATGCCTCAGTCGCCATGAATGAAATGAACGAACAGAGGATGTCTCCTGAGTGGCACCCCGTCAACCAAGGCATGGCAAGCCGAAAGAGCGGCCACACAAACCTTGAGTGGCGGGGCATGTGCCTGTTGATAATCTTTCCTACAGGAATTCCAGAACTGAAGCAATCTGGCAGTTGACCGGATCTGCATTATTTATGACACACCACCTTTCAAAGACACTCCATTTGTTGACATAACTCTTTCTAGTGGAGGAAGCACTAGCACTGAGAATGGTCTCAACAACAACAGGCGAAAAGCCCAGTGCCCCTCAGTTGGTACCCATCAGGGGCCAAACATGAAGGTTCCAGAGGTTGGGTCTGGGATGGAATACCGTGCGCTCCGTCTGAGACACAAGGTCCCTCCTCTCCGGAATCGTCCAAGGCGAGCCGTTGAGGAGAGATATTATCTCGGAGAACAAAACTCTGGCTAGAACTCCTGGGAGCAGAGAAACTGGAGGAAACGCATACATGCACATTCTAGGCCATGTGTGCGCCATCGCATCCAGACCCAGGGGCTGGGTGATTCAGAGATAAGTAGAGGGAACATTGCGTTCTCTGATAAGAGGCGAAGAGGTCCACCTCCGTTTCGTATCCAAATCTGTTTGACTACTTCTGGGTGGAGTTTCCATACCCCTCTCAGTAGTTTCTGTCTGGACGGTAAATCCGCTCCTATATTCAGGTGCCCTGAGATGTACACTGCCCTGAGTGACAGGAACTTTTCCTGGGCCCAGAGAAAGATGTGCCCCGCTATTCTGTTCAGATTGCGTGTGCACAAACCTCCCTGGTGTTTATGTGAGAGACTGCCGCTGTGCCGCACTAGGACATGACAGTCTCTCAACTGAGGGAGAGAGTATTTCAGGGCCAGAAATACAGTCATCAGCTTGAAGCAGTTGATGCCCCTCATTCCCCTTGAGCTGGACGACCACTTAAGACCGCACCCCAGCCCATCAGGGAGGCGTCTGCCGTTAGCATTCTGCGACAGCAAGACACACCTAAAGTGGGACCCAAAGCAAGGAACCGGGGTCTGAACCGCATAGAAAGGGAACGAAGCTGCAGCGCGTAACCCTTACCATAAACATGGATTTTAGAAAGGACACAAAGCACTCAGCGAGTGTTCTTGCCTTTATTTGCCCTTGGGGATTGAAATCCCCCGTTTTGAGCCACAACTGACATGGTCTCATGCGCAAAAGGCCCAGAGGAATCATTGTGGACACAGCTGCCATGAGACCTATGTAATGTCCTGACCTAGCTAGATGTTGCTTAGGGTGTTAAAATTGGTCCTGACACGAGCGGGAGACAATTATGCCCGATGGTGACAGAGTCTCATTTAACCCCAAACATGTTACCCTCAGGGTGGGAGAGAGTACACCCTTGGCATTGACCTCAGCCCCCTAGAGATAACATGGCTAGGTCGAATGGAAGGACCCAATATTGGTAAGCTTTGCCTCCAAAAGCAAACTTGGGAACCTCCTGTGTTGTGGCAATATTCTATATGAAAATATACGTCCTTCAGATCGATCATGACAAACGTGATGTTGAATTTATGACATGATCGTCTTTACAGTTAACATCTTGAACTTGAGTGCTTTAACTGTACGGTTTAAGCCTCAAAGATCGAAGATTGGACGCAACCCCCCATCCTTCTTGGGGACCAGTTAGGGTTAGGGTTAGGGTTAGGGTTATAAAATTATATAAATATTGTATATATAAATATAAATATCAGTTCCTCAGCAATAAACGCATCCCAATCAGACAAGCAAACACGGTCTGGATGATAGGCTGTGTTTAAATCTTTGATAAGATAACCTGGTATGCCTTTAACACGGCCATGGTGTACAACGCAGTACCAGCCTGACCGCTGAAAATGCATCTGGTAATGTGATCCCAGGAGAGAGATAGCCCGCGAGCGTCTCTCCAAACTGAGGCAATATCATACAATCGCGTGCCCTCACACCCTCGACAGTAGAATGGCTCGATGTCGAGGACACAAGACATAAATATTTACAATCTTTATTTATTTATAGACTGTGTTTTATGTGACTCTTTTTGTTGTGATCAGATCAATCTGGTCACTGCACGAGCGATCGCCACGAGCGATCTCCTTTTATCATCACGGGAGAAATGCTCGGAGGCGACAAACTCTTAATGTTTAATGTTTAACTCTTAATGTCCTCTGCCCGAGCCGAAGAAGCACCGAGGCACGCTTCGGTAGTCAGGCAAAAGGACATCGCGATCTGGAGAGAGAGCGAGCGATAGGAAAGCACCGTCTCTCGCTTCTCAGCCAGATCGCACGCGAGCCCCACAATCATTATGGGCGCTACCCCCTTTGAAATAAGCAAAGCGAACGCGAAGCACTTTAACTGTGAACATTCCACTGTGCTCGCAATCACCATGCTCAAATGCAAGGGCAGCATGTTCTCTCCCAAACTAACAAAGCAGTAAGTGTGTGTATCCAGTTCTGACATGGGATGGGAGCATGGAGGAACACAACACTTATTGTTTTGTTGGCTCATTTCTCCTCTTTTTTACTTTTTAAACTCTTTGATGTATGAGAGAGAAAAAGGCTTGAGAAATGAGAAATTTTCTGCACACTGCCTGAATAAACTAACTCCTAGCAAAGATCTGTAGCAGATAAAAGGTAGAGAGAGAGTTTTGACGTTCACACATGCACAGTAATGGTCTGAAGACAAAAGACCTGACGATGCACCTGTGGCTCATCTACTTATAGCCTTGTGTCGGGGGGACGCGCCGATGACGTCACCGACCGAGGCTCCGGGTCAATTTCATTGACGTATTATACACAATATTCACAGCTGGTCACGATAAAATATGTTCCCAATGCGCTGAGCAGCGCAGCATCGATTAGCTTTTGAAAGGGAACTATGGGGCGCCGTTTGTAAAGCGGCTCACTCTGAAAATAACAGCAACATTTTGTCACATTTAGCTTCAAACAATGTTTAAAAAAACTGGTATGAATTTTTGACGGTCACTTTTTAGCACATTTACAACAATATTTGTCAACTTAGAGATATTTTAAATAGTTAAATCTAAATATTAAATGTTACACCTAAATGTTAAATCTAAATGCTAAATCTAAATCTAAATGTTAAATCTAAATCTAAATGTTAAATCTAAATGTTAAATCTAAATCTAAATGTTAAATCTAAATGTTAAATCTAAATCTAAATGTTAAATCTAAATGTTAAATCTAAATCTAAATGTTAAATCTAAATGTTAAATCTAAATCTAAATGTTGAATCTAAATGTTAAATCTAAATCTAAATCTAAATGTTGAATCTAAATGTTTCGGGTGAAACTAAATATATAACTAATATGCAAATTTAAAATGCCGGTAACCGGAAGTGCCAAAATAAAAGCGCGAGGAAGTCAGTGTGTGTTTATAGCATGGTTTAGTGTCAAATAACGTATAAAAACCATCTCATCTGAGGAAATGGTCTCTTGGACATGGATTATCGTGATAATAACTAAAATAATAAACACGTATGGAGAAACTGAGTAGAGTTTCGTGATGAGAGTAATGACATGACATTCAGTCAAAGTGAGCCCCCTAGTGGCTGGCTATTATGGCTACAGGTCATAAGTCCCGCACTTTTCATAAAAGTGACACTAGCCGACTCTTCAAATACAGTTTCTCCAAACGTGTTTATTATTTTAGTTATTATCACGATAATCCATGTCCAAGAGAGACATGATGAGATGGGTTTTATTCGTTATTTGACACTAAACCATGCTGTAAACACACACTGACTTCCTCGCGCTTTTATTTTGGCACTTCCGGTTACCAGCATTTTGAATTTGCATATTAGTTAAATATTTTGTTTCACCCGAAACATTTAGATTCAACATTTAGATTTAGATTTAACATTTAGATTCAACATTTAGATTTAGATTTAACATTTAGATTTAACATTTAGATTTAGATTTAACATTTAGATTTAGATTTAACATTTAGATTTAACATTTAGATTTAGATTTAACATTTAGATTTAGATTTAGCATTTAGATTTAGATTTAGCATTTAGATTTAGATTTAGCATTTAGATTTAACATTTAACATTTAGGTGTAACATTTAATATTTAGATTTAACTATTTGAAATATCTCTAAGTTGACAAATATTGTTGTAAATGTGCTAAAAAGTGACCGTCAAAAATTCATACCAGTTTTTTAAACATTGTTTGAAGCTAAATGTGACAAAACGTTGCTGTTATTTTCAGCGTGAGCCGCTTTACAAACGGCGCCCCATAGGGAACAGCCTTCTGTAACTTAACATTTAAATCACGCTTAATATACAATATGAAGTTCCTAATAATTACAAATGACTGTAATGTATGAAGGTAAAATAGTAGCAAAACTCGAGAGCACGTAGATGTGAATTTGAGAACTTGTACAATAAATATTTGTACTTGTACATGAACATTTACACTCACAGCTCCAATGTGAAAACCTGTAAAATAAAAATCTGAAGTTGAATGTTGAAATTTGCACTCGCATAGGCTACAATATTCTCAAACCTGTATTCTGAATCTGAAGCTGCAGACAAGTAGACACAAATGTGTAAAATGCCATTCACAGAAATACAACGACAGACACAAACTTGTAATATATATTTTGCGTTCAATCTTACGTTCACATTCGCAGTACTACCTCAAATAGGCACTTGCAACTTCTCAAAGCTGTCACTGCAATTTCAAATTTCGCGCCTTGACTTTTGCTACTCTTTTTGCGATATATCAGGTGCAAAACTAACTTGTGCACTTGAAACTCAGAGGCGGCGAGAGAGAAAGGGGGGCGGGAGCTGGGGTGTTCAAAGGAGCCGTTTTATTGGTTGGCAGCTAGCCAATGAAATGGGACTTCAATGATGTCACGAAACCCTCGTCCACTGAAACGTTAAAGGGATAGTTCACTTTGAAATTAAATTTTGGTATGTTTTAGCTTACCTGAAGGGCATCCAAGATGTAGGTGTCTTTTTTTCCGCAGTAGTTTCAATTTTGATATTTTTAGGTCAAACCGTTCTTGTCTGACAGTCATATAATGCAGGTCTATGGTCCCTGTCTCAAAACACAAGCACAGAGTCCAAATTAAAACAATTCCCCATCGTCCAAATTAAACAATTCCCCATCATAAGTACACACTGATGGCCTAAAACACGAAACGAGCGGTTTGTGTGAGAAACCGAACAGTATTTTTATCGTTTTTACCTCTTATAACACAACCACGTCGAAGTGATCTGAAGTCGCGGGCGCTTCCTGCTGTGTGACGTGTGCGCAGACTGGTGCATAGATATATATACACTAGATGTCGCATTAAAGACATTCGTTCCAATGAACTGCCGTAGCCAAGGCAAAATCTAGTATATATATCTATGCACCAGTCTGCGCACACGTCACACAGCAGGAAGCGCCCGCGACTTCAGATCACTTCGACGTGGTTGTGTTATAAGAGGTAAAAACGATAAAAATACTGTTCGGTTTCTCACACAAACCGCTCGTTTTGTGTTTTAGGCCATCAGTGTGTACTTACGATGGGGAATTGTTTAATTTGGACGATGGGGAATTGTTTTAATTTGGACTCTGTGCTTGTGTTTTGAGACAGGGACCATCGACCTGCATTTTATGACTGTCAGACAAGAACGGTTTGACCTAAAAATATCAAAATTGAAACTACTGCGGAAAAAAAGACACCTACATCTTGGATGCCCTTCAGGTAAGCTAAAACATACCAAAATTTAATTTCAAAGTGAACTATCCCTTTAACATGGCTTAATGCATTAGACTGAGGCTACGTTTACACGTGGATGGCTATTTTCATGAACGGACATTTCACCCCTCTTCGTTTTCAAAAATAACATCGTGCACACGAACCCGTGTAAATGCTGTCAAGAGCATGCTAAACCTGTAGGTGGCAGTGTAACGAGAAGCTCAAGCCCACCTTAGCCAATCAGAATCCCGAAAATAGTCACATTCTGTGACGGCGCTGCCTAAAACTCCGTTTTTCTCAGTTTACATGCAAACATGCAAACGAAGATTTTCAAAATCTCCACTCTGGCCGGAGTTTTTAGAAAGAATCGGTTTCATTGGCGAATCCTCCGTTTGCGTGTAAACGAAGGGCGCAAACGAAGGGAAATGTCTCCGTTTTTCAAAATAACCATGTATGTGTAAACGGGGCCTGATATTAAAATAAATAAACGATATTATCAAACTCAGTAAACAACACAATGCTTATAATGCATACTACAGAAAGCAAATGTGTGTTCAGTGCAAATAAACTAGCTGCCTGTGTTTTATTAATAATTTAACGATTTATGTTTTTTTGTTTTTTATTTATTTTATAACTGTTGGTCCATTAAGCCTTATTAAGCGTTTTTTTGGTTTTCTACGTACAATTAAACTCGTGGCATCCATATTCAGAGCTCAATTGCTTTGCTTTATTTGTATGGTGTTTCCTGAGTTTGGTCTTTTAATATCACTGTCTCAATTAAACGTGTTGTGTTCATATTCTGTGCTCATCTGCTTTTCTGTAGTATGCATTATAAGCATTGTGTTTACTGAGTTTGATAATATCGTTTATTTATTTTAATATCAGTCTAATGCATTAAGCCATGTTAACGTTTCAGTGGACGAGGGTTTCGTGACATCATTGAAGTCCCATTTCATTGGCTAGCTGCCAACCAATAAAACGGCTCCTTTGAACACCCCAGCTCCCGCCCCCCTTTCTCTCTCGCCGCCTCTGAGTTTCAAGTGCACAAGTTAGTTTTGCACCTGATATATTGCGAAAAGAGTAGCAAAAGTCAAGGCGCGAAATTTGAAATTGCAGTGACAGCTTTGAGAAGTTGCAAGTGCCTATTTGAGGTAGTACTGCGAATGTGAACGTAAGATTGAACGCAAAATATATATTACAAGTTTGTGTCTGTCGTTGTATTTCTGTGAATGGCATTTTACACATTTGTGTCTACTTGTCTGCAGCTTCAGATTCAGAATACAGGTTTGAGAATATTGTAGCCTATGCGAGTGCAAATTTCAACATTCAACTTCAGATTTTTATTTTACAGGTTTTCACATTGGAGCTGTGAGTGTAAATGTTCATGTACAAGTACAAATATTTATTGTACAAGTTCTCAAATTCACATCTACGTGCTCTCGAGTTTTGCTACTATTTTACCTTCATAGCCGCGAGTGTTATTAGATTTGGAGGCATTGTGCTAAACTGACATCTGTAGAAATGTTTTCTGGATCACAGATCAAATAAAAACCAGGTTTGGGTATCAGGGGTCTCATTTATAAAACTGTGCGTAGGATCCTTACTAAAAGTGTACGTGCGCCCGAAAGCCAAAAATGGCGTAACCTACGCCCAAAAATATATTCAGACTTACAAAACCGTTCGTCCGTTATCGGTGTCGCCAAACTGCTCCGTCTCCAAAACGTTCGTACACATGGGTCACAGTTTGCGTGCAGATGCGCACATTTTCCCGTCAAGTTTGTTTTTCTTAATTTACATCTTATGCGTCGGAAGTGTCGTCCGCCTCTCTCAGGGCCTGTTCGGTGATAAACGAGGATCAGATGCTGTTACTTTCGTTTTCCTCTTCTTCGTGTGTTTGACAGGAGGGTTTGGAACAGCTGAACACACACCGAGACCTACTGCACTGGAGCGGGATATTATACCACATAGGCTATATCTCTAAATCCTGTTTAAAACCTCTTAAATAGACATTTCAACAGTGCATCTGTTATATTCCCTGTTTCTGGACTATTATCTAAGATGCTGGATATTGTAAATGACTGACATCCTGAGGTTTGTATTATACATTCAATCCTTTTGTTTTGTATTAGGACACAAATGATTCATGATTCAGAAGTAGAGCTGGATATGGCCAAACAGTGTTTGTACACTATTTTTCTTCCTAAAGTGTGTTTTTTATTATATTTTTCTGGATTCTATATTTTATGACTAAATACAAATGTATCATCAAATATGGTGTGTTTTGAAATGAATTCAAAGTTTCTTTTTAAATGTAATCAGACAGTTTCAGTGTGTGTTTGACAGTAGTTTTCCTCAGATGAAACGGGGAGTGACTCTGAAGAGCAGCTCTGGAGATGAAGATCATGTGGAGTGTCCTCATACAGTGAGACTGTGTGTGTGTGTGTGTGTGTGTGTGTGTGTGTGTGTGTGCGTACTCACATTTGAAAGAGAGAATTAAAACGTCAACGCGACAGGCAAATCAGCAAGACCATAGTCAATATTGGAGTAACTTTTCCCAGATGGAAAGAGCTCATGAGGAGAAAAGATTTTAAAACGGACGCCGAGGTTGCCTGCTTTCTTCTCGACAGGTAATTCAGCCTGTTGTAATTCATTTGTGTAAATTCGAAGTTTTATAGTTGCTTGTCTAACCATAGCATGGTTGTGCATAACGCCAGAACGACCTCTAGTATAACTTCATCCTCGCGTCAATGGTGAAAAAGTATTGTTTACCTTGTAACATAAATCTGTGCTGCGACGGATCACAGGTGATGAATAGTTTTAAAGGCGCAATTTTTTAAGCTATATAAAAAAAGGACACTGTAAATTTTAGTTATTTTTAATTGCTTTTACTTTGTACACATTGTAACGTTAGCCTAATCTGATTATGCTGGGATAGCCGATTCCATGGGTGACGTTTACCTCCTGACATCTGTCCTGTAGTTTTATTCATTTTAGACGTATTGTTTATTATTGTCATGGACGAAGTCGATAACTGGAAGCCATGTTAATCTTGGAATAATACGGCCACCGTAGGAGTTAAAACGCCCTCGGAATTGAGAGGAACAGAAACTAATATTCACTGGGTAGTCATATACAATTTCACCGCTAGATGGGGGTAAAAATCACACAGTGTAGCTTTAAGGGTACAAACCTGGAGGGAATCATGACCTTCCTTTTGATTTCCATTCCCTAACTGAAGTGGTGATTGGTGCCCTTCGGTGCGCAAACCATGGTGTTTCCAACCATTCTTGAAGAGCTGTAGGTGTTTCTGGATTTGTGGAAGAAAGGTCCAGTGCAGTGCATACATGTGTACTTCGTTGTCAGGATTAAGCAGGCCCTCCCTCTCCAAGCTGTAGAAACAATTATAGAAGAGGTCCAACACTCCCCCAAAAACATCCCTCCACAATCGTTCGATGCTGAATATTGAAATCAAACAGAATAAAAAAAAAAGTATTGAGTGAAAAAAATATCTGTTACCAAGTACCACAAAGAGTTAGTTCACCCAGTAATGAAAAATCTGTCATTTATTACCCTTAATTTAAGAATTTCTTCTCTTCTGTGTCAGATCTCCTACGCTGTTGATGTAGTAAACACAGTGCAGTGCTTCCGGGTTCTCGTCACTTCATAACATTACGGTTGAACCACTGGAGTCACATGGACAATTTTAACGATGTCTTTACTGCCTTTCTGGACCTTGAAAGTGGTCGTTGCACACGCATATCACACGAAGTGTGATAGTTAAACCTTCCGTAATACAGTCTAGGCCCATTTGAACATTGACAAAGTCTAAGAGATTTATGACCAAAATCCAAGTTAGTTGGCAATACCAATATAATAATAATCGATTTAAATTTAACAGGAAATATTAGCGTTGGTTGAGTGTACTTCTTCCAGTGAGGTGAGAATTCCGATTTGTTCCTCTGGTGGACACCATGAAACGTGCCACTTCAACATTTCCTCCTCCTCTGTCAGACCTAACGCGTGATGGCACTCCATGCATGTCGATTGCTTCGAGAAAGCTTCTCATTACTGTAGAAGCACGGTTGTTGGTAGCAGCAGTCAGATAAACAATCGGACGGCTAAAGCCATCTATCCCACCGTGATTCACCATCCGCCATCTATAATAAATAATTTTAAAGATTTAAAAAAAGAATTAAATTTAAATTTATGTAAAAAAAAAAAAAAATTGTAGGTACCAATTATAAAGGTACATCACTGTACATCAAGTTAGCACAGTATACGTGTTTGTCAAATAATTTAATTTACATCTAAATTAAACACCAGACATGACTGATGAGGCGATGACCCACAAAGACTTGAGTCTTTCTAAACCAGAAGATGCAGTGTTCCTTGATGAACTTGTTTCAGTGAACTTCTGAGGTTCCTTGCTTCCACATGGAAGCCTATACTCAAATGCTTAATTGCTCCCTTTGTGTCCATCTTTATTTGTCTCCCAATGGGTGGTGGCCACACTTTGTTTTTTGTCAATGGTGTGTATATTTATCTTATGCTGTATCCATCCATTTCATGTGACATAACCATCTGACCGTGACATCAGCGGGGAGAAGTACTGGCAGGCTATAGTGGTGCAGGTTTGACGTCAACATCCCACCCACTGGTTCCCATGAGATTCTCCTATGGGGTTTTAAATGTTTTTTTGTTTTTTTTTTTCACTTTGAGTAAAATAAAGCCTGTGTTAAACTTAAGATAGTTTGAAGTTTTGTTCAACAGCGTAAATTACACACACCCATACTCAAAACACAATTTTTGTTATGTTAATTTTTAAAAACATATGTTTCTAATAACTAGAAAAGACAGCTTGGGGTGTGGTGTGTGCAGTTAATGCTGTACAACAAAAATTATCATCAAGTTATGTTTACCACAGGCTTTATTTTACTGATAAATTGAAGATCCTCACTATAAAACCCCATAGGAAAATCTCGAAGGAACCAGTGGTGATTTACTCCTCTGGGTTTTGAAGTCACACCTGAAACATGATTAAAAAACACATGAACATCTCAGAAAACAGACCTCAAGTTACCACAGACTGGACCAAATCTAACATTCATTTATACATGATCAAAGGTCCAAAGATCAAAAGTCTTTCTTGGCATCTCTGTTTACATATGGCAGGCGGATCACACTGAAACAGATGGAGTGTGGACACACAATTGCAAATGTTTTGCTTTTAATTGTAACCCCTCTTCACCTTTTTTTCCTCTACATAGTCAAGTGTTAAGAACGTAGAATCATATTTTGAAAATCACTTTTGACGAATCCAAAATGTAGTCTTAGCTTATTAGTTCATGATTGCCGTCTATATGCCACAAACTGTTCGGAGCTGGCACAGAATATTGTCTGGAGCCCCGGAGAGTGCGCAGCATAACCGCTTCTGGGTCTATGCGTTGCATGGATTCTTTCACACGTCGTCCTACAAAAAAGTTAATTAAATAGCCACACACAAAACTGCAAAAAAAATTGAAATGAAGGTGAAGAATTACAGTATACAACGTAAGTGAATACACCCATAAACCCGGCCCGATCATTGTCAGAGGTTAAACACGATACATGATTCAACAACTTACGTTGGATCCTTGTTCCTCTGGCTCTGAGATGGCCTAACATCATTTGGTAGCCGGTATTAGGATGCCGCCTGAGGATTTCACGCACCATGGCATCCAGCTCTCTGTTCCCAAGAATGCTATATAAATCAGAAACCCTAAAGGGAAGTTTACAGCCATGTCGATTGGAATCGGGCCGAGGTGTACACACGGTGTTAGGAACTTACAGTGGCAGGGTAATAGCGCCATAGGCTCGTTTTTTCCCTTATCAGTGCAAAAGAGACTCAAAAATACTCTGTTGATTTTGATCTTACATGCTTGTGTTATACATCATTCAAAACTGTACTTGTGTACACTCATAATAAAAACAAAATGTTGTGTTTTTCATAAAATAAAGAGAATAAACATGATGCGCGTTCTGCCGTCTCTCTCTGTGTGAAACTCATTCTGAAACGCGACAGAAAATGACCTGTAACTCAGCGAATGTTTGTCACACAGACTTGAAACTAGTAGTGGGAAGTTCGGATCATTTTACTGACTCGGATCTTTGAGTCTCGTTCAGCAAAATGAACGAATCTTTTTTCGAGTCATTTCGTTCATTTCAGCAGAATATAATTAAAATGGCATGTTAAATAGTCCATCACATCTAGTACTCATGAAAATGTTGATTACATTTGTAAAAAAAATAAAAATTAACTATAGGGTAATGCAGCCAAAGCCAAATGACAAGAAACTGAAATGTTTTATTAATTGATTAGTTGTTGGGTCTTAAGTTCAGGCTATTGCAGTCTGACTCTGTTAGTTCACCTCTCCTGATCCGAGATGTTCTTTCCTTTGCAACTTCATATTTATCACGTTTGTTCTCCGCCTCTCGTGTCTTCGGGTTCGAACTTCTCGAGACGTTAGTTGTCGACTCGTCAAGACTCTGATCTGGGGCTGGGCCGTGTGTGATACAGCAGGTCCGGAAAGAGAAAGTCTCGAGTCTCGAGTTCAATAAACAAACAATAAACAACCAGTCAAGAGTGTGTAAAGTGTTGTGATAAGCTAGGTGATTTATTATGGACAAAAAACATAGTGAATGACTAAAAAATATGCATGAATCCAAAATACATAACACTTAATTTAATTTTTTTTTTTAAAACAGATTTTTATTCAGTAATAACACAAAGGACAGAAAAATAATATAACAAGGGGATAGCCTATCAATAAATTACAGCTGATTCAAAAATAAGTAATATTCTAATTGACTTGAATTTGTGACTTGAATAGTCAAATCAATATATTTCCCATATTTGTATATGGCTATGATATTTACTGAAAATTGTAATAAGTCTCATCAAAATGATTTCCCCCATCATACGGATAAAGCTTAAAGGGATACTCCACTTTTTTTTCATATTAAACTATGTTATTCCCTTAACTAAGACGAGTTGATACATACCTCTCTCGTCTCAGTGCGTGCACTCAATCGCTCTGTCTTGAGGCGAAACTTTGTTAGCACTTAGCTTAGCCCAGTTCATTCAATATGGGCCAAGCAGAGAAGCTACCAAACACCTCCACGTTTTCCCTATTTAAATACAGTTACTCGCGTGTAAAATGGATAACTATATTGTATGGCGGAATACCATAGCAAGTGCTTGTAAGCACTTCGACTTGGCGCAGTAGCCTAATATCTTCACTCGTCCAAAAAAAGACAGGCACCATTACCACCCAAGCCTGCGGGCCCAGCTCGCCCTCCCCTCCTCCTGTGAGAGCTCTTCGGCCTCTGCCACAACGCCAGGGCCCACACCCTCCTCCATCTGCTCGAGGTGAACCGAAAACAACTGATACCAGCTCTCAGTGATATGTGTCGGGTCCCCGTTTTGATAACAGTAACTTTCTCAAATGTTTACAGAACAAACGGGAACCCAGTGTGCCTGTATCTTCCTCTATTGCTGTTCTATTACAAGATAGAAAGTCTAAGGCCTTCAATAGCCGTACAGCAAACCTAACTAATCTGGTGCCTCTTACACGTCAAACTAATATTGCTGTGGGGAAAAGTAAGACTGTTAAGTTAGCACTTCTAAACATCCGCTCACTTAAAAATAAATCACTTCTAGTCAACGACTTAATAAACACAAACAATCTGGATTTTATGCTTCTGAATGAAACCTGGCTAGAAGACAGCTGCAGTGCAACAATCCTCAATGAAGCAGCCCCCCCGAACTTTACTTTTATGAGTGTCTGCAGAGCTGTTAAGAGAGGTGGGGGTCTAGCTGCTCTTTTTAAAGATATCTATCAATGTAAGCAAATATCATTTGGGAATTACTTGTCTTTTGAATATCTGGGTATTGTGTTAAAAGGTGCTCCACGCATTTTACTTATCATTATTTACAGGCCTCCAAAATACTCTCCAGCCTTTGCTGAGGACTTTACAGAACTGTTATCAACCATTACCTCAGAGTTTGACTGTTTTGCCATTGCTGGAGATTGTAACATCCACATAGATAATGCAGAAACCAATATGGCAAAAGAAATCAAAAGTGTTTTAAAAACATTTGATCTGACTCAGCATGTACATGGACCCACACACAATCGTGGACACACTCTAGATTTACTCATCAGTAAGGGTCTAAACATTTCATCGATTGTTATTAAGGATGTAGCACTGTCTGATAATTTCTGTATTTTCTTTGATATATTGATCTCTCCTGCCACTGAAGCTAGATCTGTGTCTGTCAAGAAGAGATGCTTAAATGAGAACACTAGTGTACTATTTATGAAGGCTATATCCTTAACACCAAGCATATCTGCAGACTCTGTTGATTTTCTCCTTGATTCCTTTAACTCAAAAGTTAAAGGTGTAATTGATGATATTGCTCCTGTTAAAGTCAGGAAGAAGAGTGGCAGACAAAAAGCACCTTGGAGAAACTCAACAGCAGTGCAAACTATGAAAAGACAATGCAGAAAAGCAGAGCGCATGTGGCAGAAGACTAAACTTGTAGTCCATTATAACATCTACAAAGACAGCCTTCATGCTTTCAATATGGAACTAGGCAAAGCTAGACAGACTTTCTTCTCAAATATTATAAACAGTAATTTAAACAACACACACACTCTTTTTGCTGACAAACCCCCCAAGCCAGATTCCCAGTGAAATGCTGTCAGAGAACAAGTGCAGTGAGTTTGCTTCTTTCTTCTCTGAGAAAATCAGTAATATCAGAAAAGTGATCAGCACATCCTTGAGTTGCGCTGGGGTCAGACAGATCAAACCACCTGAGAAAGTAGTTACTATGTCTGACTTCAAAGAAATTGATGGCAAAATTTTGGAAGAAACCGTACAGCACCTTAAAACATCAACCTGCGCTCTTGACACACTTCCCACATCATTTTTCAAAAGTGTGTTAAACAGTTTAGAAGCAGATCTTCTAGAAGTGGTAAATGCCTCACTTCTCTCTGGGAGTTTTCCAAACTCCCTGAAAACTGCAGTTGTCAAGCCCCTCCTGAAAAAGAACAATCTGGATAAGACCATATTAAGCAACTATAGGCCGATCTCAAATCTTCCTTTCATAGGCAAGATCGTTGAAAAAGTTGTCTTCAATCAGCTGAACAAATTCTTATGCTCGAATGGATCCTTTGACAATTTTCAATCTGGTTTCCGACCGCACCACAGCACAGAGACAGCGCTCATAAAGATAATAAACGATATTCGCTTAAATACTGATTCAGGCAAACTATCAGTGCTGGTGCTACTCAACCTCAGTGCTGCATTTGACACTGTCGATCATAACATACTTCTTGACAGGCTGGAAAACTGGGTGGGGCTTTCTGGGATAGTCCTAAAATGGTTCAGGTCATACTTAGATGGGAGAGGTTATTATGTGAGTATAGGAGACCATAAGTCTGAGTGGACATCCATGACATGCGGAGTCCCTCAAGGCTCAATTCTTGCGCCACTCCTGTTCAACCTGTATATGCTCCCAATGAGCCAAATAATGAGAAAGAACCAAATTGCTTACCACAGCTATGCAGACGACACACAGCTCTACTTAGCCCTATCGCCTAACGATTACAGCCCCATTGACTCCCTGTGCCAATGCATCGATGAAGTCAACAGTTGGATGTGTCAAAACTTTCTTCAGTTAAACATAGACAAAACTGAAGTCATTGCGTTTGGAAACAAAGATGAAGTTCTCAAGGTGAACGCATACCTTCACTCTAGGGGTCAAACAACTAAAAATCAAGTCAGGAATCTTGGTGTGACACTAGAATCAGACCTTAGTTTCAGTAGTCATGTCAAAGCAATAACTAAATCAGCATACTATCATCTGAAAAATATTGCAAGAATTAGATGCTTTGTTTCCAGACAAGACTTAGAGAAACTTGTTCATGCTTTCATCACCAGCAGGGTGGATTATTGTAATGGACTCCTCACTGGCCTTCCTAAAAAGACCATAAGACAGTTGCAGCTCATACAGAACGCTGCCGCCAGGATTCTGAGTATAACCAGAAAATATGAACATATCACACCAGTCCTCAGGTCTTTACACTGGCTCCCAGTTAAATTTAGGATTGATTTTAAAGTATTATTACTGGTATATAAATCATTCAATGGCCTAGGACCTCAATACATTGCAGATATGCTCACTGAATATAAACCCAACAGATCACTCAGATCACTAGGATCATATCAGCTAGAAATACCAAGGGTTCACTCAAAGCATGGCGAGTCCGCTTTTAGCTATTATGCTGGAACCAGCTTCCAGAGGAGATCAGATGTGCTCCTACAGTAGTCACATTCAAATCTAGACTCAAAACACATCTTTTTAGCTATGCATTTACTGAATGAGCACTGTGCCAATGTTCGTCCGACTGTTTGTACTGTACTGTATTTTTTATTTTTTATTTTTCTTAACTGTTTTAATTATTCTTATTTCTTTTTATTATTTTAATTTCTTTTATGTAAAGCACTTTGAATTGCCATTGTGTATGAAATGTGCTATATAAATAAACTTGCCTTGCCTTGCCTTGCCTTGCCTATACGTTCTATGTTTAAACATTAGATTATAGTTAGATTATAGATAATTCCATGATCAATATTGAATGTTCCAAGTGGATATGATGGTTCTTGGTTACCTCGTATAAAAAATAAAATAATAATAATAATAATACATTTCATTATCACAAACTATGATAGTTTTGCTCAAGTGAAGTAGAGCCATAACTCAGTGTGCAGGAGGCGTAGATCCCGAAGACGGGTAAGATTCTCTGATGGCCATAGATGGGAACGACCTAAGCCATGGGCTACGCCGCCACTGGGGCACCTGCCCACCAGGTTTCGGGAGGTATTATCTACGAAAAGGGAGTGGTTGTGATGTTACTTTGGGCCAAGAGCATCAAAGGGGGGTCTGTAAGAAATTATGTTCTGTTCCCAAAAACTTCCACTCCAATATATATATGTATATCAAAATGTTCCTTCACTTAAAAGAGTTTAATTATCATATAGAGAAAATTACATTCAATCTCAGTAATAAGTAAATAATAGTATCACAGAGGGCAACCAACAACCATCTTGATTAAAGGCACTTAAAACAATCTTATCACTTAAACCTTTGACTGTTTGTATTTGAAAGAATAACATAGAACCTTCTGTGGGACACTAGGGACCATGGGGTGTCTCAATTTCATTAACATACAGACCACAGCTGTTGCAAGAAGAGCAACTTCATTTACATTAAGACCAGGATAAAAGGTTTAGGATTGGGTATGTTCGGGGTACATTCTGACGCCGGTGAACCCAAGGTGCTTTGTGTACCTTGCCACTGCTATGCTGTAATAAACTTCATTTTTGAGATCTTCGACGTCCACATCATTTTTTCTTACAACGTCAAAGGCTATGTCGTCACTGTCTCAGGCCCGGCCACTTTAAGAATGACTGTCCTAAGGCTGCATGCCCTGCGGCTCCCTCGGATACTGCTCAGTTAAACTAAAGAGCCCATGCGACGAGAGGGATAGCATGGGCAGTTTTCATAAAACCTCCCTCACAGAAGATGTGCAAAATGTTTTTGTTAACAGCTGCAAACTATTGCCAGAAGACAAAACCGTGTTATATGTGGGGTCTCAAAGAGTTGATGGGGCAAGTGAGTTGTTTTATGCTCCTGTTTCGGTTAGTGGACGTTACACATTAAAGGGGTTACTGGATTCTGGTAGTATGGCCTGCACGCTTAGTGAAGAGGGTGAGTCCAAGCTGCAAGTTGATGGTCTTTTTCCACCACCTCAAGTGATTGCAAGTAATGTGGTCCTGGTTGGCTGTGGCGGCCTAACGATAATTGAAGTCTATGGATTCAAGTTTGTTGTTCCTACTCTTGTGGTGCCAGGACAAAGAGATGAGTTCATAATTGGAAGTAATGTGATCAAATGTGTTGTGCAGAAGATGAAATCGCATGACAAGTACTGGGAGCTTCTTTCCTGCAATTCCAATAATCCTGAGTGTGAGCAATTCCTTGAGCTTCTGAGTTGTATTTCCCGATGGTCTGGGCCTCAACAGCCTGATAAACTTGGAACTGTGAAACTCTGTCAGGCAGTCACTCTACTTCCCAAATGTGAGCATCTTGTTTGGGGGAAATTGCCCGCTAACGTGCCTGTTTCTCCAGGAAGTACAATAATTGTTGAGCCAACCACTGCACGTTCAGCACCTAGAAACATCCTAGTTGGACGAGCAGTAACACCAATGTGGGGCGATCGATGGGTGCCAATGAAGATACTTAACCCTAATCCAACATCAGTGACACTAAACTGGCCGATGTTTCCTCTTGTCTAGCTGTGGAGGATCTCACAGTCATTCAGGGCTTAAGTAGAACCCATTGTCACGTTTCTGAGTCAGTACCCCTTAAAACTGCTTCATCCTCTGATCTTGCACGATTGCTGGGAGACTGTGGTCTGAAAGATATTGACATTGATGGATGTGAGGTTTCTGAGGTCTGGAAGAGGAAATTGACGGATCTTCTTGTGGCATACCAGGATGTTTTCTCGAAGGATAAGCTGGATTGTGGAGAAACAAAGGATTTTGTGCACAGGATCCATCTTTATGATGAGCGTCCATTCGAGTCTGCCCTATCGCCGCATACCACCTGCCCACTATCAAAAATTGAGAGAAGTGTTGTCAGAGATGGAGGAGAAAAACATAATCAGCAAGTCTGTCAGTGAATATGCGTCACCCTTGGTGATGGTCTGGAAAAAAGACGGTAATCTGAGGGTCTGCACTGATTTTCGTTGGCTAAATGCTAAACCCTTCAAGGACGCCCATCCTCTGCCCCATCAAGCTGACTGTCTCGCAGCCTTGGGTGGTAATGCCCTTTTCAGCACCATGGACTTAACTTCAGGATTTTACAACATACCACTCCATGAGTCTGACCGAAGATAAACTGCCTTCACAACACCAATGGGCTTGTATGAGTATAATCGTCTCCCTTAAGGTCTTTGCAATAGCCCAGCTTACTTCATGCGCATGATGCTCAGCATTTTTGGAGACCTTGACTTTTCCAGTCTGCTCTGTTATCTGGATGACTTGTTGGTCTTTGCTCCTTCTGAAGAGGAGGCATTGAAGCGGCTGGAGATCGGGTTTTCTCGATTGAGAACCAGCAACCTGAAGCTAGCACCTAAAAAGTGTCACTTTCTGAGAAAATCCGTAAAGTTCCTGGGCCATGTGATAGATGGTACTGGTGTTTCAGTTGATGAGGAGAAAGTTAAAGTCATCTCTGCTTTTCAGAAGGAGGACTTAATGAAGGAAAACAAAATCACACCTTCACAAAAAAAGATCAGATCGTTTCTTGGTATGGTCCTGTACTACCAGTCCTTCATTCCAAGTTGCTCACGCATTGCCAGACCCTTATTCAACTTAACAGCTGGCCAGAAACGCTCAGTGAAAGCTGCTGGTAGTCACAAGAAAGCAGGCACTTTTCGGGAGTTGACACCTCAGGACTGGACCCCTGACTGTGATGTAGCGTTTGAAGAGCTAAAACGGGCCCTTGTTGACAGTGTGGTGCTGGCTCATCCTGATTTTGAGCGTCCTTTTCTTCTCTGTACTGACGCCTCACTGGATGGCATAGGTGCAGTACTCTCTCAGATCCCTGCTGGTGAGGACAAGGCAAGACCAATAGCGTTTGCTAGCAAGGCTTTGAGCCGCAGTCAAACTAAATATCCTGCACACAGACTGGAATTCTTAGCTCTGAAGTGGGCGGTGTGCGACAAATTCAGTCACTGGCTTAAGGGCCATGAGTTTACTGTGTGGACGGATAATAATCCGCTGACATACATTATGACCAAGCCGAAGTTGGATGCATGTGAGCAGCGCTGGGTCTCGAAACTTGCTCCATATTTTTTTGAGATCAAATACGTTCCTGGAAAACTCAATGTTGTGGCGGATGCGCTCAGTAGGAATCCATTTGTCAGGCCAGTGAGTCAGCGGCTTTTGTCCGAGCCTTATTCTGAACTGTTGCGACAAGTACACTGTGTAGAGGATGGAAATGTGCAAGAGGTGTTCCGTCTTACCTGCCAACCGCAAACATTAGGGACAGGATCACTTGATGCTGGGCTGGATACATCAATGTCCGCTGATGACGTGTCTTCCATTTTGTCCTCCTGTGATGAATGGGAAACAGGAACTGAATGTAGAGCAACATCATTTGCTGAACATCTGAACTCTTTAATAAGTGGAGATGAGGAAGTGTTTCATTCTCTTTCACTGATAGACATACAAGATCACCAGCACAAAGACCCTGTCATTGCTAGAGTGTCTTATTATGTCGGCAGGAAACGCAGACCATCAAGACGTGAACGTGCCAATGATAACCAGTGTGTGCTGAGAATTCTGAAGCAGTGGGACAAACTTTGTTTGCTTAATGGAATCCTGTACAGAGCTATTAAAGACCCGCTCACCAAGCACAAAAAGTTCCAACTTGTTTTACCTGACTCCTTGAAGTCTGAGGCACTTTCGGGTGTACACGACCTGGCTGGTCATGAAGGGCAGCCCCGCACTCTGTCTTTGGCCCGTCAGAGGTTTTTCTGGCTTGACATGGAGCGTGATGTGCGGGATTATGTGAAAAAATGTCCCAGGTGTGTCCTCAGCAAAACTCCAGAGCCTGCAGCGAGAGCCACTTTGGAGAGTATTAAGACCACAGCCCCACTGGAGCTCGTTTGCATCGACTTCTGGTCTGCTGAAGATCGGAACAACAAATCTGTGGATGTTTTAGTGGTCACGGATCACTTCACAAAGCTGGCGCATGCATTCCCGTGTCAAGACCAGACAGCAAAAAGAGTTGCGAAGAAACTCTGGGACAGCTTCTTCTGCGTCTATGGATTTCCCCAACGCATCCATTCTGATCAGGGGGCTACCTTTGAGAGTGAGTTGATTGCCGAGCTCCTTGAACTAGCTGGAGTTGACAAGTCGAGAACCACTCCGTACCACCCAATGGGGAATGGGGGCTGAACGTTTTAACAGGACATTAGGTAATATGCTGAGGTCTCTTCCACCTAGGCCTAAGCAGAAGTGGCCGCAGTTGGTACAGACCATGCCATTGGTGACCAAGTGCTTGTGGCTAACAAGGGTTGCAGAGGGAAACGAAAACTTGCTGACAAATGGGAGCCAGTCATGTACACTGTTGTTGCCTCAAAACCTTCCATACATGTCTATAAGATCCGTGACAGAGCTGGTAATGAGAGAATAGTGCATCGGAATCTTCTTCTTCAAGTGAACTTCCTCCCTCTGCTTGAACCAGAAATGGCTAGTACTGATCGTGAGGTTGCTGAAGTACTTGCCTATAGTGTACCTTCACAGACATCTGATGCAGCACGCTGTGGTGGTCAAATCGAGCAACCACGCAGTGGTGAGTCCTTATATGTTGCCGAGATTGAGTCTGCTGGGAACGCAGATGATGGGCAGAATGAGGCTGAGGAACTCTCACATGCTCTATGTCGAACATCTCCATTGTTGCTACTTGTGGTGATGTCCGCACTTCTACATGGGTGCATTCTCAGTTGTCAAATCAAGAGGAGCCAAATGCACAAGTTGCCTTGTCAGTGACTGATGATGATACTGTGGCTGTGGCTGGTGCTATCCACTCTCCCCAAACTCCTGTCTCTGCCAGTGAACCCTTTAGGCAAGATCCTATAGCTGGGTTAAATACAGATGATCGTTACACTACCAGGCTTGGTAGAGTAATTAGGCCTGTTCGTAGGCTGATTGAGTCAATGGTTCAACTCGAAACCTTACTTGGTATGCAGTCTGTATCTCCTGTTATTCATGTTTAATTTTTATTTATTTTTTTCTTCTTACCGCTGTCTCTGGTAATACTTAGAGTCAAGTCTTGTATTTTCTAATGCCTATTGGTTCTGTTTAAGTACTTGGTCTGAGATTTTTCAAAGTGTAATGGGCACTTTGTGTATGCCCACAAAATGTGTAGAAGTTTGGCCAACTTTCTTCATATTTGTATCCCTTTCATTTGGGTAGCTTTTTACGCTGTGTCTTCACTGTTTTTGTAAGTGTGGACCATGTAACTCTAGTGACCAGTGTTTTTTTGTTATACTCTGGAAATTTTGTGTAAATTCTGAGGGGTGAGTGTAACAGGTACAGAAAGTGTACTGTTAAATGTATGTATAGTTTATTAGAATTCTCACAAAATTGTTCGTTTACATGTACCTGATATGACTGCCTAAGTGAAATGAGTACCTTTCCCTTTAATTGATGTGATGTCATGAGTCAATACAATTTCCTGTTCTGTCCCCTCCTCTTCCTCTTTGCATTGGTGACGCACTGAAGAGGTGAGGTTATTTTGGGCTCCTGTTAATCTAAATTAATCTTTATTTTAATCATTGCTTTTATGTCTATATTTTCACTCTAATTTATGTATATAATATTATTTTACCTATCTGTGTGGTTATTTTTGTCATTTCACCCCGATTGAGATATATTTTTGCATCTGAGCCTAAATGTGAAATGAGAGCACATGTGACAACTGTACATCACATTTGTTTTATAGAGTTAAAGAGGGCGAATCTCACTAAGAGGCTGATTACATTTGTTTGTACATCAGGAATAAAAGATCGGTGAAACTGCGAATGCTGTCTTGTTCTTCTCATATCAACCAAAACACAACGCAGACAACAGACCAGTTACACATGTATATTGAACAAAATAACTCACCTATTAAGAGTGCTGATGTTTGTTTTCCTCCCGCATCTGTTCTTCTTCTTCTTCTTTTATTGAAGAAATATCAAAACAAACAATACATATCAAATGCTAGGGGAGGTATAACAGTATTATAGGAATACATTAGTGTGTATATGCCTGTAAAATTATAATAACTTTTTGTTTCTTCGAGGGCAATATTTACTCAATATAATGCTTCACTTATTTTTAAATGCAATAAAACATGTTTTTCCCCCTGAAAATGTAATGTAGTTCAGGAACTTGAGACCTCCATTTTCAGGAGTTGATTAAGTTTTTCTAATATAATGTATCCTATTTTTCCACACAAAGTCAGAGAGCATCTTATCGATCTCCCTGGATATTTCATCATCAACCCGAAGAGCCAAAGCTGTACAAGTTAAGCGGGATATAAGATCAGAGCTCTCACTCTCAATGGCAAGTCTCTTAGAAGACATTGATTAAACAGTTTCTGGATAACAGGATTAAAGTTTACTGAACTTCTATTCTTTGATTCCTAGGTATCTGACTTGTATTTGACTGGAGTGTTATAATAAGATGCCCTGAACATTCTCTGACCGTTACAGTTCACACTTCTTTACATTCAGATGAACACCAGATGCTTTAGAAAACTCTCCTATCACTTTAATCGCAGTGGGTATTTGTGTTATGATGAGGCAGGAATGAAGCGGAGAGAGAATCCATATGCAAGCATTACTTTTAATAAAACAAACATGTAATCCAGGCAGACAACAGAACTTAGGACAGGAACATGCAAACAGCTACAACGACCAACAAACAACAACTGAAGCACAGAGGTTTAAATACACAGGCAAACAAGCTAAACAAGATAACAAGATAACAAGATAACAAGGGGGCGGGGCTAATTAGAAACACCTGGGAGACTAATAAACGAGAAAAACTACAAAGGACTACAAAACATGGCACAGGACAGGAAATAACAAAAATCCACTCAAGACAAGGGGAACACAAGACAGGAATCATGACAATTTGTTTATCAAATTGGAGAAAGAGGGTGATGTCTTCTGCTAATTGTGTTATAAAAAGTTCTCTATCAATAATAAACATACCTTTAACCGTACATGCACTCTTCCATGAACACCAGATTCAAGGACCTTTTTAAAGCACCTTTTATTTTATATCAAGCACCTGTCAAATTCCCACCCCAGCACATGGAGCGTCATGACAGACCTCTTAAAGGTCCCATTCCATGGATTATTTTTATTATTTAATAATGTTTCCAGGGGTGCCCTTATAATGTTAGTATGTTTTTTAGATCAAAAATTGTTATAATTTAGAAATAAAAGGCATATTTCCTAGCCTGATTTCATTCCCTGGTTTGAACACTCTGTTTGAAGGGGCGTGTCTGCTGTGAGACTTCAGTGTAAACGCCCTCTGCTGTGATTGGCTGACATGCTTGCATATGAAATATCTGGCATTACATGTGGAACTATCTGGAAAACTTTTACTATTACAGCTATTATACGTTTTTACTATTACAGCTATCTGGATTAACGAATCATGAGAAGTTTTTTAAGTATTTAGATCTATTACCATCACATAAAAGGTTGCAGTGATGAGCACTGAGCAGATGACAGTCTGTTGATCGCGTGAAAAAAGATCTTATCATTGCAACGCAGTTTCTGCACTATCACTAATGATTTCACCAATAAAGATAAAAGGTCAGTAAGTGTGTTTCAGAGAAAGTACTCAAAAGATTCCTGTGAAGCCTATTATACTGTGAAGTTATTTAAATAAACTGAGAATGGGACTAGGGCTCCATAATATATAGTTGCCCTTTTCTGACAGATAAAGCAATTACCATTTCCAATACGATTTTTGCATGTGAATGATTTGATTCAGTTCAATATTCCAAATGTCTCTTTAATTTGTGCCACCCCTGATGGATAAGCACAGGCAGTGTACAAGAAGACTAACACCTACTGACCGACTGAAGTTCACCAATCAGAAGTTTTGTACCCTTCACGCACTACGCACACCCACCAACCAGAAGCGGCACAGTCAAGGAGGATGAAGTGAATATAAAAGTCAAATGGCACAAATGTACCTATGCATGATTATTTGCAGATTTTACCATTATGCAGTTGCATTGGATCATATTGCAATAATTGTGCAGCCCTTAATGGGACACTAAAAAAAAGAAAGGAAATACAGCTAACCACACTGGGAAAGAGCCCTCTCCACGACACAGGTTGTTGGAGGCAATGGCTGAAAGAATCCAGCTGTTGTTGCATCCCTGTTGTGGAATTATGACGTGGTTTCGGTGTATACTGACATCACAATCAGCACAGAAGAATGGATGTGGTCGGCAGTCACGACAGCGGACAGAAGCTGGACTGCTGCCACACTGTTGGCAGATCTGAGATGTCACATTTTGTTGTGCCACCAATGGTATTCACCAGACAGGGTCTCTCTTTCTCCCACCTCTCTGAGAGGACACTTTTTCCAGTAGACCAGTCTGAGGAAGCTCGTGGTGGCTCAAAACTTACGAAACCTACTCATTCAAAACATCATTATTACTCTGAATTTATATATATATATATATTTTTTTAATATTATATTATATTAACATTATATTAACATCAAAATATATTGTGTTTTCTGAATATGTGTGTGTGTGCATGCCCAAGCATTTCAATGAACAAAATGCAGTCCCAGTTGGAAGGAAAAAAAGGGTGTGAGTTTATAGGAAAGAGGCTTAATGTATTTTACAGAAGTAATTAGAGACTAATCTAACTAAAATAATATCAGCATAATTTCATGTGTAAAGTCACAGTTCACTTCTGGGTTGAAACGGACCCAGACACAAAAGGTGTAACAAGTGTATATCTCTTCAATATAAAGAAAAAGAAAGAAAGATAACTGAAGAATACGAAAAGCATGACAGAACATCTAAACACAATCTAACATTTATTTTTCATCCTAAAAAACTGTATTTTTGTAGACATGTTTCTGTACCTCTTCTGGGTGAAAACAGATGCACATGCAAATAGGAGGGTTGAAATGCTGAGGTCTTTAAAGGTCCCGTTCTATGTGATCCCATGTTTCAAACTTTAGTTAGTGTGTAATGTTGTTGTTAGAGTATAAATAATATCTGTAAAATTATAAAGCTCAAAGTTCAATGCCAAGCGAGATATTTTATTTAACAGAAGTTGACTACAGTGAACGGCTGGATTGGACTACACCCCTCTACATCCTGCTTTAGTGACATCACCAGAACCGTGTTTAGACAAAACTTCTGATTGGTGAACTTCAGTCGGTCAGTAGGTGTTAGTCTTCTTGTACACTGCCTGTGCTTATCCATCAGGGGTGGCACAAATTAAAGAGACATTTGGAATATTGAACTGAATCAAATCATTCACATGCAAAAATCGTATTGGAAATGGTAATTGCTTTATCTGTCAGAAAAGGGCAACTATATATTATGGAGCCCTAGTCCCATTCTCAGTTTATTTAAATAACTTCACAGTATAATAGGCTTCACAGGAATCTTTTGAGTACTTTCTCTGAAACACACTTACTGACCTTTTATCTTTAAAGCTTTTCAAATCATTGATTTGTTTTTAAATGATTCCAGAATACTTCCCAGTTAGGATGATGCATGTCTTTAATCCCTGCATATGATGTGTCTTTCAGTGTGTATTGTGCTGTTGGAGATGCCCGAGAAAATATGTAGTTGTTCTCCGGGATCGTTGAGTGTCAACACAGGAAAAGTTGTTGCTGTGCTTGCAATGAATGGTAAGAATGAAATGAACTCAGGGGAACATTCCAGATCAAGTGTAGTGTCCATATCACATTCTGGGCAAAGTGCCCATAGGGACCTGGGTTGGACTTTAACCTGATCCCACCCCATAGGGCTCTCCCACTCGCTTTTGCCGCAACAGTCCTGGGGCCGTATTCACAAAGAATTTTAAGGCTAAAAGTAGCTCCTAACTGGCGAATTTAGGAGCAACTCCTAAAAATAATGGGCGTGTCACTCGTAACTTTAGGACTCCTAATTTTTTTGACTAAGAGTAATTCACGAAGCATTTTAGGCCTAAAAGCAGCACCTAAGCCTGGGACAGCTTAAAAGAAGTCGAGAGGACTCCTAACTCACTAAGACCTATTCACAAACCGCTTTTTGTGGCATTTCACGCTGCGATGTTTTGAAATGCGTATGCGGCGGCTACAGGAGCTTCCAATCGCGAGGGAACAATTTTACATTGTAGGCATAACTAGGGATGCAATAACACCACCAACAACAACCAAAACTAGGCTATTCATTGCATGTAAACTAATTGTAACGTTTCATTGTGAATCAAATTAAAATGTTCTTCTCTTTGCAAACGTAGGCAGAGGCATATAGTGACAGATTAATCAATAATGTTGCAAAGATATTGCATCAATCCATATTAGGCTACTAGGCTATTTGTTTTGCCTTACTCTTTATTCATTTAGGCTATTTATTCAGTTATTCATCATCTTCCGCCCTTCACACTTCTTGTGTAGCGCACGCATTCTCAGACCTGTCACCTGTCACTCATCATCATAGGGGAGGAGTTTGGAATCATTCCCGCGTTACAATCATCAGCCAATCAAGGTGGTCACTTCAGTCGAGCTCGTGCATGAGTAATGACGTCATCCATAGCAACGAAGACTCACTCTTAGTTTAGGAGTTGTCATTTTTCTTTACTAAGAGTAGGTCTGAAAGGCGTTGTGAATAACTTTTAAGAGAAAACTCCTAGCTAAAATCTTTTAGTGCGATTTAGGAGTACTCCTAGTGGTAAGATAAAATGCTTTGTGAATACGGCCCCTGATCTATTTCTATTCAAACGTTCCCTATAGAGGTCTGCGCTGGGCAGGATTTTCAGTCCTGCGTCCCCCCATTCCCGCAATATTCTGTCCCGTTCCGCTATAATGTGTCGTTTTTAGTCCTGCTCCCGCCCGCATCTATAACCTATAACCTCCCGCCCGCATCCTTCCCAAAAAGACCATAAGACAGTTGCAGCTCATACAGAACGCTGCCGCCAGGATTCTGAGCAGAGCCAGAAAATATGAACATATCACACCAGTCCTCAGGTCTTTACACTGGCTCCCAGTTAGATTTAGGATTGATTTTAAAGTATTATTACTGGTATATAAATCATTCAATGGCCTAGGACCTCAATACATTGCAGATATGCTCACTGAATATAAACCCAACAGATCACTCAGATCATTAGGATCATATCAGCTGGAAATACCAAGGGTTCACTCTAAGCATGGCGAGTCCGCTTTAGCTATTATGCTGGAACCAGCTTCCAGAGGAGATCAGATGTGCTCCTACTGTAGTCACTTTCAAATCCAGACTCAAAACACATCTGTTTAGCTGTGCATTTACTGAATGAGCACTGTGCCAATGCTCGTCCGACTGTTTGTACTGTACTGTATTTTATTTTTTTTATTTTTCTTAACTGTTTTAATTATTCTTATTTCTTTTTATTATTTTAATTTCTTTTATGTAAAGCACTTTGAATTGCCATTGTGTATGAAATGTGCTATATAAATAAACTTGCCTTGCCTTGCCTATAACCTTATGTGCATCTCCCGCCCGTGAAAGACCGCCGGATAGGCAGGAGGGATGTTCAGTTTTGTGTTCTGTCTCACGAAAGAGGCACTTGATGGCTGAGAAAGACTGCCAGATGTCTGATTTTAAGTTTCTTGGTTCTGAATGCACTACATGGGAGATAGTAATGTAGGCTACTCTTCTTTATAAATTCACAAACATCTGAAGTAGCCCAGTTGTGTCCTCTTCTTCTGTCATGATTTCAATTTCAAGTTTCAACAACGGAGCAGCAGGAAAGAATTGAAACCTCGTAAACAACACTGTCAGTTAGGCTGCCTAACAGAACATCCAGCTGAACTATATTTACATACACTACTTTCTCATTTGTATATGTTGTTTTTTGCGGAAGTGCAGTGAATCATCTGTTCCTCCCGCACCAGCAAACACACCTGTCTCATCCCGGCCAAAACCTGAATTATCCCGGCCAAAAATATTTCAAAACCTGTCCCGCGCTGCAGTCTTTTGTGTCGGGACATGCGGGAGGGACCTCTAGTTCCCAATGCATTTGTCAGAGTTGTGCATAATACAATGTGTTCTTGATTTTTCCAGGACGATATGATCTCAGTATGCCTGATCTGAAATGCGAGGCATGCAAAGCCACTTGGAGCGCTGGAGTGGATGACTTGGTCCGTAATGACTACTGGCCTGCTACCCTTCACTTTTCCACGGTGTACGTTTTGTGCTACAGATGTGTTTTGTTCATTCTTAAGAATGCTTGATCAACGAACTGTCCGCTTTGGCCGTGTGAGTATTAGTGGTGGGAATCACTAACAACTAGTACTAGTATTGACGAGTATCGCAGAATGACTATGGTGACATTATCAGCACACTGATTATTATAATTGGAGCATGTTGATGATATCAAAACACAGTGATTCAGCAATACTCGATACACTGATAGAACATCATCTAAGATTCAAAGTCTTTGTGTAAAAACTACCGCTCAGTAAAAAATCTAAATTCGTACACTACATGTAGAAAAGTACTGGAGCAATTTATCAACTCAATCACTCAAAACATTAGACCTGTGGATAAGATCAAGTAGTAATGTCCTCGTCACATCCTAGTCATGCAGTTTGCATTCAGAAAAAAACAAATAGGTCCATAAAGACATGGTTGGTTAAGTTTGCTATGGGAGTTGAGTCTTTTTTTGGGGGGGACTTTGGTCGTGATGTTTTCTGTCCGTGACATACAAAGAGCCAAAAGATTTCCCATGATGCACTGGGCGGAGCGGCTGCCTGCGGAGGCTCGATGCTGGAGGATTTGGCGTCACCTTTGACCTTATTAACTTTAGTTAATAGATAGATAGATAGATAGATACTGTAGATAGATTAGTTATGATTTCAGAGTTAGGAAGTTTCTGTAATGAGGCCCCAGGTGTCCCAATGCTTTAGTCTATATAGTGTATGCATTTGTACAACAGCGTGCACTGGACACCATTTTATTCCCCTCACTTTTTTCTTCAATGCAAGTTCACTTTTTTTTTATATGCATCACCAGGAGAAGCAATGAAATAAGTAGTACAAAAAAATGTATAAATGTATCAATTTTGAGCATCATGTTTCGATAAAATACTGTGAATTATGTTGGCATGTTTTACTGTTCTGAAACAGACTGGGAAGATCACAGCAGAAAAAGCTTTTTAGAGTTGTTAGATTTGAGGTGGAGAAGATCTGCAGGGAGGAGCATTTTGTCTGTCCTGCGTGCACCCCAGACATGCTTGCTGTTTCTGTGGACGGAAATCACGAGCACTACCGCTTTAAGAATGCAGCAAAGTACTTACAAAATGTGTGTAATTTGCAGTGTGGTTAAAGTAACCTTTGCTGTGTCATATTGAAGGTCAATGTGTACCTTTCTTTCATTTCGATCTGAAGAACAAGCCTTATTTGATGGCATCTTCATTACAAAAGGTGAAGTAGAGAGATTTGTGGATTACAGTCATTCTACCACCAACCATGTAAACTTGTGTAATATTTCTATAAACACCACCAATAACATCGTTTGGGTGAGTCCTGACTATTTATATCAACCTTCTTCCATGTTGTAGGTCTCTGGAAGAGGTGTCTGTGGAGGGGAGTGGTCAGCTGCCAGGGAAACGTCTCAGAGATCCTCAAGTAAAACTGATGAGGAGGGACTTGAGCTCTCCCTGCCAGCTTTCTGCTCGGCACAGCAGTGAATCCAAGATCCATGTCCCAAGATGAGACCCAATCCATGTCCGTTCATCTCTGAGGTGAATATATGCGTGCCAGTCCTCGGACACACAGAGATGTTCGTCTGTTTTCCATCAAACCCTCTCGTAAACCCCCTGAACCCTCGGATTATACGACACGTGACGCATCGACACGAGTCTTCTTCTATCTAGAAGCTTGATGCTGGTCTCTATCCACTGCCATTACGTGGAACTGTGTGAGTGGGACATTGGTTTAGATTTCTCCTTTTGTGGTCCATCAAAGACTAACCCTTTTAAAATCTTATTTATTTGTGGAAGAGTAATCTGGTGTTCATCTGAATGTGAAGAAGTGTGAACTTATGGCGGTCAGAGAATGTTCAGGGCATCTTATTATTACACTCCAGTCAAACACACAAGAATCAAAGAATAGAAGTTGAGTAAACTTGAATCCTGTTATCCAAAAAACGTTTAATCAATGTCTTCTAAGAGACTTGCTCTGATCTTATATCCCGCTTAACTTGTACAGCTTTGGCTCTTCGGGTTGATGATCAAATATCCAGGGAGATCGATGAGATGCTCTCTGATTCTGTGTGGAAAAATAGGATACATTATATAAGGAAAACTTAATGAACTCCTGAAAATGGTGGTCTCAAGGTCCTGAACTACATTAAACAATACATTAAATCATTTTGACCTGGAAAATGTTTGATTTTTTTTTAAATTGAGTGTTCATCAGAGAGGTTCAAGACCCCAGGACTTTTGTCACACTTGAACCACGGATACACACATAAAAAAGTGATGGATTTGAGGAGTTTTGTGGTTGAAATTTAAAACGGTACACTGTCAGAAAAAATGTGCAAAATTTGTACCTTCAGGGGTACAACGGCTTGTCACTGGGGCAGTACCCTCAAGGGTACACCCATTGTACCCTTTCACATGGGTACATATAAGTACCCTTGGAGTATGTACCTTTCAAAGAAAAATATGTACCTCTGGTGACAAAAGTGTACCTTTTAAGGTGCAAATTTGTCCTTTTAAGGGTACTGCCCCAGTGACGAGCGTTTTGTACCTTATGATGGCAAATTTGTACTTCATACAGCACATTAAAAAGGCCAGAATGCTCTTTATCATTTATTGAACAATCAAATTTATTAGTCTCACATTTTTCACAGGATGAATATTTTAAACACTATCACAATGTGTCATAACAGGATGCATATATTGAGCAATTTTACTCAACTTTTTATAATCTTAAAAAAATAGTAAACAGTAAGAATATTAAGCTTAAATATAAGCTTTTTTTCAAAATCAGTACATTTCATCAACCTTTTTTTACCATGCAATAAAACATGTTAACATCAAGAATCACAAAGAAATATCTTTTTTTTTTTTCAAATCAGTACTAGATCTCATTTTAAGTACATTTTTCTACTTGTAGTTTTGAACATCAAGAATGACAATGCAATCTTTCTATCAGTACACATTTCATTCATTGTAACTTTATACCCTTAAAACATTTGATCACAAACACACATTTGTAACAGTAAGATTAAGCTTAATATTATATTAAGCTTTTTTCAAAATCAGTACAATACATTTAATTAACCTTTTTTTTACCATGTAATAAAACATGTTAACATTAAAAATCACAAAGAAATTTAGTTTTTCAAATCAGTACTAGATCTCATTTTAAGTAAATTTTTCTACTTGTAGTTTTGAACATCAAGAATGACAAAGCAATCTTTTTTCCAACAGTACAACAGTAACTTCTATACCCTTAAAACATTTGATCACGAACATTTCACCAAACACAGTACTACACATTTAATTTGAACTTTTTAAACATTCTTGGGGATCACAAACAATTTATCATCTGCAGAGTATGTGTCAAGGGCCTGAAAGTCCATCTCTTGCCCTGGTTTCATAATACTCCATTCAAAGTCAACTTTGACTGTGTACGCATGGAAGTGTGAATCATACAACACTGGTATTAAAAACTTGCCACACAGAAACCATACAGTATTGACATTTAAAATATACTTAATTTGGAAAAATAGAGGAATGTCTTCTGCATGGACGTAGTCAACTATGAATACATCTTTTAAAGCATACTTCACACTGTCAACAGTCACTTCTGAAACACGCTGAATGTCTTTGCACAAATCTTCATTTCCATGTACATTTGTAAGAATTTTCTGTAGGTCTAATGGTAGCGATGACAACGGAGTCTCTATACTCCTACCTACTACGATCTCAAATTCATCAAGGATATTGGGAGTGGAAAATTCCCAGCACTGTTTCATCTGGTGCCTTTCGCTTAAAGTTTTGGCAATATTAATGAAATTTCTACAGCTACTTGCAACAGTTTTAAAATACTGATGCTTTGCCTCGAAACGCATGCACCAAAGTAAACGCAAAGGTCCATACATTGTTGTTAGCCTTGAGTAGTGAGTCAAATAATGACACTTGGGTGTTACAACATCCCCAAAAACATCACTTAACTGTGTCAAAAACTCACAAACAAGTGTGTCTAACATTGCTAGGTTTTCCCTTTTCACCTTTGGGGCAATTACAATGTCAACAATGTCACGACATAACAGATAAACATTCCAATGTTCACTATTGGGAGGAATACGGTGTGCCATTAAAAATGGCAAAATCCTAAACAGAAACCACTTTTGTGAAGCCGATCCAACAATTCCAGATTTGTGTAAAGTTCGCTCTGACAACTGTACAGGTGTGTTTTTCTTGTCATTTTGACCAATGGAAAGTTGCTGAAGTTCATCATTTAACTCTTGAATAGTAATATGTTTTTCTTTGTGAGCCCAGCTAAGAACTAGCTTCATTATTAGAGGAATGACTCCCTCTAATAAATCATGCATTATATCAGGTGGAAATGCCTTCGTCACATCAAAATAGTTTAGTTCATTAAATGGTGAAGCATAGTTTACACCATAAATTCTTTTATCCTCAGTGTTTTCAATACACGTTAGATGGTACTGGTGTACCTCTGGGGTTCTTAAAACAAAATCACTCTCTCTGAATTTCTCTTTTATTTCATTGTGGGTTGCCATGCAATAGCGACAAATTCTAGCAGCATTAAACGACATTGTAAACCCAGCTAACATATGTGCTGAAAGATTGTCTGCTGAAAATGTTGCTAGTGCAGCGTGAATAGTCTGCTCAATCCCACCTACAGTTACCATGAACCCTTCACTTTGAAGTTTTTTAAGATCGTCTAAGATCGGTTTTAAGACGGTCGCTAAACCACAGCGTTTTACAAAAGTTTGTCGTACTAACAAAGCCAGATGAATGTGCTTCAGTTTTGAGCAATGTTTAAGGTTGCCTACCGTATAATAAAAAGCGCAAAGCTTGTGCTTGGTTTTCTTTGAACCCAAGGGGTTGACAACTTCAAATTCGTCTTCATAAAAGTGAAGACGTAAGGCATGCGGATTATCTTTAAAGAAGGGATGTTCCTTGAAATATGTACCATCCGAGTAGTCACTTAAATAATCTGGATCTCTGTCTAAATAGTTGTTTGCTTGAATTTCATCAAATATGTCCTCATGTGAGCAATAGTTACTTAAAACCTCAGTGATGGGTACATATGAATATGTGCCTATTTTGTGTCCACTAGGTGACCTCAAAATATGATGTACCGGTTCGACCAGCCTAAGCTTAGATTTACAATGTTCTTTCAACATGTATGGAGAGCTAACAATTTTGGAAGCTTCTTCAAAAAAATCCCTTGACTGTACCATTTCTCTTATTTCAGGACATTCTAAAATGTTGAACCCATTTTTTTGAAGATGGTAAGTAATAAAAGAGTCGTAGTTCTCTTTAAAATAACAAAATAAAAAATTTATGTCATTCACTATTTCCTGCTGGACAGTCTGTGGAATGTGATTTTTTTCTCTACATTTAAGAATAAAGCTGAAGAGATTTTCTTTAAAGTTTGTCAAAAGCTCATTCCTACTAAGTGGATGCAATTCATCTGTCCTAGGCTGTAGCTCATTGGTTTGCTCCAGATCATTGTGACAGTCCATTTCCTCAAAATCATTGTCATTGTCCATGTATTCAGTAGCATCCATGTCATCATGAGGTAGAACAAGCTTCCTATGTTTTCGATAGACATGACGCCTGAAAGACTCGTATATTGTAAAAGATGACTTGCAGTTATTCAGTCCACAAGTGATGCTGAAATTGGGTTCATGGTTGTGAACCAGACCAACATGTTGAACTAGTTTCATTAAGGTGAAGGTTTTTCTTCTACACCTTGTGCATCGATATGGTTGTGGCATTGTCAGCAGAGGATATTAATTATTCGGGTGACAGTTATTGGAAGGGGCTTGCCACCCACCTCAGTAATCTTTGCTATGGCATGCTGCAGGAAGGTCAGTGTATTCTTCATGTAGGGTGGATAAGCCAAGTTGAAAACATAGTAAGCACTGAAGGCTGCAATTATCCCTTCTTCAACTCCTATTCCCCTGCACACCTCCACGCCATCCACTTTGACAATGACTTGAAGCCTCTTGGAGAAAGCCATTTTCCAGTCTGTTTCTACCAATTGTATGGTTGGGTATGGAGTATCAGCATCAAACTGTGAGAAGAAAAGAAAATGTTAAAGGGGTCATATGATGGTTCTAAAAAATAACATTATTTTGTGTATTTGGTTTAATGCAATGTTACGCGGTTTTAGGTTTAAAAAACAACAAAGTGTTTGAACAAAGTGTTTCAGGAAGGCGTGGCTGAGCCGTAACTTTTACAAAGAATATCTCTTTGGGTTTGAGACTTTGTAACTCTGCAGATCTTATACATGCACAAACAGTTACACAACACACTAAAGAGAAATGAAAACAAGAAATCGCATCATATGACTCCTTTAAACATCTATCAGTAAAACAATGCAACATCTATCAGAACTGAATAACCGGACCTGTATCAGAGTTTTACAAAATGGCAGTTTAACAAATAGTTCCATACCTCTCCCAATGTGATGAAGCTCTCAACTTTCTCTTTAAAGATGTGGGGCAGCAGAATCAACGCTGCACGAAAGTCAGAATCTATTGTAAAAAATAAATTAATAAATAAATTACTCTTCAATAATTTAATATTATAAATTGCTTGTTTTCATATTCATTTATATCCTCCATAAGTGGTTTCCTTTACTCATTGTTAGTCATTTTTCTGCAATTTGCTAAAAACAAAGTAACTGGAAATATCAACAAATGATGCATAAAATGCATGAAATTGTTTACAAGCTGGTTTCAAGTGAATACATGTTTTACCAATGATACAATGATCATATATATATATATATATATATATATATATATATATATATATATATATATATATATATATAAAAAGCTATCGAGCCACTTTAGAAAATTTGGACTGATCCGCTTCATATTGATTAGTTTATGAACTCTTTATAAACTTTTTAAAGCAAAAACGTAGTTGAGCGGATTGGAGGGACAAAAACCTCTCAGATTTAATTAAAAATATCTTCAGTTGTGTTTTCGAAGATGAACAATAGTCTTACGGTTTGGAATAACACGAGTTATTAGGCTGCCGTCACTTAGTTCACGAAAAATCACTTAGTTCATGAACTAAGTGACGGCAGCCTAATAATCCACACCTGGATTATTATTATTTATTTTTTTACATTTAATTTATCCTTTTTCTGTTGTCATTTTTTGTCCAATAGCTTGTTATTACATTCTTTTTTCTTATTTTATTACTGTTTACTTTAATAAGTTTGAGAATGTTTTACTTTACACTAGTATTTTTTATAGACTAGTTTTTTTTCCTACACAAAACAAAAACAAAAAACAATTTGTTCTTATCAAATTTATTTCCTACAAAAATAACTATATTGTGATATATATATCATTATCGTGAAATAAAATTACTCATATCCAGCGCTAGATCAGTTTCTAAAGGATATACTGTATGGAAACTAAGCACACATTTTCAACAAATGTATTTGTTGAACACCTTTACTTTTAATTAACAAAACTGTCAGTCCATAAAGTTTAGAAATAGATTATCACAAAACCGCAATGTTTTATGTCAATACCTGATAGATCTTCTGCAAGCATCTCTTCTCTTGCTTCTTTGTAGATTTTGGCTAATGGGGCATTTCTTTGAACAAGCTCAAGAACCTTTGGCACAATACTGGTAAAGCAATCCTTGAAGCGCTGGCTTAAGCTGACAGTTGATGAATGCATTCGGTCAACTTCATCACACAACTGAAATTAGGCAGGAAGACAAAGTTAATCATTCACATGAACTTAACAAAAAAAAAAAAAAAGAAGAAATCAGACATTTTAAAATTCTGTTGCCTCTTTCATAGTCATTTCCCTTTAGTAATATCATTGTACAAATATTTCTAAGCTTGAATGCACATATATTTGTTCACCTGAGGGTTTAGAAAATAATGTTTTTACAAAAGAGTTATAAATGTAAATGATCATTTTAGCATACATTTTGCTTACATCAACATTCAACATTTATTTTAAGCTGAGAACTGATATAGAATCGGTGATATAACTGACCCCTGAGGGTGTTTTTAAGAAAGGGTATTTCTTAAGTATATCCTCCACAGTCATCCCATCTCTTATCTCCCTTCTTCGCCATGCAAAGGTTCGCTGCATTCGGTCTTTGACCACCAAGGTGTCTGGTCGCATCTTGCTGTACTGGATATGCAGGACATTCACATGACCCTCAATAGAGGATGCATCCTCACCAATGACAGCAATCTCCTATTGGATCAAATGTTAAAGTACAGAATAATAATCTAAAAATAAAACACGTCATTCACTATTTCCTTACCTTACATTTATATATGTTTTATATGTACCTTACATTTAAATAGTGATGAAAACCAAAATATTAAATGTAATGAATATTGACTGAGTAATCCACTATTTTGTAGAGGAGGGTCAAAATGACCATTTACTGTGCGTTCACACCGCCGGCGGCAAGCTCCGGCGAGGGCGGCGCGGTGCGCCTTGGACGGCGAGAGGAGTTGAAATCAAGTCAACTTTATGTTAATAAGCTATGGTTTGGCGGCAACCAATCGGAATGTAGAAGTCCTCCGCCTCAGAGAAAAAAAAAATCACGCATTCTAATCTATGTCAGAGCGTCCCCGAATCTTTCTACGGCGTCGGTGGCAGGGCGGCGAGAGCGAATTTTGCACGTTTGACCTCTTTCAGGCGGTGTGAACGTACAGTTACACCTGATATTTGGAGCCAAATTACAGTGGGGTAAAATGACTTTAGAAAGCAGCATCATTATTTTATTTTTACACAAATATTTGTCTATTAGTAAAATCTTTTGACTTCAGCAATCTTTGTAGAATTATATGCCAATGGTTTTAAAATGGGAAAAAGCTCTTGTTTTGGCCCAAAGTTTGCATGCCTGTAACTTAAGTATTAAAGATCCCTTAAGTTAATATCCTTTTAGATTCTGGTTCTCAACAAATTTTTCTTTTGTTAAACTCATCTCAGGTGAAATTGTAATTTTCACCCCCCTCTACAAAACAGTGGATTACTCAGTAAATATGTATTTCTTTCACCAGAATAATAAAAAAAAAATCTAAATCTAAAATTTTAACCAGGGACCTCTGGTTGAGATGACACAGATGCACTCCCGAACAAAATAATTTTATCCCTAATCATTTTAGAATGATTCATATAGCCGTTCAAGTCATCTGGTAAAAATTCCTGTAGTTTTTCATATCACAATATATACTGCAGAAAAACAAAATATTGTAATGTTAGTTTTTTTAGTTTGTCGTGCTTAACTTACTTGGGCTCTTGAATAATAAACCTGTTGAACTACAGGAATACACTTACCCTTGACTCAGATCTGCGACAGGCTGTTGGAGATTGTTCAGAGAGTCTCACTCTTGCATGGCCAAACTTCTCCTTACTCCTTCTTACCTCATCTTCATGGATGAGAGGTGCACGCTCAGTTTTAAATTTGCGTTTGAGGGACTGGTGCCAAGTGTGCTGACATATCAGGGAAAAAAATAGTAGTAGATCAGGGAATACAGCAGAGAAATTGATGTCATTTTTTTTAAACGCATATAAACAGAATCCACCAACTTCTGTCAATTAAAGGATTAGTTCACCTCAAAATGAAAATTTCCTGATAATTTACTCACCCCAATGCCATCCAAGATGTTCATGTCTTTCTTTCTTCAGTGGAAAAGAAATTAAGTTTTTTGAGGAAAACATTGTAGGTTTTTTCTCCACACAATGGACTTCAACGGTAACCAAATTGTTGAAGTCCAAATCAATACAGTTTCAAAGGGCTTTGAAGTGCTTCAAAGGGCTCTGCAAGATCCCAGCTGAGGAATAGGGTCTTATCTAACGTAACGATCGGTCATTTTCTAAAAATGTTTTTAAATGTATATACTTTTTAACCACAATTGTTCGTCTTGTGCTTTTCTGCGTATATATAAATAAATTTGCCAGGCATTACGTAATCACATTGGAAAGGTCACACTGGACGTAGACGAAGTCCATTGTGTGGAGAAAAATCCTGAAATGTTTTCCTCAAAAAAATTAATTTCTTTTCCACTGAAGAAAGAAAGACATGAACATCTTGGATGGCATTGGGGTGAGTAAATTATCAGGAAATTTTCATTTTGAGGTGAACTAATCCTTTAAAATCGAGGATATATCATTGATGGAACAATGTCCTTATGTAACTCCTATTTACACTAGTAATTTAAGTCCTTTCACATAACGTGAAGTCTACCATTCCTAGTAACTTACATAGCCATTCCCTTCAAGATCCTTTAGGAAAGGGTATTTCACAATAAGTGCTTTTGCCACCTGCACATATTCTGCATTGGTTGGATACCTGAAAGATTAAATTAAAACCAATTGGCCCTTTAGAAACTCCTTTGATAAAAAATAATTATCTTTTATTTTTTATTACTTTTAAGTAAAATAAATACTTCAAATGCATGTCAACGAAGCATTGCTTCATTGATATGTATCAAAGTATTTATGTTGCTTTACAAGTTTCTGACTTACATTGTGTGTTCTATCATGGCTTCATGAAGAACTCTAATGATTCTGTGTCTATCCTTAGAGGACTTCTGGCATGGTTCTTTGTCATCAAGCTTGGCCTGAAGATCTCTAGGAAAGGGTGGAATGGCGAATCCAGGAGGCAGTCTACCACTTGTTGCATTTCTGCAGTGAGGATGTGGTAGTAGTTAAGAACTTGCATTAGTAGTAATATTGATAATTACTGGTAATAACTGATTCCTTAGTTATTTTTTTGTTATTGACGTTTTAATCTGGCTACTTATCCGGACTATTTCACTTGCCCTTTCCAAAAAAAATCTTTCTCTCTTCAGCTCTTTAAATTTTGCGCTAGTTAGACCAGAGCGCAGTGAAAGGGAGTGATTGACAGCTAATACTTACCAACCTAAAGCCTGCCGGAGATCCAGCACGGTGCCGGAAAACTTTAAGCCCTGCATTTTTGGAGGAGCTACGCATGCTACACACAGCCTATGACATAGCTATGGTGCAGGTTCGACGCAGAAGTATAAATAAGCCTTTACCGTCAGTACATTATAGGCCTTATTGGACATTAATGTATTAGTCATTATAGTGTTTTGGTGATTCACAAGCTATTTTTTTGTTTTGTTATTGATGGTTTAATCAGACTACTTGTCCGGGTCAGGCAAGTAAAAATTCTCTTTCACTTGCCCCTTCAAAAAAATACACTTGTCCTGGACCAGCGTTAATGTTGAGCACTGTAGGCTATAGGCCACCCTGCATTCCAAGATATCGGCATCAGGCATAAAATAAAAAATCTATATCGGTCGACCACTAAACATAGGCCAAATATAATACACAATATTCAATGTTATACTTGCATTTCTGTAGTCGAAGTCTGTTGGTGGGATTCTGCTGGCACTGGCTCCAGTGTTAGTGTTATCACCTCCTTCATCTCATGTAAAAATTTGTTGAACTTGGACTGTTTTTTAAAGGAGCCTTGAAATAAATATGAGATCATGTTCTCTGTGAGGCCACACTCTATTGTTTCCCCATCCACCTCATTTTCTGAAAAAAAGAAGAAGAAATAATGATCAATGTGAGCATGAGGTTTTAACAGCAACAATAAAATCAATGTCTTTTTAAAATAATTTTAAACTTTCAATGGAAATTCATCAGTATAAAATATTACTTTAATTTAGAAAAATACACTATAATAACTCTGTACATACACTCTGAAAAAGGTACAAAGCTGTCACTGGGGCAGTACCCTAAGGTACAAAATCTAAAAGGTACCAATATGTACACTTGAAGTACTAGGCCTAATATGAACAGAGAGTAACCGTTACCTTTTTTCTGAGTGTATGATTAGAAGCAAACCTATTTAAATTACCACTCAAAGACTAGAGACTTATTTCACGAGATTTTGATAAATGGTTAAAAAAAAATTATACTGACGCACGCCTCGATCTCCGAGCCTGACTGCTGCTTAACGTTACATAGTTCGCTCGTGATGACTGAAAGGACTAAATGATTACTCTCATGGACTCTCTAAACTAACGTTTAGAACGTTATTTAAATATGTAATGTTACCAAATAAATCTGAAATAAATCGTATTGACATATTCGTAAATGATTTAATTCCAGACTGACTAGGAGAAGCGATAAAATAGAAACAGGCCAAGCGTTCGCTCGCGTCCGGGTGAACTTGGGTGACGTTAGGTTAGAGTTGTAAGAAAATTCTGGGAAACTGAATGTATAAATCTGTTGGTTTATATTGAGTTTTTTTTTTTTAAACAAAACGCGATGGGTTTGAACTGTTTCTATGGCCGTTTCACCACTGACAGCGTCTCAAGCACTGCCTCGCGGTAGAGTTAGGGTACGTTATAAGTTAAAAGTTATATCTTCAATCAATGATGCCAAAAAATACAAGTAATCGTAATAACAATAAGTTTAAAACGTAATGACAATACATTGGTTTTGTCAAGTCAGGATTTTCGAAGAAAGGTTTCCCTCAGGCGTCAGTAAGTTAGGCCTAACGTTACGTTAAGTGCACATAACTCGAAAGGGAACCAACAGATTTTCACAATGCTTAAAAACATACCTCTGAATTTCTTTGCTTCGTCTTCGGTGATATTTATTCCGGCTTCTTTCAATTTCTGAAGAAGATCCTCCGTCGACAGCGTCGAGAGTGAGACCGCCATCATGAAATAACCGTCGTTTTTTGTGCACACGCACGTCCCGTCCCAACTTCTTTGCGCGCATAAAGTGCACTGCGCGGGCTACAATCACATTGGCTGCTCAAATGCGTGTACTTGACTTGTACTTTGAGGCAAAGTAAAAGTACCCCATATCATTTTAAATAAACGTTGAATGGTTTTCTATTCTATGTAGTAGTCTACATTACTTTTAAAAATTGCTTTTGCTAAAAATGTTGAGTAAATATGTATTTATTTTAACTAAATTAAAACTTAAAACTTATCTTACAAGTTAAACCAGCTATTATGTTACACAGTTTAACTTTATAATATTTGCTTTATGTTTAAACTTATCACCTTGATGCTCTGCATAATCAATAAAAGGTAATGTGCTTGTGTACTGTTCAGAACCAGTGACAGCCAGTAAATATGTGGGCTATTAAATATATTTGGTTATTTTGTGCATCTCTTCTAAATAGCAACAACTCATGAACATGAATATCTTGCTCTATGTTTAATCTATTTTGGGTGATTGACAATTATGTGTTCACTGAATTGTTGAGATCACTGTGGATGCAGAGATTAAAAAGCTTTTACCATTTCATACACATTGGCTTCCTCCATGTCACAGATTGTACCTTTGTTTGGGGATTAAATGGTCCAAACATGGACCCTCTGACAGTTGGAAACATATTTGTACCTTTTTTACCACTAAATGGTACATATTAGTACCCTAAGGTGTAACTATGACCCATTGAGGGTACAACTTCACCATTTGTACCCTAAGTGTTCACAAATGTACCCCAACCGTACCCTTTTTTCTGACAGTGTAAGAAATACCCTCACAGGGCAATCTGACCCCCTTAGGAATGAAGGGAATGTGAGGAATGCTTCAGTACACATAGAAAAACCTAAAAATGCTCAAAATTCAGACTAAAAGTTATTTTATAATGTCTACACGTGTATCTGAACGCACACTGAAGTGAACTGACCAGAGGAACAGCTCATTGACAGCTATAAGGCCATCTAGAGTCTAGAGTATATTATTGTATTTCCACAAGAGGTCGGCAAAGACACCCAATGTAAGATATTTAGAGCTGAATTAAAAGAGTTATGCATGAAATTGTGAGTTATTTTCAATTTAAGTTCAAAAATTGTCATTGGGATTTCACTGTACTTGATTTCATTGTTGGAAATGTTGATAAAAACTTTACATTAATATGGAAAGATGTTCTTTTAGGTATTATTGTAAACCCAAAGATAAACAACCCCACACTTACTTTATTAATGTTTTTATTTTGATGGCTAAATTCCCCATTCATAAGTGTACATTTTCAGGGGAAAAAACATGTTTTATTGCATTTAAAAATGAGTGAAGCATTATATTGAGTAAATATTGCCCTCGAAGAAACAAAAAGCCATCAGAATTTTACAGGCATGTACACTCTTTAAAGTATTCCTATAATACTGTTATACCTCCCCAAGCATTTGATATGTATTATTTGTGTTGATATTTCTTCAATAAAAGAAGAAGAAGAAGAAGAACAGAAGAAAACAAACATCAGCACTCTTAATAGGTGAGTTATGTTGTACAATATACATGCACTAGATATAACAGCTTGTTAAGAATTTAAAGGAGGCTTAAATCATCACTTAAACCATTTAGAAGTCCTGCTGTTCATCCACAGAAGCGTGACTGAAACTAACTAGCTATTAAAACATTTAATTGCGACTTTTATCTGACAAATCTTACCTTTGGTTCTGAGAATTATGAGTTATGAGTTATAGAGTCCGAGATGTGAGAGATAAACTCGCAGTTCCGCTCTCGTCCACTCGAGTTGTGGTGGCGCTAATGCGCCTAAAGCTGGTTTCCCAGCCGTCAATAAACAAGAGAAGAAGAAGAACTCGAAACTGAAAGCTTGCGGTCATCTTCAGATAAGACGCCATTTTAAGACTACCGTAAATCAAAACAGTTCCATCATAAATGGTAAGTTTAAGTGATGTCCTTCTCTTAATAACTTCCATGACGTTGTAATGTATTTTCGTGATGTTGTGTCGTCATTAGATGAGATTATATCCACGCTTCTTCCTAACGAGTCGACTCCGCGTTAGATCAGGGGAGGTACTTCCGGTTTGGGGAAGTTCCACTCAGTCACAAAGACTGAAACAAATCTTCAGTTTGCGCTACAAATAATCCGTCAGTTCGACTGAATGATCTGTATAATTCCCCCTATAATTCTGAAAAGACGTCAGTGACTGAGGAGAACCAGAATGAACGTTTTTATGGCGTGTTCTGCCCCTCCAATATAGTAGGTATGATGACAAACTTTTCAAACACCCCTAAGCTCAAAATGGATCTGACTAGACAGAGCAGGGCCCAGTTTTTCAAAAGTAATCCAGTGGGATTTCGGATCACGGATTGGATCAAATCTTGGAAATGGGTTTTTCAAAAGCTAAGAGAGATTCTGAACTAAGATCAGAGCATGTAATCCGATCTTAAATTTGATCTGGATCAAACCTGCCCTTTGGGTTTTTCAGAACTTTGAACTCGGTTTGGGATCTATTTGATCCAAAAAAAAAAAAAACAGGATTATCCTGATCCCATCAGAAGGGTGGATTCAGTTGTGATTTTTCAAACCAAATAAAACCAGAGAGTTTTTTTTTTTAATTGAATGATCACAAAATCAGTGTTTACTGATGATATATACATTTCTTCATATTTGAAGCATATGAAGCATGTCACATCTAATGAGATATGGTAAAACAACAAAAATCTACAATTTAACATTATAACAAAATAAGGAAAGTAAAATGTTTCTGTTTATTACAGTGTTTCTGTGTCTTAAAATTAAAATAAACAATGGTTATTTGTGGCCATCGGTATTTTGCCAACTGTTGTTCTTTGCTAAGCCAGTAGGCGACACTGTTGGCTCCATTTAAGGCTCTAGTAAACAGGATTTGGTGATCCTGAAAAGTTCCTATCCGGATCAGATTGATCCAATCCGATGTTGCTTTGAAAAACTGGCTCAAAAGTAAGCTGGATTACGTGATCACGGATTACAAAAAAAAGGATTACTAAATCCGGATCAATTTTATCCGGATTAAACCTTTTGAAAAACCGGGCCCTGAAGATTCCCTTTACGATGATACCTGGATTGTGAGAATCAGTTGAGGATTGAGAAAGTTATGATATTGATAGATTAAAATAATATACATTAATTACAATAGAAGGCATAAATGCTTATTATTCACATGTTTTCGCTTGTAACTTCCTCATTTTATCAGATATTTGAATGAAATTTTTAGCCTGACTACGTCAGACTTCGTACTTCCGCTCAATTTCATTTCGCTTCTGTACTCAGTCTGAGACAGCTTCAGAGCTTTCTGTTTGCCACCGGTCTGGAAACAGCCGGGCCAATCAACGAACAGAGGGCGGGCTGAGAGCCGTGACGTACACGCTGATTGTACCGTGGATGCGTAGATTTACTTAACTTAACCAGCAAAAGTCGTTCACAGCCATGTTCACTCCGGTATTTCGCTCGATGGTTTTGTTTTCGCATCATACATGTGTTTACAGTGAAAGTTAAATGCGGCCGAGCATGCGCATAACACACGCCATAACCAAACGTTATGTGATTGGCTTACGGGTAACCAATGATTTTAAACTTCAGACAAGCGCCCCCTAGCAAGAGAGAAAACACTTCTCTGTTATGCCATTCCAGACTCTGTCTACGAAGCAAAGTGAAGTAGCAGAGTCTGGTATTACCAGGCTATGAAATTTTAACAGAAGGTAGAATTGTGTTAGCTCTTTCAAATGAAATCATGAACATTTACTGTTTTAGTTGGAATGGGCATCAGACCCATGGTAATTAGAAAACAAGTCTAATTAATAAGCGTTCATTCATATTCATAAACATTTATTTTCAGAATACAAGCGAAGACAACTCTACACACCACTATTAATTGTGAATTCATATTTATACATGCTGAAATTGCAAATATACATTAATATTCATAGTCATTCTTTTTCATTTTTTTTTTCATACTAACAATGAATGATTGGTACAACACATATACAGGTTATCTGTGTGACTGTGCTGGTTGATTGTCTGCAGCTAATTCTTCAATCTTCTTCTCTAACACTTCCCGGTCTTGTTCACTTCTCTTCCTTTCTTTCTTTCTTGATGTTAGTGTAATTCCTCCTGTATCTCTCCTTGCTTCTTCCTCCTCTTCCGTCTTTGCATTACCCCCAGCCTCACTGCTTTCCTGATGACCAGCTCTTGTTTCTCCTTGTCTAAACTGTACAAATAGTCCACAGTGTTGTTTTTCTGTGCTCGCATTCAGCAGGACAAGTAGCAGATGGTGGCATTTGGAGCTTTCTTCTTCTTCAACGCACTAAACATCCCCATCAGCTCTTCAGCATCCATGTTATGTGCTCTTGCTGAGGTTGTCTCTTGTTTTAGTTTCTCCGTCACTGTCCATGTATCAACAAACTATTGTTGAAACTGCCTTTCAAGTACTCTCAGACAGCTTTCCATCATTTGAGTGAGCATGGCTGTGTCTTTTGGTGGTTGTTGCGATTTCTCAAGCATTCAGCTGATTTCCAAAGAGGTCTGTTGTGCGAGTCAGGAGTTCAGCAGGTGAGTGTAGTTGATCTTTCAGGTTCTGCACAGTCTCTTTGATAATCTCAAAACATTTAATGTAACCAGTTTGGTCATCTGCACCAGTGTAGAGTTTGGTCATCCAGGGTCCAGTCAGTAATTTCCCAAGCAAACCCAGAACTTGCATGTCAACCTGTCCAGCTATAGAGTCAAAGTCTTCCAGTATGCTAGCAGGCCTCCACAGGCTGTTCCTCCACAGAGATGTGACTTTAGTGCAGCGTGATGACTTGAGAATATCCACCCTTGCCATCCATGTACATCATCTTATTCATCTGAACCACAATATTGGCCCCAATGCAGTCTTTCCCCTTGATTTTCCCAGTAATCCCCATGGATTTCTCGATCTCCTTCAGAGCACTCTTTGTCTGTGAAGCGATTGTTTCCAGAGGATGAAGGTTGCAATTCAGCTCATTCAGGGCCTTGGTCCAAGACGCACAGACTAAACGAATGGCCGCATGATTGGCAGCACAGCGGTCAGTGAGTGTGTTTGATATATTCCCTATCATTTTTTGAAGAGTGTTTTCGTAGTCTGCCTCAAAAAAAAATGACAGTAGACATTTGCAAGGTTACTGATGGAGTCACAAATATGGACCTGGTAATCCTCAGCAGAGCCTCCTGGAAGATCATCTACAGCAACAACATAACAGTTCTCTTTGGTGGTGAAATGTATGCTTGTGTGGTTGCATCAAAACCCAGGGTAGAGTGTGTGGTCGCTAAAAGTGCTTCAGCAGTCTGGAGGTCACTTATTACTAGTGATGCACCGAAATGAAAATTCTGGGCCGAAACCGAAACCGAAAATTTAGGATGCACTTGGCCGAAAACCGAAACTGAGGCCGAAAATGGCTTCTTTTAAAAACTTATATATATATTGCTTGAATTTAATGGATCTGAAATGAAAAATCACAATATAATAATCAAACTTTTATTAACAGTTACATAACAAAACATAAAATATTTTTAACAATAAATATAAATAATAATTAGGGCTGGGCGATATGGCCCAAAAAAAATATCACGATAATTTTTTTTATATCAGTCGATATCGATAATTATCACGATAAAAGTCAAATCTTTATTTCTTTCAAGTTTAAAGGCAGATTTTTGCTCCTAAGTGAAAGTTGTAGAAACCAGAGCGTTAATTGTGGTTTTAAACTACTCTTTATTGTCAGAACATATCATGGCAAACACTTGCCAAACTGGTGAACATTTCACAGATCTGAGGTACAACATTCAAACATTTGTCATTTTTCCTTAACAAAATAAATATATTTATTGGACAATTTCTTAGTTTCTGCATGTGCTAATTTTTTTTTGGTAAAATGTGATATTCTGACTGTTTGAGTTTTATTAAACTTAACCATTGGTCATCCAGTATCATGCATTTAGATCATGATAACCACAGATGAAACCAGGCACAGCCTGTAGTACCTCACTATCATGGCAAAATTTAACTTTATGGTTTCTATGGTATTTGTATGAAAAACAGCATCCTAAATACATCATTAAATACTGTAATTATATTCCATTAGTCCTTTAATACATTGTCTACATTAATAATATATTACAATTCAATATGTATATCCCACATTTCATGGTGCAGTTGATATTACTAGGCTAACGTTACAGTAAATGATGGGAATTTGTAGAAGGAAAAGCCTTCAGACTGTATCGTTGCGCACAGTGTTTCTCTTGTTTGTCAGCGCTGTTTCATCTGCCTTTAAACTGGTTTAAATCACTGAGACATTGTGTTCTTCGCTGAATTCAAGCGCTTCTCACTGGATCTCGTGACGAGACCGATCAGAGTAAACGCATCTGCTCTCGCACTGCCGTTTGGACTTTGAGCCGAGCGGATAAATGGTCCGTGTGCCGCGCGGTTCAAATGAGTTTCGTTCCGCTTTTTGCGCATAAACATTATCGAACATTTATCGACCTCTTGATATCGTTTTATCGAGAAAAATTATATCGCGATAATTATCGTTATCGTTTTATCGCCCAGCCCTAATAATAATTATTCTTCAAGTTTTATGTTCCATCAAATAATATAGTTTTTTTAAAAATTGTGCAAAAAAAATCCACAATTTTGGAGATTTTTGCAGAACAAATGTTACATATTGTATCTTTGGTGTCCTCTCGTATAGGGCTGTCATTTTTGTGAAAAATAAATCCTGTTCGATTTTTGAGACATAGGCAAAGTGTTCATTGAATCGTTAGTAAATTGCCTATATTTGGCGTTGATCCGTTTTCAACAGCAAATATAGGCAAATCCACGGACAACTAAACAGGCATTAGGGCAAACGTAAAGAGGGCGCTTGAGACGCGCACAAGTCAGCAATGTGGACTGCCATAACATCAATGAAAAACATTACTGAAGGCTACATATTATGCACTATATTATGCAGAAATAGGCTATGTGTGTGTGTGCGTGTGTGTGCGTGTGTGTGTGTGTGTGTGTCAGAACCTGCAGTTGCTGTGTGACGCGCGTTCGCTGCGAGCGTATAGTGACGAGCTGGACGCGCTCCGAGAGAAGGCCGTTGAAATCGATTCCCTATTTTCGTTTTCGAAACTTGTGTTGGTTGGTCCGATCGATTGTGCAATAAGTGACAGCCCTTTGACATGCTTAATCTTTGATAGGCAGACGCGTGATAACAGCTCGACCGTGAGTGAAACCAAGCACTTGCGCACGGATGGGAGGGGCGGGTGACATTCATTTTCGGTTTACGTTTTCGGCTGTTTTTTTTATTTCGGCCCGAAACCGATAATGCCATTTCGGCCGAAAATTTTCGGCGACCGAAATTTCGGTGCACCCCTACTTATTACCCCAATTCTCTGGTCATGGCTTCCACAGTAGCCCTTTCTGGCACATCACTTTAACTAATGGTGAAGCGCAGCCCAAACTTTTTAATCAAATTGTGGATGTTGGCAGTGGGCACCTGATAGGATATCGCATCAAACACCATCAATCGCATTTCATTTGAGTGTGACTTTGCGTCTGTTCTTGTAAGCTTTTTTCCACTTTCCAAATCCTGGATTTTTTCTCCCAAAAGAAGGTTTTCGACCTGAAGATCATGAATCTCACTGCTCATTGAATTAATTTTTTCTTTGAACTCGCAGCATCTTTGTTCCATATCATCTCGCCTCATGTGTGTAAGGGATTTCTTCAGGCGCATATGACTTCTTGCTTTCACTTTGTATTGTTTTTTTAATTTAGCAATGGTTTCAGCCTCATGCGATTTTTCACCAGATTTTTCAAGTCGGATATTTGCTTTTCTTTCCTTTTCAGTTTCTGATTAAGTATCCTTATTGCTCCCTTCTTTTTCTGCTGTGCTATGAGTGTCTTGATTGCCAGGTACTTGCTTCTCTGCATCTGCAGATGTTTCTGCCTCATGTTTTTCAGAGACTCCTTATATCTGGCACAAGAAGGACAATTGGCTCTAGCAACCGGTCTTGCCTTCAAAGCACTAAGTTTCGGAGCTTGGTGTTCATCAGAAGGAGACTTTACGCGGGGAACTGTGGTGGAGATCCACTAAATCTTTGGCTACATACCCCTTCAAACTGGCTGACTTCTCGGTCATTAGTTAGCTTTCTGTATTTAGTCAAAGATTTTTCAACAAGTAGCTTCACTTTATTTTTTGCCTGCTCTTCAGTCATTTCTGGTATGCATCTTATTATTTCTCTTGCAGTTGCAGCTCTGCTGGATTCTGCTGTGACATAAAGAAATAGATGTGTCCATTCTGGATCAAATGAGGAGGTGGTGGATCACTGTACTTGTCCAGGAGGTGCTGTATGGCTAGACCTGGCTGTGTTCTTCTTTTCATAATTAGCTGTAAAGACATAACATCAAATATTACATTGGACATTGGATATAAATGGACTAATCAACATGACTTAGGCTATGTGTTGCAGGATACTTTGAATAAAATAGTAAATGAAATTAATGCAGACAACAAGCAACCATAACTTTTTGATCAAATTCATAGATCCAAAGAAATGCCACTTTTAAATTATTTTATGAATTGTGAGGATTTGCTGTATTCAGCTAGAGCAGTGATTCCCAACCAGGGGTATGCACATTGCAGGGGGTATGTGGAAACATTTAATCATTTATTTCCAACTTGGAAGTACTGAGAATATTTACTTATCTTGGAAATTCCAAGAAGAAAATGCCTGATAATTAAATGTTCAAATTAAGGAGATTAAATAAAATGATTTTCATTTAATAATAAGTTGTGTTACGGTCTACTTTTGAAGAATCATCAACATGTATGAGTGAGGGGTAGGACAAAAGGGCTCAGGGGGTACACAAGACTAAAAAGTTTGTTAGCATATTAATTTAGACAGTTACAGGCTAGTCCTCAGTATGTAATGTAATTCGAAGTGATGCAAACTATTACTAATATATGTCAGGAAAACCATGAGATACATAATAAACTACATAGCATCAGTAATCATTTCAAGGAAAACACGGTGAGAATGAGTTAAAATCGAAACAATGGTTTTTTTAGAGCGACGCCTGCAGTGCCTCTGACATGACGTTCGCTAATCTACCCGCCACAAATGTGACAACTAAATTTCCGCGATTTAGTTAAATACATTCTCCTCCATGGATTTCGATGAAATTTCGTCAGTACCAAGATAAAAGGTATATATTCATGTCCACCTACCTTTCATTCATGTCGAAAGCTTAGATGAAGCCCGCCGACCGGTTGAAAGCCACTCAAATTCTCCGAGAGTTGTGGTGAACTGAAAACACCTCAGGGCTGAAAGCTCTAAATGTCTAACGCTTCCGGGGGTTGTACATGACGTAGTTACTGTCGTGTTCAGGAAAAACATACTCCCACCAGGCGGCGAGGAGTGGATATTGCATGACACACATATTAACAGTACCACGCAGTTTGTCACAAATTACTGAGACAGAATGTTCGCCGTGCGCGGTTGCTATGTCACCATACCTAAATACAGACCAGAGTTTCCGCTAGAAAAAATGGTGCCGGTCAAAGACATTTTGATGATATGCCGGTCAAATATCCCCTCTTAATTAAGGGGGCGGGATTATTACACGATTTATTATTTATAATAATAATATTACCATCTTACGTGACAGTTCTCCATTACGGACGCGTTGCGACCGTTCAAAGCGGCACTAAAAGACTGCTTTAAAACTTTCACAGAGACCTCAAACAGAAAGCACAAAGCCTTTCTTTAAAACGAATTTCGTTTTGTATTAATTGTATCTTAATTTTAATCAGTGTTTCATTATCCAATTTTCTCGATTTATAAATAAAAAGTAAATATAGCAGACAATAAATAATCACGACATGGAGGCGCCAGCGCCTGAACTGGAGCTAACGTTAAGCTATCATCCATGAACCGAAATTTAACGTATAAGGTAGCCTACTCGCCTCACACACCGAAAAAAAAAGAAATATATCTATTATCTACAGAAATCTTTACTTTTAAACAGAACCATTCAAAACTAAATAAAACGATGTAATCCGTATGAAATGTGTATTTCTCTCCGGCGCGTTCACTACTGCGAAGATCGCGAGTCAGACTTCATCTTTGCAGCCGACACAGAAAACACTTGTTTATTAATAGACAATTAAAATGTCTCACTGCAATATTTTACATATTCATAATCATTACTTTTGCTGGTTCTTTGTGACAGCTTTTAGGTGCCGTTTACATGAACGCGTCACTGCATCAGCACCGAAAACAGAGAGAGAGAGAGAGCGTTATGAAAAATTGAGTGTGAGGGATTTGTTCACTTCACACAAAAAGATCTTGGAATGAGATGGCTAACTGTAGTAGCGTTTAGTCCACTGCCTATAATAGCCTAATTTAGAGATCACTTTCTTTTTTTTTTTAACCCACCGCCGACAACTTTGATAGGTTAACGTTGATACGGTCAACCATCGATCAAACAGTCATCGGTTAACATCCATACTAGAGAGTAAACTTGACGGCACTCGCAAGAAAATGGATAAGTAGCTACATAAGAAAATTCACAAATATTACACCATTTAAAAAATACATAGGCTACTGAGTTACTAAAACATTCTTTGTCAAATAATAGGCTACACCTGTTTGTTCACAGTTTTAACGTTCATGTTTCCATTTGTTTAATTTCAGGATCTGAGGTGAATTATATCCATTGTTGCTTTTACAGCTACAAAGCTGGAGCACTAAATGATATTCAAAGTCTGATTTCAACATTAAACTGCTTTTAACATTAAATAAAGCACATAAACAGTACCAGAGATTATCATTGCCAGTTTGCCACACTTTGTGTTTGATGTTCCAGCGCGACGTCGCAGAAAAATAGAAACCGTTTCTAAATTAGAAATGTCGCGTGTCGCCATCGCGTCTGGTCAGGACAAACTCTGATTAACATGGAAAAGATACATTTTATCGCGTGTCGCGGTGTCGTGTCGCGTGTAGTTAGATAGGACACGGTGTTAGGCAATTTTAATTGGACAATTTGACCGGAGAGATTTAATTTTGTCTGACATTTCATTTTTTTTCCGGCCAATGTCCGGCAATTACCGGACAACGGAAACCCTGATACAGACGTTCATGGAGCCTCCGTACAAGGGTAAACACTAGTTCAAATGTGGTCATTGTCAGGGCTGGACTGGGACAAAAAATCGGCCCACTACGTATGATCATAAACACCACCCATCTTTGCACGCCCTTGAATATGCTAACTCCTGTTCCTTAAATCCACTAATGCCATGTAATGAGTGAGTAATGAGTGAGAATTAACAGATGAAATAACAACTAATTGTAAAATACAGTTGAACTATACTCCATTTATTACTATACTCCACAGTGATGAATCCTAAAAACAAGCTATAAGCTGCATTGGCATAGCAAGAAAGTCTTTTCTTCAGATCTGGTTTCTCTCATGATCCAAAGATGTGTGATTTACAGATGTTTCTTTTGTGTTCATGATTTTTGGACAAACACAAACTGTCTGTGAGTTGCTTTGCAATTACAAATGAAAATTACATTGAAATAAACAGTTTTAATTGAATGCATCCCAAGAGTGTTAATTTGGTCCAGAAACAGTATATCTAAATGAGACCTTAAATGATGTTGTAAATATGTCCACAATGACCACATTTGCACTAGTTTTTAGCCTTGTACAGAGGATGCCGTGAACGGCTATATCGGATGTGCAGAACACGTCAAAAAAAGACGTCATAAAACCTTTCGTTCTGGCTCCTCAGTGGACGTCTTCTCAACGCACGACTTCATTTTGCTTGTGCCTATACAGTAAGCTGAAACTAACTCTATATCTATAACTCTATATAACTCTATATATATGTTAGTTTACTAACTCTAAACTAACTCTATACAGTAAGCTGAAACCAATCATATCGTAAACATCAACGATACGTCACATTTTTATATTGCGATATCTGGGCAATGAACATGGAAATCGTGTTTAAAACGATTTGGTTTATTGCGATTATGAAATCAGGAAGTCTGCGGTTATTTTTACTGCACAGCGTGTCAGTGAAGAGCTGTTCTGTGATCAGTAGTAAACACTGCTCTGTCTCTGAAAGCACTGAGTTCGAGTCGATTATAATGTGCATTTGTAAAAGCAACACGCGTTAAACATCTTCCCAAACATGAGAAGCATTTATGAACCTCTTGTCCTCCGTAAGACACAGCAGTAAAGTTAGTTTAACCTTTGACATTCGGTTTATACCCATTAAACTCTCGCATTTCATGCTCTCAGCCCAAACCAGCTCAGATGGAGGGACGTGGTGCTGGGAAAACTTTGGATGGGAGAATTATATATTTTTTTCAAATCTTTCTCTCGTTCTCATGCAAAACCTGTAGTGAGCTGGGACACACACCTCAGTGTTTCAGACAGATCTGTGTGTTAAGGGGATGCGCTCTAGAATAACACTCACCAAGTGCAGGACATGCAGTGAGTCAGGAGAGGGCTCGTATTGGCCAGAGAACGCAGAACATGTGCTGAACAATAGCTGAACTGTAGAGCTGCTTTGTGGCGTACCAAGAATACAGACTTTGCTGTTATTATAGTGTTAGATTATTGTATTTGGGTTTGGTGGCTTAGGTTCTATTGTGGGTTTGTCATGTAAATGTGTTGTGTTTTGTATTTAGACTACTTATATTTATATATTTAGTTTAAAATTTGAATATATTCAATTAATAAAAAAGACGTTCTTTAATGTCATTCACCATTGTTTTGAGGCTTTTTTTTTAAAGTATAGGTTCAGGTACCAGTACCATTTTAAAAGTATTGGGTAACACTTCAGAATACTGTTTTTTTACTTCCTGCATTACTAATTAGAAATTACTGAGGAACTAATAGGTAGAGGTCGACCGATAGTGGATTTTACCGATAACGATAGCTAGGTTGGGCCATACTTTCCGATAACCGATTAATGAACCGATAGTTTTTTAAATTGATACTGGATAAAAACAAACATAACACTCCAAGTAAAACAGTGCTGAACTTTATTATATAAAAAAAAAAAAACTGTATTGAACCATGAAAACATGCTAAATGAAATAAATATATAAATATTGAAGTCAATAAAAGACATTCATTCAAACTGAAACAAAAAGTAATACTCTAAATAACAAATAAAACCAGTTACATTCAAAATGTAACTGTTTAACTGTTCTTTTTCAAGCCAACTTAATGAATAACAAAGTAACAAAATTTGAACTTGTGAAACAGTTGAAACTAGTCCTGTTTGCTATAGAACTACAATATAATAGATTCAAGTTTAACATGGTCCAGTTCAAGTTCTAGTTCCATTTTAATATTCAAAGTCAAGAAACTTCAAATTATAATGGAGAAAGCAGAGTTGGTGTGCATGGTGTCCAGTCAGTCGGCTCCTCTTGGTGTCATAAATCATGTCCATTTCACTGAACACCCTTTCACTAGGCACAGTGGATGGTGGGGGGCACAGGAATTTCTTGGCCAGAAGTGCAAGTGTTTGTGTCATTTTTCTGCCACCACTGCAGAGGCATGTCACTTCTTTCAATGACAGGCTCTGACAAATAGCACTCAAGCTCACTCTCAAAGCTGTTCATGTTCATCCCCCGAGACACAGCTGTGGCACCAAGGACCCTGGCATACAGGGTGTCCAGTAAAGACGGCTGATGGATTCTCTGCTTCTTTGTCTCTGGATCCAAACCCTCATCCTGCTCAGGTCCTTCTGGTGCAGGGCTCGGATCTTCTTCTCTGAGCTCGCCAAGCTCTTCTTCAGCTTCCTCCTTTAGCCACTGTTTTCCTTTCTCAAGCGTTTCTTCAGACGCAAAGGCATGGGCCTTGTATCTAGGATCAAGGAGTGTTGCTAGGACCAGAACTTTTGCCTTGGAAAACCGCTTTGTCAGGCTGTCAAGCATGGTCTTGCGCAAAGTTTTGATCCCTGCTGATGATGGACCCTCTGCCTGCAGCATCAGCTTCAGAACAGACACACTGGGAATAATGCATCCTGCTGAAGACTCAGAGTTGCTCATCTCCATTGTGACTTCTTCGATGGGAACCAGTGTGTCAATAAGGTTACTGACAATGTCCCACTGTGTGGCAGATAAGCCACTGATTTGCCCATGTTCACCAGCGTACACATTCAGTGCCCGTCTCTGTTCATACATTCTTTGGAGCATATGAAGTGTTGAGTTCCATCGAGTCGGGATGGCCTGGATGATGTTGTGCTTCGGGAGACCCAGCTCCTCCTGAATGGTTCTTAGCCTCTGTTTGGCCAATACAGAGTGGCCGAAGTGAGTTGCACATCTTTTTAATATGGCAATAATGTCGAGGACAGCTCTCTGACAAGATAGGCCATCATTGATAATGAGCTGAAGGGTGTGAGCAGTGCAGCTTAAATCAGGAAGTTCAGCCAGTTTCATTCCTTTTACCATGTTTGCTCCCCCATCTCTTAGGACAAGAACAACACGGTCTGTTGCAATATCCCAGTCTTCTAACATGTTCAGGAAGGTTTCTTGAATATAACTGGCTGTGTGTGATCCAGTCATGGGCTTGACATTTAGCACCACTTGCTTCCTAGACCAGTCCTCAGAAATGAAATGCCCAGTTAGGCTCATCAGGGACTCTGTAGTTCCAGACCAACAGTCAGTTGTGAAGGCCATGAATGGGGCCTTGTCCTTCGTCACTACACTTTTCACTTTGGTCAAAACTCTGGAATATGTTTCCTCAAGCATCTTTGTTCTGTAGAACTTCTCATTTTTAATCCGGTACCTGGGTTCCATAAGGGACATGAGCCTCTTAAATCCAAGGTCTGAAACCACTGAAAATGGTTGGTTGTCAGTGGCAATCATTTCAGTGATAGCGGCATCAATTTTGATAGACCTTGGATCTGTATCCTTCCACCCTGTCTTGCTTTCAAACAGTTGAGACACTGATGGCTGAGAATGATCTTTCATGGCCCTTTTTCCTTTAGCCTCTTCATGGACTTCTGGATGTATGTGCTTCAGATGACTCCACATGTTCGTAGTATTTTTACCTGTAGATGTCGATGCCCCCATGCTGATTATTTTGTTACAGATATTACACTGTGCTTTACCTGGCGATACTTCAGTAAAATACTCCCACACTGGTACTTTCTTCAAAGCATTTGCCATCTGAAAATAATTTAAACATTAAACTATATTATGTGTCAAATGTGTTTGTTTTTTTCAACACTTTGCAAGTCCAATTTGTTAACAAGGAACTATTAGCTAGCTTACATGAACTATGTGCATTATGCAATATACATTTTTACATCATGTATTAATATTTGAGCAATACAATTGCACCTTGATCATTCATGTTAGTTTGATAGTGCATTAACTATGGTTAACAAAGAAAAACCTTAATTTAAAAATGTACTAATACATGTTAATTAACAAACAATGAACAATCCTTATACAGCAGTTATTAACCTTAGTTAATGTTACATATGGAATTTTATTGTAAGTGTTATTTAATATCCAAACAGTCATGCTTAAAGATGGCCAACTTTAAATATCTACAACGCCAGAGCATTGGAATGATTTCATTGAAATTGAAATATTACATTTATAGTCTCACACTTTTGCTTTTATTTTATAAACACTTGATGATTATCTAATCAAAATAACAAAATATGTATTAAAGTGATGATGAAAAAATAACCGAAATCGAATGCTTTTCTGATTTGTTTATATGTTTCTGTCGGCTGTAATGTATGAACATATCAGTTTGCTATCTTACGTCTCTAGCTTTATATGCAACTTCTCTGCATATTCAATGCATAAAAGTGACCAGCTGGATATAAACTAATGCAAATAGAGGTAACAATTGTGACATTAAACATTCGGGTCGGACTTACGTTTATTCTTGTCAGTGTTTTAACCGCTTGAGGTACTACTAATGTTAGCGTCCTCTCAGCCTCGAAGGCAAACAAACATACTGTTGTGCTGTTCTTTCTCTACTAATGCAGCATTTAGTTAACAAATTAATCACTTTATAATGATATGACAAAATGTACTGTATACATAGGCTACCTTTTAGCTGTCGGTGCTTTAAACGGGCATCTGATGTCAGCGCTCTCCACGCAGTGTGTGCTCTCAGTGCAGCACGCAGCATCACGTGTCGAAATAAACAACACGAGGCATCAGCAATAGTTTTTATTACACCTCTAGAGGCCGCTCTTGTACTGCATGATGCCAGCAGACCCTTCTCAGCTCTCTCTTACTGTGTAATGAATGACAGCACGCGCTCCTCAGCCCCTCCAGCAACGGACGCAACCAGGAAAAACTATCGGTATGTATTTTTGCCGATAACGATAGTTCCACCAATCAACTATCGGTGCCGATTAATCGGCAAAGCCGATGAATCGGTCGACCTCTACTAATAGGTAATTATTTATTAACACTTAAGTCACTACTGTTAACTACTATAATCCGGTTTAGCAGTGGAGTGGTGAATGAAGTACACAGATCAAGTGCTTGAGTAAAAGTACAAATACCCCAATAAAACATTACTCCAGTAAAATTATAATGAGGCCTATTCATTTTCAGAATTACCTTAGTAAAAGTACAAGAGTAGAGCCCAGCTTGTGCAGAGATCCAGCAGCACTACTGTGGAAACGGGAGAACAGAGACCGGATGATTGCACTTGAATTGCTTTTAAAGGTTTAACTTTTGAGGATAAATAGTTTTTGGGGAACCACCCTGGTGGCTAGTTCCTATAACTACCCGGTGCAAAAGCCCCTATAGATTCACATTAAACAGCTTATAAATCAAAACTGCCTGATGGAATGTCGACCCAGGACGAGCTACAGGACTGTGAAGCTTTGAGGGTGTTGATGGTCTCGATCTACTCCATCTGTGTTTTGATCATCACTCTGAATCCCATCGGGATGTCGTCATTGAAAAAACATGATTTTAGGGATGCACCGATGTGAAAATTGTGGCCGATACCGATAACCGATATTAACCCCCAGAGGTCGACGGTATCGCCGGCGATACCAGCTCGCTTTTTTTTTATCAGTGTAAAAGAAACTCATAAATTCTTTGTTGACTTTGATTTTCCATTGGAGTTTCATACATCAATCGATTCTGTTAAATGTGTATTATTTTTGTGTATACTCACAATAAAAACAAAGTGTGGAGCTTTTTGCCAAATAAAGAAAAATAAACACGAAGCGAGTTCTGCCTTCTCTCTGTCCGTGTAGTCCATTCTGAAACACGTCCGAAAATGAATCATAACTCATCGAATACTTCTCACACAGACACGTGAGTTATGTCTTTATGAAGCTTGAAATCTCTTCTTTTAAATGAAGTAATTTATATAAAAAACAAATGTTTTCAACTCATGTAATCCGTTTGAAAGCAAGGAGAGGTACCGTTTTTCCTTCTGCCTCATTATCTTTATAATCAGCTGCGGCCGCCCCGCCCCCGGCGCGATTCACATGTAAATAGTTTAGGTGATCTAGTATGCAACGCATACGCCCCCGATCAATGCCATAAAAACACAGTTTCTATCAGACTTACTGATAGTTCATCGCGTTTTGAGTATGGCACGCTTCTCCGGTAATGAAGACGCCATTCAGATGATTCTGGACAGCGAGGAAGAATGCACGATACCGGGTTGTTTCCTCAGAGGAAGATTGTAACTCAGACTTGAAATTGCTGTTATGGCCGATACCGATATTTACCGATGTCGATATCTCTGTATAGAAAACAAATTTTAATGATTATCAAATAAAGAGCTATTTTCCAAAACACTTTTTTTTTTTTACTTTAGAAATTACTGATATTGGGCACCTTTACCTGTATGCAAAATATGTCACACATACAACACACATGCATTATATTGCATTGCATATAATGTGTGCTGGTCAACTTGTCTAAAATGAAGAAACCCTTAGAAAACAGAAAAAAAAAAAAAAACAGGAACATTGTGTACAATTAAGATTTATTATTCCAATATCCAAATATGATACTAAATACCACAGGGAAAAGGGCTTCTTGTGACGTGCTGTCTTTGCGTTTGAACACTGCACATTTTAAACAGGACACGCATTAGCTGAATAAATGTTAGCCAATACAAACATATTTATTGAAAACAGTTGACAATGAATAGACAGGAGTCCAATAATAGCAAAACGAATCACTTATTCTAAAAATAATAACAAGTAGGCTATAAGACGAATCCGACATATGGGCTGTGTTAACAGTAAAACGTCCGTCATTTAACGAATTTTAAAAACACGGATGGATAATACAAAATGCTTTCTGACATTTTGATAGAAAAAAAACCAAGCAAGAACAAAATTTAAACTTAGCCTGTCAATTTTTCATTTTACAATTATCTTCTTTCTCTGTGTGCGCGCGTCTGTGTTTGTGAGGGAGAGCTCGCGCAGCACTGATACAACGGTAGGCTACTTTTTAATCCATAAGTAACGAACGCGCTAGTTTTCATACAAAATAAATATGTAACATAATTAGGTAGGCTACTTTAGTTATTATTAACACAATAACGTAACACATGAAGGCTACGTTTCTCAACACTGAGAATGAATAAATAAACGCCTGTTTCTCCACTCGCGCTTATCAGTAATCCACAAATCACACGTGCTGTCACTTTTGAGAAAAATCTAATTCGAACGGGTATCAAATATCAAGCAATATATTCAAATATCTACGAGTCAAAAAACGATCAATCAAAAATGTGTCATGAAGAGGGAAAAAACATAAGTCGCACTGGACTGCGTTAACCCTCTGAGGTCTGAGCTGTTTTCTGGGCCCTGGAGGTGTTCTGACATGCTCTGACATTTCTGGTTATTTCTGTTACTTGTGACATTTTCATGGCTAAAGTCTAATTACACTGTATTCAGCACAAACTCTGCTACAATAATATATCAGCAGCATGTGTGTAAAAGTTTGTAGTTTTGAGATAATGACATTTATGCGTGGTTTGTGAAAATACAAAAAAAAATTCTCACTGAAATAAGGCCATGAAACCCATACTGATTATTTCTTCACAAGACTTTTGAAAATTGTATGACGTAGCCTAGAATATTTGCTCCAAAACTATGTGAAAATCACCCTGACTGCTCATTCAGAGAAGACAATATATTGATTTAAAAATTTTACGACGTGTTTTGTGTGATAAAGCAATATGCGGAGGGGCGGATCATCTCATTAATATGCAAGCTTTCCACACCTGAGAAAGACAAAGACCCTCCCCTAACGGCCCTATTAGGAGCTATCAGGCCCTATCATTCTGGGCAACCTTGGACAAAGAATGAGGAGATTTAAAAAATAATGGCTTTTAAAATTGTTTGGATTTATTTACAACACAACATAATCCAAAGATACACAACAAAAAAGCACTTATTGATAACAATGATCCAAAGACAGAGACCTTTGTGCCATTCCTAAAAACATTCTACATCCCAGTCAGCAAATTACCTTTGGCACAGATGTGGGCCAGATAAACAGCTGAGCTGTGGCCCAGATTAGTTTGTGTTTGCCGGCCCAGATATGGCCCACATCTCCTTTGCCAGAACTGAACCAAAGGACTGCCATAACTCCACCAAGCATGAGCCAAATACTACAAATTCATGTGGCCCATATGTGGGCCTGGTATGCAACTTCAGTATGGTTGAGTTCTGTTAAAATCTAACGGCCCTTATGTGGCCCACATGCAGCTGACAGTATTTAAAGTCTTATTAACTCACAGGTAAATTAAACACTCAACAACAAATGTACTCAAAACTATTTATTTTGACAAGCATTTAAATAATTACAGCTAAAGTGTTGTACTTAATTACAGCAGTATTCAGTTGAAAACATTTCATAAAAATAAATATAATTACAGCAAGAGTTGAATAATAACAGTAGTATTCAGTTGAAAACATTTATCAAAATAAATATAATTACAGCAACAGAGTTGAATTTAATAATTACAGTAGTATTCGGTTGAAAACATTTAAGAATACATAGAATTACAGCTACTCAGTTGTACTTATTTTAAGTAGAATTCAGTTGAAAACATTCAAGAATACAAATTAATAATATAAATAGCATTCAAAGCTATTTTTTTACACCAAAGTTCAAAACACTCAATCAAAGCGTGTATTAATGTTATGTTTAATTAGTCCAATGAGAGTAATACAAATAAATCACAGTTGGTAAAGAGAACTTTAAAGAGAAATTGAGAAAGTTAAAGCAAACTTGAAAGGTAAAGAGTTGAGAAGTGTGTTGATGTGCAGAGAAGTCTCCAATGAGGGTCGGCAATGTGTTGACCTTCTCCAGTAAGGGGATTCTGCCTGACTGCACCTGCAATAAAGAAGAATTTAAATAATGTAAGCAGCAATACAACCTGGAAGCTAGAGCTGCAGGAGAATAAAAAAAAATCATTAATGTAAATATCCTATAATATTTTAATTGCAATTATTAACAAATTAAACACCTCTGAATTACCAGTGTATGAAAGTTTTTTTCCAGTAAATTTTCAAAAGGAATTGCAAATTATATTTTTCAATATGTGGGCCAGAATTATACCGTAATTCCTTATGACAAATTATTTAGATTTTTAGAATACTTTTGCACCAACAACCGGTTAAAATTTACAGCACTGCATGTATTCTGCTTCTTTTTTTAAAAAAAGACATGCACACGCTAATGTAAAAACACACCAACACAGATAGCATTAATGTCATGTTTTAGTCCAAAGACAGAGTCTACAAAAATAAGTGTTTTTACAAACACAAAATAAACTCAAGATAATCTGCAATGATGCGAGACAATTTGGAAGCAGAAACACACAAACAATAATGGGCCAAGTACTGAATGCAAGGAGGAATATAAAGGGTTAGTTCGCCCCAAAATGAAAATTCTGTCTGTAATTACCCTCAAGTTTTTCCAACTTCTGTGTTGTACGTCAGAGCGTAGACTCACTATTGGCCGACGCTGGTCATGTGTGGGATGCTGGCCAATCGTGAGCCTACGTTCTGACGTACAACACAGAAGCACTGCGCTGTTACACTACATTGAATAAAGTCTTTATTTTAGCTTGTTTTGCGCACAAAAAGTATTTTCGACACTTGATAAACTTAAGGTTCAGCCACTGTATTCTTGGACTATTTTAACAATGTCTTTACTAACTTTCTGGGCTGGCAAGTTTCAATAACAGAGAAGCCTATGGAGGAGTGAGACAGCTCTCAGATTTCATCATAAATATCTTAATTTGTGTTCTGAAGATGAACGAAGGTCTTACGGGGGTGGAACAACATGAGGGTGAGTAATTACTGACAGAATTTTCATTTTTGGGTGAACTAACCCTTTAAATACACAGTGATAATGAACTAAATACAGATAGTTGTAGGCATGCGCTGGTATGAGACTTTGACAGAATGATAATCTTATATTGTGATTACAGCTTTAAAATGTATGATTGAAACAATATGATTCGCAATATATAAAAAATAACTTTCTTTAAAAACAAAACATAAAACTTCTAAATAAAAAATGCAGTCACTTAAGTGAGCCACGGATGTGATCAGGTAATGACAAAAAAAGTTGTTTGGTTCGATACTGAGATAACAGAAATAAAAATACAATGTTCTGTAAAGCGGTTTTGAAAAGTTGTGAATTGTGCAAAGTGCAATACAAATAAAAGTGACTTCTAAAAAAGGTCTCACCAATGACAACTTCCTTTACGACCAGGCGTTGGACACCAATCTTCCCACTGACTTCTCTCCAATTCTTAACGTGCCACAGCAGTTGTAAAAGTGCCTTTCAGCACTCTCCAGACGGTGTTATCCAGGTCACCAAGCCACCAACCAGACCCACATAGGTAATCTGATAGGAAAAAAAAAACATTGTGTAAGTGGTTGAAATATGCATTTAAATAGACCACCCTAAAATGAAAGTGCTTTTATATTTTATTAAAAAATGAACTATAAACTATTATTTACTCCATCTGAAACCATATTTTCTAGGTTTTTAATATGGAAATTATTGTCATTGCCCCACCCATACCGCACATTAGGGCTGGGTGGTATGACAGTATACCATAGCATGGTATATAAACTATATCGTGAGAAATTAGAGTAATTATAAAAATGTCCTGCCTCTTCCAAGCTTTATAATGGCAGTGAATGGCTGCTCAATTAATTGATAGTTAACAGAAATACAGCAATTCTTTGTTTGTTCATGTTAGTTCACAGTGCATACTAAAGTTAACAAGTATATTTTTTTTATATTGAATAGTAAATGTTGAAATTAACATTAACACATATTAATATATGCAGTAGAAGTGCAGTTCATTATTAGTTCATGTTAATGTTCAGGTATTGTATCGAAAGTCATAATTTTGGTATTGTGACTTGACACTATAATAGCCTAACGTTAACATTACAACTTTAATTTTAAAGAGGGAAAGGTCATGAGAAAAAGTCTTGGTTGAATATCATTTCAGAGTTAAATAAAGATACATACAATAATGCACACGTATTAATGTGTTTATTCTTGGCATTTTTATATTATTATGATTAGTTGAATGATTGTGAACACAAATTAGGATTTAGGTTTTCTGACAAACAGTAACACCGACATTGGACCGCGTCGCCTTAATTCACAAATAGGCTAACGTACTACACAATGACAAACTATACTATTTTATTGTGTACGACAGTGAGCTGTTGATTTATAAACAAAAACATCTTAATTTAAAACGGCAAACCAGCGAACTGCTATAGCCTAAGTTAACGGTTAAGTTAAACATTAAACTTTATTGTAAGTTATAGCAGTAAACTGAAGAAAATATTAGCTAGTTCAACCCCTTCCTCGATGGAACGAATAACTAAACGCATAATAACATGCAATATTGACACATAATGCTGCATATTTCATTTATATGACTTTAAAATGCCAAAACATCACTTACCTGAATGTACACAGTCGTGAGGAAAGCAGAGTAAATGGCGTCAGCTGGCCAGCATCGCAGTCAAACTCGCGCCGTAGTCTCACTCCACCAATAGGAGGGAAGATGCAGAGCAACCTGAGGTGTGGAACGGCGGATGTTTGCCGCAGTTGATTTCAGGATTCCTGTGTTTTTCCACGTATAAGCCAAATGTTTACCACAAGTCGGTGTTTCTCACTGTGTGCCATAGCTCAGCCACATATGGTTCTCATGTGTTCGTTGTTATCTGGGCCATATACCTCAAAATCAGTTGTGAACCAAGAGAGCATTTCCCGCAGATTTTAAAGTTATGGCAAAACAAATATGGCTACGATTTGGCCCATATCTGTTCAGCCATGCCACATCTAGGCCATATGTGCCAGATAATACCCACATGTGGCCCACATGTAATTGCTATCTGGGATGCCTTTCATTTCCAAGGTGTTTGATTTTTCACTTTACCATGTTCATGTACAGAGACATGTACTGTGAATGTTGAAGTCAGCAGGACTCAGTGGCATCTGGGCCCTGAAAAAAAAAAAAAAAAAGTGAACATACTGATATCAAGAGAAAGGCCTGCACGATTTTGGGAATACATTTTAGATTTTTCTGGTTAAAATTGCTTTTTAAAATTCACAGAATACACACACACTCACACAAATGTTTCCAACAATATATTATATAATGAACACCAGGTTTGTTGAGCCTTGTAGTTATAGGCTATGCGCAGTGCTGCATAAAATAATAACAATATAGCAGCCTATATACATTTTCAAAAAGATTTCAGTAACAACCAAGCTAGAGAAAAATATATTGATTATCATGTCACTTCAAATGTTTCCATTCGTTATGATATGAAATGAGATAATAGTAAAAACATGAAGCCGTTTGGAGCGTTTTGCTTTTCCAAAATATGATACATTCAAACGCGATCGCGATCAAAAATATGATACATTCAAACGCGATCGCGATCAAAAATATGATACATTCAAACGCGATCGCGCTCAAATATAAAACATTATGGTTAGGCCTACCATATACATATCTACGTTTGAGCAGATATCCACAAACACAGTAACAGTAAACACGGGTCTAAATATTATAATATTCACCATATATCTAGCAACAGTTCAACTGCAATGTGAAATTTATGCAACAATAACAAACTAATATGTAAGAATTTCTTACCGTATCTTTCTTGTCTTCTAATCGCGTTCTTCTTCTTCTGGGGTAAAGCCAATGTAAGCTCACGTCTTTCAAACTCAACGAAAAGCAGAGACTGATGAAGTGTTTTGTTGTTGAGGTAATGAGCGCGTTCGCGTTCCATGTGGAGATTTGCATGTGAATATCTTTTGCGCGAGTAGGCGTGGTCAAATTAAACATGGACATCTTGTTGGTTTTATACAAATTACTTAAACAGAGAATATTTGTTTTCAGTTTGAATCCGATCATTTAAAAGTACACACTTAAATGTTTATAAAGGTATATGGCTCATGAATGTGTGACAAGTATTCGCTGAGTTTTGTTTCAGTTTATAGACGTGCTCAAGAAAAAAAAGTTCACCGCGACGGGGAGGCAGAACGCACACCCTGTTTATTTTCTTTATTTTACAAAAGCACAATGTTTTGATTTGATTGTAAGTGGACACATACAAAAGTAGAAATATCACAGATTCACAGACAAAATTCCTGGTGAAATATTAAAGTAGACTAGTGTGATCAACAGTGCCAATTTTCTTCAGATTTTATTTAAAATGTCCAAAATTATTCAAAAATAATGTTTTTTTAACTCAAAAAATTAGATGCCTACTGTCAAATAAATGAGGCCTACGATTAATCAGATGCAAATAGAAACATAAAACCAGTCCTAATTGAAAGAAAACAAGTTGACAAAAAGATTGAATCCAAAATTGGGTGATAATATTGTATAACGAGTGATTTATAAGCAATTTTTTGTAGGCCGGTCATTTTTGACCGGGAAGACCACAAGTGTGACAATGTGCCATTTTGTACAAAATAAAAGTTTTTCAAAACAAATTTCCTGGTGAAAAATTAAAGTAGACTAGTGTGATAAACAGTGCCAATTTTCTTCAGATTTTATTTAATATTTCCAAAATTATTCAAAAATAATGTTTTTTTAACTCAAAAAATTAGATGCCTACTGTCAAATAAATGAGGCCTACGATAAATTAGATGCAAATAGAAATATAAAACCAGTCCCAATTGAAAGAGAACAAGTTGACAAAAAGATTGAATCCAATATTGGGTGAAAATATAGTATAATGAGAGATTTATAAGCTATTTTTTATAGTTCGGTCATTTTTGACCGGGAAGATCCCGGGGGTTTTAGGGTTCTGAACTCCACACAAGGGTTAATATTGAAAGTAGAAAAATGAGAAAACAGTTCCTTTTTTCCAAAACAACGAAAAACAAGAATTCAGCTTGATTTTTCGTTTTTCGTTCTGAGGTAGAAAAATGTATAAACAGCTGGAATATTCGAATTTTACACGTGGGTGGGAATGAAACGCCCCTTTCCTTTGATTTGTCAGCCGAAGATCAAACTGTCCCGTCATCAGTTCTTCACTGCAGAATAAAAGTCCTCGCGTTGTGATTCTTAACGCGTTTATTGCAACTACATTTCATCTTTTTTTTCATCAAACAACCAGACTAACGAATGGCTCGACACAACCCGTACTGAGAAAAACACTAGACAGGGCTTTCTTCTGTGTAGATATAAATTCACCTACGCTTTGCATCAGCTGGGTATGCCTAAATGACGGCTGTTAGCCTACCATGGTCGCCCTCGCCCAGTAATTTTTTTTAAATAATAAATGAAGATATAAATCAATATAATAAGTTGTAAATGTAATATTTTTAACACTAATACAAAAAGAAAAGAATAATGCATTGACAATATAATATGTCTAACGTAAACGCATGTCATTCAGACTGACTATCTAACAACCAGAGAACAGAGAACAACGGAGATATTAAAATACACACTCTTCTGAGTTTTATGATGTAGGCCTTGTGTTTTATTAAAATGTATTAATTTATATCTCAAAGATGTGTGCTTGTGCGCAGTCCACCGGGTCATGTTGAGAGGGAAACAAACGCATTTTATTATTAGCCTATTCAGAAATAGTGTAAAAGATCGGTAAATAAAATGCAACATTAACATTATAAACACTATTAATAACATATAGGCTATGTCTATGCGTATTTTACTTCCCCTTACTGTAGCCTATGTCAAATCCTTAAATGAAGGCCTATTCAGAAAACAACAAGAATGAAAAATAAGTAGCCACGTATAATAAAAATATAGCCTAATAGCTTATAAAAATAGCCTATTTTGTCCTTTATTATTAACAACATTTAGCCAATTTTAAACGCCAAGCCTAAACGAATTTATTGAATCGAAACTGAAACTGTACCGACGTTGGTTTCGCGCATCTCTCATTCGGTCCAAAGTTTCCATATTTGCAATGTAACATTTGGATGCTAACTAGTAATGTAAAGAAGGCTTTATACTTCAGTCGAGTCCCAATATACACGTATAGGCTAAATCAGCATCTTCACAGCAAGGGAAATGAGTTTGGAATAACAGCAAGTAGCCTACTGTGCGGCACAGCCTTTATATTGTACAACAGACCAATTAAATTAAGCAGAATAACTTTTTATATGTTTGGTTGACTGTGTTTTATTTTAATAATGAACAGGCTGTGATGTTAGCCATGCCAGAAGTGAACTGATAGAGATGCTGTGTGAGCGAGCGATGCGCCGGCGACATCACTTGGATTTGTTGCTCAGCAGGGGAAATAATAATATTATGTCGTTTAATACTCTGTCATTCGAAACAGTGACATTTATATTTTTATTTGTGTACATTCAAAATGACTACAAAATGTCATGCCTTTGGAAAATAAAGAAAACAATATGATGCGCTGCTTTAGTGCATCTCAGTCTCCTTGAACATCTGCCACTGCCTACCGGTGTATGTGTATCCTGATGACATGGCTATAGGCTATCATCTGATGGTACTACCAAGGGTATCACTGGTTGTTCCCTCATCATAGGTCACACAATCACTATTCAATTCATACATTAATCTAAGTTCTTGTTAAAGAGACTCAAAAAGGAATAATATGGTTGAAATCTATAAAGTTTACTAAATGACAAAACAGAGAGAACTAAAATATTTAAGAGAGATCGAGAGGGAGGCTTATATCCAGGGCTTCCAATGCAATGCACTTGTACATAATGATTAGGGATTTGGGATTATTTTCATAGTCGATTAATCTGTTGAATATTTTAGATTAGTTGTTTGGTCTATAATATGTCAAATGTGGATCAGTGTTTCCCAAAAGCCCAGGATGACGTCCTCAAATGTCTCGTTTTGTCCACAACTCGAAGATATTCAGTTTACTGTCACAGAGGAGAGAAGACACTAGAACATATTCACATTTAACAAGCTGGAATCAAAGACATTTTTAACTTTTGTCTTAAATGACTCAAACTGACTAATCGATTATCAAAATAGTTGTCGATTACAGTTTTTTCCAATTGCTAATGTAGCAGGTGCAGATTAACGACAGAAGGATGAATCTGGTGCCACATATTGTAATTTAAAGAAAACTCAGTTTCTGTAATTTACAGAAGAAAGACAATATAAGTTGCACTGTAGTTTCCACAAGTGTAATGGCTGCCGACATTAACAGACGATTTTGCAAAACTGTTTGAGCTCTTCAGATCGCATAAATCAGTGCAAAATGAATAGAAATGTTATTCTGTATGACGAAATATTTTACAAACATGTCATAATTAATCATTATTTCTCCAAATATGCGCACCATTGGACTAATAGCCCTGGCAGATCGTGGATATTGTATGTATACGAACACAAATAAACCGGAGATGAGATGAATGACTGCTGTATGAGTGATGATTTCTATTCAAAATAACTAATGTTATTTTTATTATTATTATTAACGAACGTTTACCGTACCCGCGAAATCGCGAACGGCTATAGCGATATCATTAACTAGCTATCTGACTAGCAAAGGGAGCTTGTTGCAACAAACAAATTTTCCGTGGTTTAAATGCCAGAGAATGCAAATAATTACATCCAGTTATTTATCTGATAATGTATCCTGAATTTTACTTGTAACATTGGCTAATGGGAAAAGGTAGAGGTGACTTGAGTCAGTGGCATGAATCTACCGTGAACCAAATTAGCCTCAAAAACATGAAGTTTAGCACTGTTGTCCGAGCTCACTCACTTTGGGTGTCTAACAGCAGTCTAATAAACTGATGCTGTGTTTCAATGTTAATCAAACAAAGGACAAATACATTACTCACTGCTCTTGAATAAATAGGCTACCCTTTTCAACTTTACAAAAATATCCATCTATATTTAATTTATACAGTAATGAATATGCAATTTTTTCACATTTTTTGTAGCCTTTCTTTGTTCTATTGTGTTTATTTGTCCTATTTGTAATTCGATTATTTGTTCTTATTTTGTTATTGATTTGCTTACTTGTCTTTAATAATGTTTTAAATTCACATTAATTAGTCTGGTAGTTTTTGTTGTATCAAAATTGGATTAAATAATTGATATTTCACTGGTATCTAAACATCTGACCCGCTGACCCGATCCACAGCACTGAGCCCTGCTGGAGCTGCTCTAGATATGTGCTGTGATATTAAATGAAAGATAAAATATGAGCAAGAGAATGAACAGTGACAGTAACACAAGCTCATACAATGCATTTTAGCAGGCTTAATTAAGCATGAAAATAACTGAAATAAATATATATTTGATTAAGCCAACTAATATGATTTATATTATTTTGGTTTCTCTACTAATACATTTAAAAATTACAAATGCAGTGATAATTCAGGGATCGGTATCGGTGAGTACCAAAAATGAAAGTATGGGTATCGGACTCGTTCTGCAAAAAGTGGTATCGGCGCATCCCTAATTAAAAAAAATGCAATCATTTCACACTAAATTAACGCTGCAGCCCGTCTGAGATATATAGAGCTATTTCACATGGATATGAGCATGATATTAAGTATATGATAAGTATAATACAACTTTCATTCTTCAGATCAATCATATTTTCATAGGGAAAAAATGTTTCAATATCCTTTCAATGGTTAAGGGGATTTCCCATGCCTGAGAGCGCTGATCATGGATTGATCTCTATGACGTGAAACATTAGATACCATATATATGTAATTTGAGTTTAAAAAAAAAAAAAAAAAAAGATATTGTTTGATAAGTGCTGATTGAAGTCCTTGAAATCCACAAAAGTAGTGCTTAAAGTCCTGGAATTTCATTTTGCAGAATCTGTACGAACCCTGTGAACAGTATCCGGGCAGTGTGTCCCTTCAGCCACGGCCATCTCCATAAAACTCAGGTGTTCCTGTAGGATTCCCTTGGGACGGTTTTAGTTGTATTGTAATAGGATTATCAAGGTCTGCAAGGAGCCAGAAAATCACCTACTAGCTTTATTATTATTTAGCATTATCTGCTTATTTTCTCTTCAAGATTTAGATCATCTCGAAATTAAAAATGTCTGGCATTTTTTGGACAACAGCTAAATATCCAAAACTGTATTAATATGCATTTGAAACATGTCATGACAGCATGTGTAAAGATTAGGCTGTTCACACAAGACATCAGATTCAGTCTAGATACAGTACAGCCGTACACAGTGTGAACACTGAGTAATTATACTGTATTAATGCCTGGATGTTCACACTATTGTATTGTTTTTCTTTAAGCAGCTCGTGTGGAAACAGATCAGGAGAAGACCAAAATTAAGACATCAAGAGAAAACACAAGCAGTAGCACCATGGGAAAAGACCACAGCGATGGAAAGAGTTTAAGGGTTGCACATGATATCAAGAACAGCTGGAGCATTAAAATAGCCGATAGAAGCAATGAAAACCTGCCCATGTTTAAACTCCACCTGTCTGAAGCGTGGCAGAACCGTGATGGATTCTGCAGAAGAAGCACGTTTGGGAAGAACGTCACTAAAGAGAACAAGACCATCATGATGATCGGAGCCACAGGTTCAGGAAAAACCACTCTGATTAACCGCATGATCAACTACATCCTGGGAGTGCAATGGGAAGATGGCTTCCGGTTTGTGCTGATAGATGAAGGGAAGCAGAAATCCCAGGCTGAACGTCAGACTTCGCAGATCACGGCATATCAAATCAATCACATGGATGGTTTCCAGGTCCCATATTCTCTGACCATTGTGGACACACCAGGCTTCGGTGACACCAGAGGAATTTCACAAGACCAGGAAATCACAAAGCAGATTCAGGAGTTCTTTTCTCATCCAGAAGGGATCGACCACATTGATGCTGTGTGTTTTGTAGTACAGGCTTCACTTTCCCGTCTGACGTACACACAGAAATACGTCTTTGACTCCATTCTTTCCATATTTGGGAAGGATATTGCTGAAAACATCCTTATGATGGTCACCTTTGCAGATGGGAATACACCTCCTGTTCTCGGGGCCATCAAAGTCTCTGAGTTTCCCTGTTCTACCAATGCGTCTGGAGACCCACTTCACTTCAAGTTCAACAACTCTGCTCTGTTTGCTAACAATAACACAGACGATGAGGAGTCTGACTGTGACTACTTTGGCAAGATACTCTGGAAGATGGGATTTTCTAGCATGAGAAAGTTCTTCACATCCCTTAGAACGATGCAAACCAAGAGCTTGTCTCTGACACGGGAAGTCCTGAAAGAGCGACAGCATCTAGAAGAGCTTGTGGAAGGCCTTCAGCCCCAAATCAATGCTGGTCTGATGAAACTGGATAAAATCAAGAAGATAAGAGCTGTTATGGCTATAAATGCACATGGACAGGATCATGACAGGACCTATCAGCATTTAAAAAGGCGATATGAGGATGCACTTGGACAGGTCATATCAAAAGAAAAGATCTTTGAAGAGCTTGAAAAGGAGTTTGAGGTTATCCAGGATAATGTGACCAGACTGATTAGAAGATCTCAAAAGTCTTTGGAGCGTCTGGAGGAAATCGCCCTCAAGCCCAATCCTATTTCTGTCTCTGACTACATTGATCTGCTGATCGAGTCTGAGAAACAAGAAGCCAAGCCTGGATTTAAAGATCGCATTCAGTCTTTAATGGGCGTCAGGAAGAGGGCAGAGACCATCAGTAAGGTGTCCAGAGGAGGAGTGCTTCCAGAGGCCTGGAAAACATACACAGCTGCAACAAGAGAAAAAGGATCATCCCATGATTCAAGAGTCCTGTTCAATAATGTGTCCACTGGAAAAGTGCTTCCAAAACAGAGGGAAAAATTTCATCCATTTCCAACAAATGATCAAACTCAAACTTCATCTACTTCATCTACCTCACTTCCTGTTTCGAATGCGCATGCGTCGCGTCTGAACGCGTTGTTGTCTTTGGAGCTCCATCGATTGATTTATAATTCTTGATTTCTCTTTAAACTCACTTACAACGAACATTTTCTATTTTTCCTCACCTCATAGTTACAACGCGGACTGTTGAGCAGACGTGTCTCAAGCCTAGTGATCCAACGCTGGATACTCTTATAGGTTACGTCCGTGGATCACGGCTGAACGCGTCTTCTCCGCACTCATTTATAAACAAACATTTTTTTTTTTTCGCCTATCGTGCGTCTACTCCACACCCGTACCACTAAAAAGACGGATTATATCCAAGACTTAAGCCATAAATTAGTATTAATATTGATAGCATCACTGGTAGCGTCGTTGCTAACTTAACTTACTGTCCATCTGTTAAAATGGCGAATATATCAGATGTAAGTAGTCTACCTTTTGGTGCAGGTGAGGATACATTTGAGCTACACGCGTTGCAGTCTGAGCTGGAAGCTGTTGAAAAACAGATCCACGACCTTTTAGTGAGAAAAGCCGAGCTGATAGACCGGCGGTTAGCTCTTGAAACATCACGAGCCGATGAACACAAATCAACACAAACTCCGACCTCGTCTACTCCGTGCGTTACTCAGCATCGGTCACGAGCGTCGAGGCCGCGATCAGCTATGGTCTCGTTTACGCCGGCTCCAACATGCCACCACGAAGCCTGGATATTTCCGCAGCGGAAGACGCGAGTCAGGTCTAGACCAAGAAAACTCTCTCCGACCCTCCCGGTTTTCGAGATATCCACACAAAACCGCTTCTCCCCTCTTCGCGAAACAGAACGCGATGCTGTGATCATCGGTGATTCCATCGTTCGACACGTACAAGCTACGTTAAATAAAAGTAAGGTGCATAGTCACTGCTTTCCTGGTGCTCGTGTTTCTGAAATCGCTGCTCACGTTCCCGAGATTCTGAACGAGCGCGTCGGAACTGTGGTCCTGCACGCGGGAGGGGCCGACATCAGGCTGCGACAGACAGAGGTTCTGAAGAAAGACTTCAGGAATCTGATCGATACGGTAAGCAGCACATCGCCTGATATAACGATCATTGTGTCAGGACCGCTTCCCACGTACCGACTAGGTCATGAAAAGTTTAGTAGATTATTCGCGCTAAATGAATGGTTAATATCATGGTGCAATGAGCAGAAACTGCTCTTTGTAAATAATTGGAATCTGTTTTGGGAGCGTCCTAGGCTTTACCGTGCTGATGGCTTACACCCAAGCAGATTCGGATCGGATCTTCTGTCAGATAACATCTCCAAAATGTTAAATACCTTTTGACTAGTAACCAAAAGTTCAAATCATAGTCTCTGCTGCACCAAATTAACTGATATAAATAGTGTAGAATATTGCATAGAAACTGTGTCTATTCCTCGTTTAGTGAGATCAAATAATAAATCTACTGCAGGATCTAGAAAAAATCTAATTGTTATTAAACCAGAAAATGTTGCTATTAGTAACCAAAAACAATTTCTAAAGCTAGGTCTTCTAAACATTAGATCACTCACACCTAAGGCAGTTATTGTAAATGAAATAGTCACGGATAATAGCTTCGATGTACTTTGCCTTACTGAAACTTGGCTTAAACCTAATGATTATTTCGGTCTAAATGAGTCTACTCCATTAGGATACTCCTATAAGCACGAACCCCGTCTGATTGGTCGTGGCGGCGGTGTTGCAGCGGTCTATAGAGATATTCTCAATGTTACTCAGAAAACGGGTTATAAGTTTATTTCGTTTGAAATACTTGTACTAAATGTTACGCTCTTAGATGTTAGAAAAAAATCCATATTATCTCTAGCCTTGGCTACTGTATATAGACCGCCTGGGCCTTACGCTAATTTCCTAAAAGAGTTTGCAGATTTTCTCTCAGATCTATTGGTCAATGTAGATAAAGCATTAATTGTTGGAGATTTTAACATACACGTAGATAATCCAAATGATGCGTTAGGGGCTGCGTTTATAGATTTATTAAATTCCTTTGGGGTCAAGCAAAACGTCACCGGACCAACTCATCGTCTTAATCACACACTCGATTTAATTATATCATATGGAACCGATCCAACCGATATAGATATCATTCCACAAAGTGATGATGTCACTGACCATTACTTGGTAACTTGCATATTACGTACTGCTGTAATATGTCATGCGGCGCCGCGTTTTCGACCAGGCAGAACAATCCTTCCATCCACCATAGATAATTTCTCGAGTTGCTTGTCTGATCTGTCTCAGCTGCTGCCTGAACCCAAACAAACAGATGAACTAGAAGAACTAACTAGCACTATGAGCACCATTCTCTCTAGAACATTGGATGTTGTTGCACCCGTTAGATTAAAAAAGGTTACAGAGAAAATTAAAGCACCATGGTACAATAATACTACGCATGTTCTAAAGAGAGAAACCCGTAATTTAGAGCGTAAATGGAAACAAACTAATTTAGAGGTCTTTAGAATCGCGTGGAAAGACAGTATGTCACGTTATAAAAAGGCCCTAAAAGCGGCCAGGGCTGAGCATCTCCGCAAACTAATAGAAAACAACCAAAACAATCCTAGGTTTTTATTTAACACCGTGGCTAGACTAACAAATAAACAGACGTCACCCGAACAAAATATCCCGTTACAGTTTAGTAGTAATGATTTCATGAACTTCTTCACTGAGAAAATAGAAAACATCAGAACCACAATTGTAAATGTTCAATCCTCAATCGCGCCTTATAATTCAGCCTCAATTTCCCCCCCGCAAGAACAATTACAGTGCTTTACAACTATAGAACAAAAAGAGTTAAATAAACTTATCACTTCATCTAAAACAACAACATGTTTATTAGATCCTATACCAACTAAACTACTGAAGGAAGTGTTACCTGTAGTGGAAGGTGGTCTCCTCAATATTATTAACTCGTCTTTATCTTTAGGTCATGTTCCAAGAACATTTAAACTGGCAGTTATAAAACCTCTCATTAAGAAACCACAATTAGATCATAATAATCTAGCAAATTATAGACCCATTTCAAATCTACCTTTTATGTCTAAAATACTAGAAAAAGTTGTGTCCGCTCAACTGGGCTCTTTCTTGCAAGAAAATGATATCTATGAAAAGTTTCAGTCTGGATTCAGGCCGCATCATAGCACTGAAACTGCGCTCGTTAAAATCACAAATGATTTACTCTTAGCTTCTGACCAAGGCTGTATCTCAATACTAGTTTTACTTGATCTAAGTGCTGCGTTCGATACTATAGATCATACAATACTCTTAGATCGACTTCAAAATTATACTGGTGTTCAAGGACAAGCATTAAGCTGGTTTAGATCATACTTATCTGACCGCTACCATTTTGTCTATTTAAATGGAGAAAAATCGATCATAACTCCAGTAAACTATGGAGTGCCGCAGGGATCTGTGTTAGGCCCTCTGTTATTCTCAATATATATGATGCCACTTGGAAATATTATAAGGAAACATGGAATTAGTTTCCATTGTTATGCTGATGACACTCAAATATATATTTCATCACGGCCGGATGAAAACGCTAATTTATCCAAATTGACAGAGTGTGTTAAAGATATAAAAGATTGGATGACGCGTAATTTTCTTTTATTAAATCCAGACAAGACAGAGGTAATACTTATCGGTTCAAAAAACCGCCCACAGAACCTCTCACAATACAACTTTGACATTGTAGGATGTCCTGTTACTTTATCCTCTACAGTAAAAGACCTGGGTGTTATACTCGATTGTAACCTGTCTTTTGAAAATCATATTTCGTATGTTACAAAAACTGCCTTTTTCCACCTTAGAAACATTGCTAAGCTACGTAATATGCTATCAGTTTCTGATGCAGAAAAGTTAGTTCATGCATTCATGACCTCGAGACTAGATTACTGTAATGCTTTATTAGCCGGTTGTCCTGCATCCTCAATAAACAAGCTACAGTTAGTCCAAAATGCAGCCGCTAGAGTTCTTACTAGATCAAGAAAATATGATCATATAACACCGATTTTATCATCACTACATTGGCTACCTATAAAGTTCCGTATTAATTATAAGGTATTGCTACTGACTTATAAAGCCCTAAACGGCTTAGCTCCAGTCTATTTAACGGATCTTCTATCACCCTATAATCCATCGCGCTCTTTAAGATCAATAAATTCGAGGCTTTTGGTCATACCTAGGATATCCAGATCAACCAAAGGAGGGAGAGCATTTTCACATTTGGCTCCAATACTCTGGAATAGCCTTCCTGATCGTTACTCGGACTCACTCTCCCAGTTTAAAACTAGATTAAAGACGCATCTTTTCAGCCAGGCATTCATATAATATTGTTAATCTCACAGTTTCAAACTACAATCCGGCCTCTAGTTCATAAATGCCAGAGGAGAACTGGCCCCCGACTGAGCCTGGGTTCTCCCAAGGTTTTTTTTTCTCCATTAGGTCACCTGATGGAGTTTTAGGACACCATTAGGTCACTTGATGGAGTTTTTCGGTTCCTTGCCACTGTTGCCTTTGGCTTGCTCAGTTGGGGATATTTGGGGATATTTAATTTTATTCTATCAATCAATAAATTCCACTAGAAACAAACTTTGTTGTATTATTTTATTTTAATACTGTGAAGCTGCTTTGATACAATCTGTATTGTAAAAAGCGCTATACAAATATACTTGATTTGATTTGATTTGATATTACTACGACTATAAACTAAAACATTTGACTCTGTCTTCAGATGCTCTGCATGCATTTTTACTATACTTAAAATACTTTGTAAAATACAGTAGTTTAAATGGTCTTCATCTTCTAAACATGATGTTCAGTACAAACCTGTATTATTTTGCTGAACAGCCTGTGAGAAAATCATACATCTAAAATTGATTTATGTTTTATTGAACGAGCTGAATATGAATATGTCATGTGTCACAAATGATCAGAAAGTATCAAACTGCTGTTTTGGGAAGATGTAATTTTACTTTCATTGATTCTAGTTATTCATTCAGCATGAACAAGACAAAAAGTAAAGTAATTAAATCAATGAATGCATTTAAAACACAAACACACACACACACACACACACACACACACACACACACACACACACACACATATGCTCATTGTTAGTTCATGTTAGTTAATACATTAACTAATGAACATTATTGTAAAGTATTATCATATATATTATATATGGTAACACTTCACAATATGGTCCATCAGTTAACATTATGTATTTACTAACATGAACTAACAATGAGCAATACATGTGTTACAGTATTTATTAATCTTTGTTAATGTTAGTAAAAATCCAGCTGTTCAGTTTGTTCATGTTAGTTCACAGTGCATTAACTAATGCTAACAAATATAACCTTTGATTTTGATAATGTATTAGTAAATGTTGAAATTAATATTAACTGAGATTAATTAATGCTGTATTAGTATTGTTCATTCTCAGTTCATCTTAACTGTTAGTTAACTAATAATGTTAACTGATGAACCTGATTATAAAGTGGTAGCATATATAATGGTTATGATAAACAGGATATTTCTCCTACTTTAACTCAGATCTGAAACGTGTCGCACGTGTCCTGGACTCTTATGTTCTGCTGTTCCTGTTGTGTGTGTAGTTCTCTGAAGTTTTCCCCGTGATTAGACTTGATTGTTCGCAGCTGTTAGCCTGTTGCTCTTGTGTATGTTATCCTCAGTTAGTCATTCTGTGAAACGAGGAGCAAAGGCAGGAGACGGAGGAGTGGATTTAATGATGAAAACACAGGAACATGGAGAACTGAGAACTGAGGGACTGCACCCAAACACACACAACAACCTCATTATAGACAACAGACGGACAAACTGAAACCTTTTTTTATTTTAAAATGATTCATTTTAATTGTACATTTATATGATTTCATTAAAAATACACAATTGTTTTCTTGTTTGCTTTTAATCCATTGTTTTCTTTACTGTCAATTTATTTTCCCCTGTTGATAAACTTGTTTATTTAAACTGTAAATTGCTTTATTATCTTTCGTTTGATATATTAGAAACCTCACCTTTATTTTTCTGCCAATCTCTCGAGTACAGTGATAGTCTGTCCATCCTCTTTGTCCCTCTTCCTCGGTTGCTCCTCATCCTCATCCACTGCTTTCTCTCATTAATTTAGGACAGGATAATATCTCATAATAGACACTATACTGTATATTCGACAGGAGAGCATTGGTTTATGAGTTAAGATGTAGTAAAGTAACTGTACTACTAATAAAAAGATCATTTTTAATTTCCTGTGGCGTGTGCCATGATTGCAGTTCTTTGTAATTTTCCTTGTTGATTACTATGATTTTTTCCAGGTGTGTCTTATCTTACTGTGTATATTAAATACCCCTATGTTTTCAAACGGGGCGTTGTGTTTATCAGTGGTTGTACTATAACGCCCGTTTCACACATACTCCGTGTGCAGTGCGTGTGCAGTGCGTGTTGCAGTGCAGGAGCAGCACGCGCTATAGTGCTTTCACATAAGCTGCGTAACTGATCCACGGCTGTACCACAAACACATTGTATTTCAAATCCAGAAGTTATCAGCAAATTTTATTTAAAAAAAAAGTTTTATGTCAGCATTGTGATTCTCTTTGTATACATACTCTTTAATATACGTATTCACGTTTAAACACAATTTAAACAAACTATTTTTCAATGCATTACTTCTATTATATATTGAGTTGCTGGTAAAATATTTAACCATGCACTTATATTAAAATCCCATACATTTTAAATTAAAACTTAAAATTGACTAAAACAGCGAATCATATACCCTTTCTTTTGCATAATTTAAATCTTTGTACAATAAATCTTGCATGTCACAAAGAACTTGTTTTTCCACCTCCACGAATAAGACGAGTGTCATTCATTATGTCCCTTGTTGAAGTAAATTGTATTTTTCCTTGATTTACCCCGGCCTTGAAGTAAAAAGATGACTGTGAAAAATAGTAGGCTAGTATTTAATTAAATGCATTTATGATGAAATTACTACATTTTCATGTCAATCTGGTCAACCTGTGTTAATTTTGACCACGAAACATGCGCTGTCACTTTAATTCAGCGTTTGCAGCACAGCAGAAATAGACTCGGTGTGGAAACGATCTCTGCACTGCTGTATACGCACCGCAACTGGAACGGATCGTCGGACTGCATCCGCGTGCAGTGTGAAAGCTCTGACCTGTTAACATGGGTACGGAAAAAAATACGCACCGCATACGCACTGCAAACGGAGTATGTGTGAAACGGGCGTAAAAATAGCCTTTAAGTTTCAGAACTGAAAACGTCCTTGTTAGTCTAAAATCAGCTCTTATTGAAACCAAGCGGAGAAAACGACACAATATGATGTAATAGTGTGACGAGGCACCGCCTCTGCAGAAGGTCGACACCCACTTCTACATCATCACGTCTTTGGCTCCGCCCACTGATTCACTCCTGTCATGTAGTGGTAAATACCGAGAGCGACGCTAACACAGGATTACAGCAACTAAACCATAGAGACGCCTGAGGATTATGAGACGTGTGGAAGTGCCGAGTTGTGGGAAAACAGTCTTTGATTTGCCTTGTGATCCTAAACTGAGAAAAGCGTGGATGAATTAACAAAGTTCCAGATCGAGTCAGTAAGACACTGTTTTAAACAAGGGTAAGAGCTGAGCTGAGCTGATCGACGGCATCGCTGTTTCAGCAGAGCTGCTTTATAGCCTGAACCCATTTAATAATTAATGATCTTTACAACAGAGCAGAGGGAACGTTTACACGACAACGATGTACTAAAACTGGAAAAGTTCTTCCTTTGGACAGGCGATAAAGCTGTCAAAACCCCCGTTCACACGGATCAGTGAAAACGACTAAAAACGCAGTATTCTGCTGCCAGGCCAGTAGGTGGCGATGTCACATTGCGAAGAAACAAAATAAACACTTTAATGCACTCACAAGTGTCCTCACTTTCCACTGAAACAAATGTCACAACAGAACCTGTGTGAAACACGTTGCAAAGGCCTGTCGTGTTTGGAAACGCCTCTCTGATAGTGCTGGTTAAATAACTGTGGTCAGGCCAGCCTGCGCTCTTGAAAACACACTGATTCTAGCGCCGGTGTTGTGTTACGCAAATACTGTTCATTTATAGATACTGACAATAATGAGTAAACGAGTAAACAAATGAATAAATATAAAACAATATATAGGCAAGGCAAGGCAAGTTTACTTATATAGCACATTTCATACACAATGGCATTTCAAAGTGCTTTACATAGAAGAAATTAAAAGAAAAAGAAAAAAGAATAATTTATTTAAAAAATAATAAAAAATATAGGTTGATAAGCTGAAATTGACTATATAAAAATGACTATATACAAAGATTAGAAATGGGCCTGATAACGTGAAGTTGACTTTAAATGATGGCTAATAATAATTAAAATCAAAATATCTGTTTGATGTTGAATAACACTTATAAAAGCCTTACATAACTCATATATATAACCAGTCTTATCTGTAAATTCATAACCACGGCCTTAATTATGACAAGATTTGTAGCGGGTGAGCCAGTGGTGTGTGTGTGTGTGTTACAGGTGATGATGATTATTGTGATATTGGCAATTCATTCCCCGTCACCATTACGCATATCTCAACCTATCAGTAACTGAGCAATGTTTTACTGTCTCAATAGCCTTTATTCTCAACCCAAACCCACAGTCATACACTATTACATGCTGTGTTATAATATTTAATAATGTCTAGGGTTCAGGAGTTAACATTAGATAAAGTTAATGATAAATAACTGGACGGTTTACTTTAAGTTTCACATGTTAATGTGAGGACAGGTAATCACAATATAATATGAAAAGTAACGAAAATGAAATTAACTTCAGCTCACGATAACTAAATGAGCAAACAAAAGAATAAAAAGTGATCATGGGCATTCATTGGATGATCATAAATCACTCATTTTAGATCAATGAAAATATTATACATTTATAAGCAGATGTTTTTTTTTGTTTTGTTTTTTTGTTTTTTAAGAAATGTAAACTTATGTAAACAATCTAACAAAAAGCCCATGGCTTGGCTGGCTTCGTTGAGAGTTTTTCTGGACATTACATATGAGATTCAGTGTAAAGGCGTCAAATCTGGTGCTTTCCCCCTTCTAACTAGAGATGTAGTAGAACAAAACTAATGTTTGAAAGAGGTAATGTTTTTGATTAGATTAGATTCAACTTTATTGTCATTACACAAGTACAGGTACAAGGCAACGAAATGCAGTTTAGGTCTAACCAGAAGTGCAATAGCAGCAAGTGCAGGATATACAGTGGTTCCATAAGTGCAGGACATGGATATGTACTGAATAAATAAATATAGAGTTGAATACTATTATAAACAGAATTTAACAGATAGATTTGTCCTATGAATATAATATACAGATAACTATTACTGTGAACAGAATTTACAGCTAGATATGTACTGAATATAATATACAGATGGCTATTACTATAAACAGAATTTTACAGATAGATATGTACAATGAACATAATATACAGATGGTTATTACTATAAACAGAGTATACAGGTGAATATGTACTATGAATATATATACAGATGGCTGTTACTATAAACAGAATGTGAGCATAATATACAGATGGCTATTACTATAAACAGAATTTTTACAGATAGATGTATATAATAAGTTAGGCTAAAATGAGCAGTATAACAATGGATTTAAGTAATGCAAATAAAGTTTGGACAGAAGCTATCCGAGTAAAAGTGCAGTGGAAAGTAATTGCATATTACAGTTAAATTACGGTATTGCAAATGTATATGTAAACAATTGGTACTGTAAATAAACAGTAGGCAGTGCAAATGAGCATATTCCAGTCAAGGTAAATAGTGCAAGATGCATATGTAAACAGTTGTTACTATAATAAGTCAGCAAATGAACATTATAGTATTACAAATAACAAAATGGAGGCAGGTGTGAGGAGGGAGAGGAGAGGAGAGTCAATCAGTATATGAGGGGAGTGGGATCAATGAGGGTTAGAGTTTAATAAAGAGACAGCTCTGGGGAAAAAACTGTTCTTTAGTCTGCTGGTCCTGGTCCGGAGGCACCTGAAACGCCTGCCGGAGGGCAGGAGAGAAAACAGTCTGTGGGCTGGGTGAGAGGAGTCCTTGAGGATGCTGCGAGCTCGATGCAGACAGCGTTTCCTCTGGATGTGCTCGATGGCAGGTAGTGGAGTCCCAGTGATGCGCTGGGCGGTTTTCACCACCCGCTGCAGTGCCTTGCGCTCTGCAACAGAACAGCTCCCATACCACACTGTAGCACAGTTGGTCAGAATGCTCTCTATTGCACAGCGATAGAAGTTCACCAGGATGGTCGAGGAAAGCTGATTCTTCCTCAGTGTTCTCAGGAAGAAAAGGCGCTGGTGAGCCTTCTTGACCAAGCAGGAGGTGTTGGTTGCCCAGGTCATGTCTGCCGAGATGTGGATCCCCAGGAACTTGAAACTGGAGACACGCTCAACAGCCATTCCATTGATGTGGATGGGGTCGTGTGTGCCTCTTGATTCTTTCCTGAAGTCCACGATGAGCTCCTTCGTTTTGGTGGTGTTGAGGAGCTGGTTATTTTCAGTGCACCATGTGGCCAGGTGCTTGATCTCCTCCCTGTAGGCAGTCTCATCGTTGTTGCTGATGAGACCAATCACCGTAGTGTCGTCCGCAAACTTGACGATGGAATTAGATCCGTACACAGGCTTGCAGTCGGAGGTGAAGAGGGAGTAGAGAAACGGGCTTAGCACACAGCCCTGTGGTACACCAGTGTTGAGTGTGATGGACGTGGAGCAGTTGGAGCCTGATCGAACATTCTGGGGTCTGTTGGTCAAAAAGTCCAAAATCCAGTTGCACATGGAGGTGTTGATGCCCAGGTCTCCAAGTTTGGCTATTAACTTAGTTGGGATGACAGTGTTGAATGCTGAGCTGAAGTCAACAAACAGCACGCGTGCATAAGTGTTCTTCTTGTCCAGATGTGTGAGCACAGAGTGCAGTGCCATGGAGACTGCATCCTCTGTGCTCCTATTGCTACGGTAGGCAAACTGGTGTGAGTCCAATGTGGATGGAAGAGAGTCTTTTAGGTGTGCCAGGACCAGCCGCTCAAAGCACTTCATTACGATTGGTGTGATTGTCACGTGATCATGGTGGGGGTCACGGGATTTCGTAGGAATGTGAGTATTAGTCACCTGTTCACTGATTGAGATAAGAGGAGGGGGTGAGCAGGGACAATGGATTCTTTGTTGACCACTAAAAACTTTGTACCATCAAGAAACATCGGTCTGTGCAATAAAGAAAAGCTAGTAAAAGTTTATTCTTAACGATGTTTTATTTATGCGTCACAAGTGCACAATGTCCCTGTCTTAGTCTCTCAGCGGTTTGATTATTTGATTGAGTAGCCGCTATAAGAGATATTCACAAAGCACATGTTGACTTTGCAGAGAAGAGCAGAAAATCTTGGGGTTGTGAGAAAATCTTTTCAATGAAAATCTGAAATGAAGGTCGTGGAACTCCAGCTTACTTGTCTGTTGTCGTTTTCTCTTCATCGCGAATCCTCTCGTCCTGTCTTCTGTCTTCTGTCGCCTTTGATCCTGTGCGCGTGAGGTTACATTCACATTGAGTAAAGGTACCATTTTTTAGTTTGGCCTGTGTGGTGAAGCAGCCATTTGGTTTAAGGCTACAAACGTACCCCAGCTACATTCAGGCCTGCAACATTTGAAGAGTATTTCACATTAAAGGAGATCTCCGGTCAATTTTAACATTGAGCTCATTTTTTTGTACATTTGGAGTGCTGTCAGTACAGAGAACAACGACAAAAATCAGTGTTGCCTACACCGTGTTATCCTCGTTTTATAATGTGAACCCTGTTGACTTCAATGGGGCAAGTTTTAAACCTGCTTTTAGCCTCTTAACATCCTTGATGTGTCATTACAAGTGCACAGCCAATGTGAGTGATTCCTTCAGAGTGAACACGGGTGAATCTGACTGCAGTAGATGTGAAATATATTAATAAAAATTATGTTATTTCAGCCAGCGCACATACCTGTATTTACATCCTGTTTTCGGATGGAGTCCACAGTAGTCGATTGTCGAGTTCACGCGCATAGGTTTAGTTACCTATGATCACGCGCGTGAACTCGACAATCGACTACTGTGGACTCCATCCGAAAACAGGATGTAAATACAGGTATGTCCGCTGGCTGAAATAACATCATTTTTATTAATATATTTCACATCTACTGCAGTCAGATTCACCCGCGTTCACTCTGAAGGAATCACTCACATGACCTGTGCACTTGTAATGACACATGAAGGATGTTAAGAGGCTAAAAGCAGGTTTAAAACTTGCCCCATTGAAGTCAACAGGGTTCACATTTTAAAAAGAGGATAACACGGTGTAGGCAACACCGATTTCTGTCGTTGTTCTCTGTACTGACAGCACTCCAAATGTACAAAAAAATGAGCTCAATGTTAAAATTGACCGGAGATCTCCTTTAAGCTAGGTTTTGCCGGCTATTTTATTTTATTGGGCCCTTATGTTTTGAATGCGAATTTAAATGCATTTGTGATCTGAAAAGTGATTTTGACAGACATATTTAATTACTGACCTACTTTTCCCGAAGTAAATCTGTTATATTTCAGTTGTGGTTACTGACTCTTTTGATATTTTAAGTTAATTAAGAAAAAGAGTATTTTTTTGGTTTAAATGTGAAAGTGTTTAGAGGATAACAGTAATTCCAAGACATTTCATTTTCTGTTAAAGTGTAGATATTACTGCTTAAATAGTGTCTTAAAGGGAAAGAGTATTTTGTAAAATAAGTTAGTAATTACACACACTGTGGCAAACAAGAGAATCTGTCCCACAACATTGTTTACTTTCACTTTCATTTTAGCGTGATTCTGGGTGGAGTGTGTCAATTAACAACGGCAGGGAGTTGTATTTAAAGGGAGCGTGTCGTACCTGAACCAGAAGCGTCATCCGTTTGTTTGCACATGAGATTGCCAGTATGAGTGAGGTTTTATGATGGAAAGACGGCTGCGAGTCAATCAGCTGTATCATGTGTATGTCTGGTGCGTGACTGAAGCAGTGCACTTCCAGACCAACTGTCGTGAGCAGTATTGAAGACAAGGCAAAAACCGCTTATCCACCTATCTGGTGTCTGTTGACCCGCGATACTCATTGGTGCCTTCAATACCTGCAAACGTGGTCAGTACCTCTGCGTCGCCATTACACACACTGCAACACACGCACGCACGCACTCACTCGCATAGCTTTCGTATTTGCACATTTTGTGTGCTTAGTGTTTTGTTTATAATTGTTGTTGCCCGTTAAAATTATTGTTGCTGTTGATTTAATGTTGGTGATTTGCCACGAACTTAATGAGATGTTTATCCAATGTTTTCTTTGTTCTCTCTTTTCTTTTCTTTTTTATGGACATTTTTGTGAATGAATGTGGACACGAATCTGCGAACGTGGATTAGCGTGACGCGGTCGGTTTCCGGCTCGGATCTCGAAGACCGCTAGTGTGAACACCAGAGACCGCTAGTGTGAACTTCATTTTCTTATTTTGTTTTTGTTTTATTTATTTATTTTGTCCATTTCGCTTTTCTGTGTGATTGTGATTTTGAGCATATGTGGAAGAATAAATATCCCTTGTGAAATTACCTTTTTTCTGGGATTATTATTATAATTTGTTGTGTAACAGGTGGTTACCTTTTCTGCTATCCTGGGTTAAGTTAATTTTTGACAGGTTTAATCCTGTCTGGCGCCCGAAGGTTTTTTCTTTAAAATAGTTATTTAAGTTAGGGCGGCGACCACGTTACAGAGTGGCGCCCAACGTGGGGCCTGAACGTGAAACCTGCTTGAACACTTGAGGAAAAAAAAAAAAAAAAACTCTGAAACATTGTGATTTGTAAACTTTATTTTTTGATGGAAAATTAGTGTAACAATGAAATTGTCTGAATTAATCTTGTAAATTGTTTATGCTTGTGGAAATTGTTTTTTGTGTATAAGCTGTGAAAGCTAATTGAACAATTAGAGTGTTATCTCTAAGGTGTCCCAGTAATTGATAATCGTTTGAATACTTGAAATAAGTGAAGGTGACTAACTTTGAATACTTATTGTTTTTGATTTACTTAGCGTTTTTGACAGAATACTGATTGAACAGTTGTGAAAAGTTGTATTTTGTTGTTTAGTAGAAAATTTTCAGGGACAAACAAACTGACACACATCTCATTTACTGATATTTATTGTTTTTCACACTCAACATTCTTACACTCAATCACAGAAATCATGGCGCATACCCCTCCTTCCCAATCTACTTTTGTGGAAATTGAGCCTCCACCAAACATCTCAACTCCAGTATGGCCGCCTGTACTGCGACCGTGGATACCTCTGGTACCACCTCCATGTGCTCCTGTGTTCTACCATACCCCCACTCCACTCAGCCCTGTTCATCCTGGAACCCGTGTGCACATGTCCTCTCCTGCTCTGGCTGGGAGCATTCCAGTGCAAACTCTCACCTGGGCACCACAGGTGGATAACATGCAACTTTGCACCTCTTCTGAAGGTGGAACTCCTTCGTCAGTGGCACAACATGACCTGCCCAACATTCTACCAACTCCTGGAAGGGAAATACAAGAAGTCACTGCCCGGGTACAAGGGAACTGGGATACCTTGTTTGACTTAATGGCAAGACAAGAAAGAAGAGTGGATGAACTTACCCAGGAAGATACCTGAAAGATACCTCTTCACATCACCAGAGCCAGATTGCTGATCTTGCTGCAAAAGTGGAGGATAACAAAAATCAAGTTTTAACCCTGTTTACTACCACTAAGCAACAAGAGGAATCTGAAGCAGATAACCTAACTAAAGAAATGAAGTTAATGATCACGGAAGAACTCCAGAAGGTGGAATCTACCTTGGTGTCCGAACTACGATTCATGGTTGATCAACTCCAAGCAGAGGTTCAGCAGGACATCAAAGCTGTTCAACACACTTTCCAAACAAGCCATAATCAGATAACTTCACAACTCCAACAATGTGTTACCCAAACTGATCAATGTCTCACCGGTTTCAAAGAGTTAAAAAGTGAAGTGGAGAAAGGATTTCAAAGTGTCAAAAAAAGTGCAGATCAACAAAAGTTAAGTGTATTGACACCACCAGATCCCAGCACTACCAGTACTTTATCCCAGCCATCTCCTTCAGCTCCAGTGACTCCCTCAACTTCTTCAACCCCTCCTTTAACATCTGTGGTTAAAAGTGACCATATCAAATTAACCTTCCCCACATTTGGAAGGCCTTCAGACGATACAGACCCCCTATTGTACTTAACCAAATGTCAGGATTTTGTGGCTGTACATCCCCTGACAGATGCAGACATCCTGGCTACCTTCCGAACTGTCTTGTATGGAACAGCACGTGACTGGTGGGAAGTCAGACGGTCCACCATAACCACTTGGAATGAGTTCGAGATTGCATTTCTATCTGCTTTCCTTTCTGAGGATTATGAGGACGAACTGGCTGAACGTGTCCGTACTAGGATTCAAAGAGACACAATCTATTAGAGACTTTGCGTTTTCTTACAGAGCTCTCTGTAAAAGATGGAAGGCAGATCTTACAGAGGGTGAGATTGTGAAGATGATACTCAAGAATATCAAGCCGTACCTTGCCAGCCAATTGCGTAGCCGAGTGAATACTGTGGAAGAGCTGGTAAAATTAGGACATCAACTGGAAAAAGATTATGAGCAACAGCTTCGTTATGACTGTGGTCGAATGGGCCCTAAGCATCAAGCCACATCGCAAAGACCCTCCTCAAACCAACCTACTGAGAAAATCCCAGTTCAGTGTTGGAGATGTAGAGGACAGCATCCACCAGGAAAATGTCCACACTATTCCTCTCCCCAGTCACCTCAGACATCTGGTCCACAGTATTCCACCAGCGGCAAACAACCTTATCACCCCAAGTCAGGTGGTCACCCATCCAACAACTCTGTTGCTGCAACAAGAAATCATAAGTCACAATCAGCAACCAAGAAAACCTCCTCCTCATCTACAAGCTCTAATGAACGTGTAGCGATACCTCAACAACTAGTTGTTCCCCTTTGTATCGATGCCTGGTCAGGTAAGGCCATTGTGGACACTGGTGCAAGCTACACACTCATCAATGAGAATCTTATGAGGCAGCTTACATCCTCGGACCAGCTGCAACCATGGTGCCGTGGTCCTCTTTATCTGGCGAACGGAAAAGCAGAGATTCCATTAGGATGGCTGAATACCACCATTAATTTACATGACCAAGCATTTACCTTACCTACTGCTGTACTTTCATCCCAAGCGCTAGCCTATGCTGTAGTCTTGGGGTTGGACTTTATTTTCTTCAGTGGGCTGCAACTCAATGTCATTGATCAAAAATACTCCTTCAAGCTGGATCCTTCAAAAGAGTACCCCTTTCAACCAGGAAATCCAAGTGTGCCAAATGTAAGTCCCCAAAAAGACAGGTGTCAATTTAAGGAAGCCACACAAAATCTTTCCTTATTAACTTCTGTTCCCCCTTCATCATCACCATTTCAAATTCAACACCCGGACGGTATTGATGAAAAGACATTGATAAAAAATGCTGTAGATGCTGCTCATTTACCCTTTCATGATAAGCTACAGTTACTCCAAATCCTGAACGAAAGCCCTCAAGTATGTACTCTCCGTACTGGACGTACTGAGTTTCTCCAACACAGCATCTATGCCACCAGCCAAGTCCCAATTAAACAACGGCCATACCGTTTGTCTCCCCTCAAGCAACTTGCCCTGGAGGAGCAACTAGATGAGATGTTGAGGCAAGGAATAGTTGAACCATCCCACTCTGGTTGGGCATCACCGGTGGTCTTAGTGCCTAAAAAAGACGGCAAATTTAGATTCTGTGTGGATTATAGAAAAGTTAATTCTGTAACCGAAAGTGATGCTTACCCTCTTCCCAATATAACAGAAATTCTGGAATCACTCTCTGGGGCAGCCATCTTCTCTACAATTGATCTAAACAGTGGATATTGGCAGGTGACCATGGACCCCAACAGCAAAACCAAGACAGCCTTCATCACTCCTGCAGGTCTCTATCAATTTAATGTTATGCCGTTTGGGCTCAAAAATGCTCCCGCAACTTTTCAGAGGCTCATGGAGACAGTTCTGGGAGAACTAAGGAGAAAAATATGCTTTGTGTACATCGATGACATCATTGTGTACTCGCCTTCAATAACCCAGCATTTACACGACCTCCAGACTGTCCTCCATAGGCTAGAAACTGCTGGTCTCACCATAAACTTGAAGAAAAGTCAATTCTGTCTTCAAGAACTCACCTTCCTAGGACATGTTGTAAGTGTCAAAGGCATTTCAGCAGACCCATGTAAGACTGAAGCCATTCATGCCTACCCTGTGCCTATGAACTTGAAGGAAGTTCAGCGGTTCCTCGGGTTAGCAGGGTGGTATCACCGTTTCGTTCCAAATTTTTCCAAGATTACTGAACCCCTCAACGCACTGAAAAAGAAGGGACATAGTTTTCAATGGTCAATTCAGTGTCAGCAAGCTTTTGACCAGCTAAAGTCGTGTCTCACCTCACCACCCATTCTGGGTCATCCAGATCTTCAGCGGCCATTCATGGTATACACCGATGCCAGTGACATCGGCCTGGGTGCCATATTAGCACAACGGAGGGATGTAGGCAGAGAGGAGGTTATAGCCTATGCAAGCCGAACCTTAACTGGAGCCGAGCTCAATTATACTGCAACGGAGAAGGAATGTCTTGCAGTGATCTGGGCCCTGGAAAAGTGGCAACATTACTTGGAGCACAAGCTTTTTACAGTTGTTGCCGACCATGCTGCACTGCAATGGGTCATGAACTCCACGAAAACTACCAGCCGCCTCATTCGTTGGGTTCTGCGATTGCAGAAATTCGATTTTGTTATTGAGTACCGAAAATGGAAGCTAAATGTAGTTCCAGATGCTCTATCCAGGTCTTCGGTTACCCCAGGATGTAACTTGTACACCAGCGGAAGAGACCTAGCACTGCCTGTATCAGATGTTGTCCTGTGGGACGAACAGCACAAAGACCCCGAAGTTACAATTGTGCCAGTCTGATTGACCAGTACGAAATAATTTAGGACAAATTGTATCACAAAACATACCTGACAAATAACCAACTGCATTACAGAATCTACATTCCCAGCAGTCTCAGATCCACCCTTCTCCAGTACTATCACTCCACTCCCATCTGTGGCCATGGAGGAATCTACAAGACCTATAAGCGACTTCAGGAAGAAGCATTTTGGCCAGGCATGTGGTCAGCGGTGAAACAGCATGTGAGGACCTGTGTTAAATGTCAAACTCTGAAAAGTGATAACAGGAAGCCTGCTGGAAAACTACAGCAAATCACAACAAGCCGCCCAAACCAAATGCTGGGAGTCGACCTCATGGGTCCGTTGCCACGTAGCACAACTCAAAATGAATACCTGCTGGTCTTTGTTGATTATTATTCTCGATGGGTTGAGTTGTTCCACATTCGGAGTGCCACAGCGAAGAATGTTGCCTCCATCTTCAGAAGAGACATCCTGACACGGTGGGGCGTACCAGACTTCATTCTCTCAGACAGAGGCGCTCAGTTTGTTTCATCTGTTTTCAAAGAGTTATGTGAGAACTGGAATGTTACTCCCAAAGTAACTACAGCCTATCACCCACAAACCAACATGACAGAAAGAGTTAATCGAAATCTCAAGAGCATGATGGCAGCCTATGTGGGCGACAACCATCAGAGGTGGGACCAGTTCTTACCAGAATTTAGATTCGCTCTTAATTCAGCCGTTCAAGAGACCACTGGATTAACCCCAGCAGAACTCCAGCTGGGTAGGAAACTCCAAAGTCCAATGGACAAAATACTCTTTGGACCTAATCTAACCCCAGACGCTGCCTCGTATGATGTAGTTCATCATCTTCATCAGCTGCAAACTCAAGCCAAAGAAAACAGCAAGAGAGCTAAAACGAGACAACTGAGGAACTATAACAAAAATAGGAGAGATGTAACATTCAAAAGCAAGGATCGAGTATGGTTGCGTAACTTTCCACAGTCTAATGCACAGCGTAAATTTAGCGCAAAACTAGCCCAAAAATGGAAAGGTCCTTACCGCATTATCAAGCAGCTGGGTCCGTTGAACTATCAAATAGCCCTTGAAGACAGTGGAGAAGATGTACGTACAGCTCACGTTTGCAACATAAAAATGTGTTATCCAACGGCTGCGGAATTGGAGATACAGGAAAAGAAAAAACTCCTGGATATATTTCAAGAATCCTCTGATGACGAAGATTTTCTAGGATTTTAATCTGCATTGTCTCTCTTCTAAACAACCAGAGGTTGTTTTCTTCTAGGGGGGGGGGAGAGTGTGGCAAACAAGAGAATCTGTCCCACAACATTGTTTACTTTCACTTTCATTTTAGCGTGATTCTGGGTGGAGTGTGTCAATTAACAACGGCAGGGAGTTGTATTTAAAGGGAGCGTGTCGTACCTGAACCAGAAGCGTCATCCGTTTGTTTGCACATGAGATTGCCAGTATGAGTGAGGTTTTATGATGGAAAGACGGCTGCGAGTCAATCAGCTGTATCATGTGTATGTCTGGTGCGTGACTGAAGCAGTGCACTTCCAGACCAACTGTCGTGAGCAGTATTGAAGACAAGGCAAAAACCGCTTATCCACCTATCTGGTGTCTGTTGACCCGCGATACTCATTGGTGCCTTCAATACCTGCAAACGTGGTCAGTACCTCTGCGTCGCCATTACACACACTGCAACACACGCACGCACGCACTCACTCGCATAGCTTTCGTATTTGCACATTCTGTGTGCTTAGTGTTTTGTTTATAATTGTTGTTGCCCGTTAAAATTATTGTTGCTGTTGATTTAATGTTGGTGATTTGCCACGAACTTAATGAGATGTTTATCCAATGTTTTCTTTGTTCTCTCTTTTCTTTTCTTTTTTATGGACATTTTTGTGAATGAATGTGGACACGAATCTGCGAACGTGGATTAGCGTGACGCGGTCGGTTTCCGGCTCGGATCTCGAAGACCGCTAGTGTGAACACCAGAGACCGCTAGTGTGAACTTCATTTTCTTATTTTGTTTTTGTTTTATTTATTTATTTTGTCCATTTCGCTTTTCTGTGTGATTTGTGATTTTGAGAATATGTGGAAGAATAAATATCCCTTGTGAAATTACCTTTTTTCTGGGATTATTATTATAATTTGTTGTGTAACAGGTGGTTACCTTTTCTGCTATCCTGGGTTAAGTTAATTTTTGACAGGTTTAATCCTGTCTGGCGCCCGAAGGTTTTTTCTTTAAAATAGTTATTTAAGTTAGGGCGGCGACCACCGTTACAACACAGACATAGTTAAATACTGATAAGTTTATTAGTGAAACCTCACTTATTTGATTGAATAGAGATTTAAAGAACTCAGGATAGCCACCTCTCATTATAGTAAAACACGCTAGAGAGGCGCTACATTCAGAAAAATTGGTTTGTGTGTCTATAATAACCACTATAGTGTCTATAATTAAGTCACATTTTCAAGTTTTGGGCCAGTTTTTGCATTTGTTGAACCTCTATGTACATTCACTGCACATGAAAAGCAGCTGAATAAGTCCTGTCAAGGATGCTTTTAGAGACCATCTGTAGCAGGTGAGTCGATGCAAGAGTCCAAATTCAGAAAAAATGGGTTTGTGTGTCCATGTAAAACTGTCTGAAAACTCAGATTTGACACAGACATCAGTGGAATTATGTTTATTAGTATTATTACAATACACATATTTACACATGAACATATGGAGGTTTTAATGGTTTGACAATGACTTAAGAACTTCTATGTATCAGAATTAACAGCCAAATATGGCATCTGTAGTGTAGTTTCTGAGGATTTCTGCTGCCTCAGACTTGCCACAGCAGGTGAGGTCAGTGAAATTGGCTTTATATCAGCACATTTGTCATTTAAGAACGTTTGTTCATCAATAGCTGTTATTTCACAACAGTAGTGTTACTCAATAGTGTTAACAGCACATATAATAATAGATTGCAAAATTAAGTACTCATAAAGATATTCCCTTTTTGAACCACGGCCCTTTAACTCTTCAAAACCTTTAATTATGAACAAAAACAATTCTAATTTAACATGAATTAGGACATGTCCCACCTTCCTGCAAACTTTCTGCACATAGTTTTGTTCTACCATAAACAGAAGAGGACTATTGGAAAAACAGTTACTTAAATTCATTGCAGTTTGTATAACTACATTCATTATTATTGTTGTAATGTCACATGTAGATATGATAAGAACTATTATTAAAGCATATCTGACATGCAAACAGTGTTTCCTCTATGTTGATTTGTCTGTGGTGGCCCTCCCCACGGTATCAGAAATAGGGCTGCATTGTTAGAGTGCATGTCGGAGAATAGCGCAGACACACGCTTCATACCGGAAAAAGGGAGAAAGGAAAAAGAGACGCTGTCCGGATGATAAGCCAGTTGAGATTGTGTGTGTATGTCCTTGAGAACTGTAAGTCGTATAACTTATGTTGTCAGTTCATTTAAACCTGGTCTTGCAAATTTAAATTAAGTTAACTGGTGATTAACTGTGGATCACGGCTGAACGCGTCTTCTCCACACTCACTTACAAACATTTTTTCGCCTATCCTGCGTCTACTCTACACCCGTACCACTAAAAAACAAAACAAAACGGATTATCTCCAAGACTTCAGTCATAAATTAGTATTAATATTGATAGCATCACTGGTAGCGTCGTTGCTAACTTACTGTCCATCTGTTAAAATGGCGAATATATCAGATGTAAGTAGTCTACCTTTTGGTGCAGGTGAGGACACATTTGAGCTGCACGCGTTGCAGTCTGAGCTGGAAGCTGTTGAGAAACAGATCCACGACCTTTTATTGAGACAAGCCGAGCTAAGAGACCAGCGTTTAGCTCTTAAAACATCACACGCCGATGCACACAAATCAGAGATTAACGTTACTAACCCGCTGACTCCTACCTCGTCTACTCCGTGCGTTACTCAGCATCGGTCACGAGCGTCGAGGCCGCGATCAGCTATGGTCTCGTTCACTCCGGCTCCAACATGCCACCACGAAGCCTGGATGGTTCCGCAGCGGAAGACGCGAGTCAGGTCTAGACCAAGAAAACTCTCTCCGACCCTCCCGGTTTTCGAGATATCCACACAAAACCGCTTCTCCCCTCTTCGCGAAACAGAACGCGATGCTGTGATCATCGGTGATTCCATCGTTCGACACGTACAAGCTACGTTAAATAAAAGTAAGGTGCATAGTCACTGCTTTCCTGGTGCTCGTGTTTCTGAAATCGCTGCTCGCGTTCCCGAGATTCTGAACGATGACGAGCGCGTCGGAACTGTGGTCCTGCACGCGGGAGGGGCCGACATCAGGCTGCGACAGACAGAGGTTCTGAAGAAAGACTTCAGGAATCTGATCGATACGGTACGCAGCACATCGCCTGATATAACGATCATTGTGTCAGGACCGCTTCCCACGTACCGACTAGGTCATGAAAAGTTTAGTAGATTATTCGCGCTAAATGAATGGTTAATATCATGGTGCAATGAGCAGAAATTGCTCTTTGTAAATAATTGGAATCTGTTTTGGGAGCGTCCTAGGCTTTACCGTGCTGATGGCTTACACCCAAGCAGATTCGGATCGGATCTTCTGTCAGATAACATCTCCAAAATGTTAAATACCTTTTGACTAGTTACTAAAAGTTCAAATCATAGTCTCTGCTGCACCAAATTAACTGATATAAATAGTGTAGAACATTGCATAGAAACCGTGTCTATTCCTCGTTTAGTGAGATCAAATAATAAATCTACTGCAGGATCTAGGAAAAATCTAATTGTTATTAAACCAGAAAATGTTGCTATTAGTAACCAAAAACAATTTCTAAAGCTAGGTCTTCTAAACATTAGATCACTCACACCTAAGGCAGTTATTGTAAATGAAATAGTCACGGATAATAGCTTCGATGTACTTTGCCTTACTGAAACTTGGCTTAAACCTAATGATTATTTCGGTCTAAATGAGTCTACTCCATTAGGATACTCCTATAAGCACGAACCCCGTCTGATTGGTCGTGGCGGCGGTCTTGCAACGATCTATAAAGATATTCTCAATGTTACTCAGAAAACGGGTTATAAGTTTATTTCGTTTGAAATACTTGTACTAAATGTTACGCTCTTAGATGTTAGAAAAAAATCCATATTATCTCTAGCCTTGGCTACTGTATATAGACCGCCTGGGCCTTACGCTGATTTCCTAAAAGAGTTTGCAGATTTTCTCTCAGATCTATTGGTCAATGTCGATAAAGCATTAATTGTTGGAGATTTTAACATACACGTAGATAATCCAAATGATGCGTTAGGGGCTGCGTTTATAGATTTATTAAATTCCTTTGGGGTCAAGCAAAACGTTACCGGACCAACTCATCGTTTTAATCACACACTCGATTTAATTATATCATATGGAACCGATCCAACCGATATAGATATCATTCCACAAAGTGATGATGTCACTGACCATTACTTGGTAACTTGCATATTACGTACTGCTGTAATATGTCATGCGGCGCCGCGTTATCGACCAGGCAGAACAATCCTTCCATCCACCATAGATAATTTCTCGAGTTGCTTGTCTGATCTGTCTCAGCTGCTGCCTGAACCCAAACAAACAGATGAACTAGAAGAACTAACTAGCACTATGAGCACCATTCTCTCTAGAACATTGGATGTTGTTAGATTAAAAAAGGTTACAGAGAAAATTAAAGCACCATGGTACAATAATACTAACCATGTTCTAAAGAGAGAAACCCGTAATTTAGAGCGTAAATGGAAACAAACTAATTTAGAGGTCTTTAGAATCGCGTGGAAAGACAGTATGTCACGTTATAAAAAGGCCCTAAAAGCGGCCAGGGCTGAGCATCTCCGCAAACTAATAGAAAACAACCAAAACAATCCTAGGTTTTTATTTAACACCGTGGCTAGACTAACAAATAAACAGACGTCACCCGAACAAAATATCCCGTTACAGTTTAGTAGTAATGATTTCATGAACTTCTTCACTGAGAAAATAGAAAACATCAGAACCACAATTGTAAACGTTCAATCCTCAATCGCGCCTTATAATTCAGCCTCAATTTTCCCCCCGCAAGAACAATTACAGTGCTTTACAACTATAGAACAAAAAGAGTTAAATAAACTTATTACTTCATCTAAAACAACAACATGTTTATTAGATCCTATACCAACTAAACTACTGAAGGAAGTGTTACCTGTAGTGGAAGAGCCTCTCCTCAATATTATTAACTCGTCTTTATCTTTAGGTCATGTTCCAAGAACATTTAAACTGGCAGTTATAAAACCTCTCATTAAGAAACCACAATTAGACCCGCATAATCTAGCAAATTATAGACCCATTTCAAATCTTCCTTTTATGTCTAAAATACTAGAAAAAGTTGTGTCCGCTCAACTGGGCTCTTTCTTGCAAGAAAATTATATCTATGAAAAGTTTCAGTCTGGATTCAGGCCGCATCATAGCACTGAAACTGCGCTCGTTAAAATCACAAATGATTTACTCTTAGCTTCTGACCAAGGCTGCATCTCAATACTAGTTTTACTTGATCTTAGTGCTGCGTTCGATACTATAGATCACACAATACTCTTAGATCGACTACAAAATTATACTGGTGTTCAAGGACAAGCATTAAGCTGGTTTAGATCATACTTATCTGACCACTACCATTTTGTCTATTTACCGTAAATCCTCTAATATAGGCCGGGGCCTTTATTTTACTCAAGCGCATCGCGGCCCAGGCCTTTATTGGAAGGAGGCCATAATTAGAGACAGGCCTTTATTTGTATTTGAGCAAAACCGACTACCAGTAGAATGAATAAAAACGAGATTTTGTGTCTATTTTAACCTATAAAATACTAGGTTAATTTATTGAAAACGTACAGTTAGTTACCATATAACATTATGGTATGCATACAGAACATTAACAACAAATAAATATAATATAAATAATATTTTTTGTGAAAAGCAATGATTCATTTTGAAACAGTATTTGTTCCAGCAGTAGTAACGTTAGCTCCACAACAGCACGCATCTGTGCATTCATTGATTTCATTCATTCATTCACACATTAGAAACGCGTGTCTTTTTGCGTGTAACTTACAGACAATATTGCGATTAGAACAAATTTTAAGATTAGAACCTATTTCTCAGCTGGATCCGTTGCTCCTCGAAATAATACTTCCAAGCACTTCTGAGGTAAATTTTCCAGGATTATTATTACTTAGATAGATGTGTGTTATCCAGCTGATTGTGGGCGTTCAGGTTTGCGTGGATCGCCTCAGATTATTTGCGTTTGAATAGCGCGCGCTCTCCGTAATTAAGAGATCAAAGTCAACAGAGTATTTTGAAACTCGTTTGCACTTAAGAAAAAAAGCGAGCCTATTGCGCCAGTGCGATTGTCGATCCCAGGGGGTTAAAAAATAGATTTTCGCCAAAAATCCTCTTTGGCTCCGCAGCTGCCATGGTAAACAACATTAGCCTACCGGTGACTGAATTCTCACGTGCGAGTCAAGAGCGAAGTGACTGACATGACCAGGCTACCATAGCTATGGCTTACCCAGACAGCAAGCCAACATTGAATAAACATTGTTTTTCCATCTGAATCATCATTATGGTTGATGTTGAAATTTCAATGCAAAATAAATGTTGAATCACCATTACCATATCGATGAAAACCTGATGCCATTAATGTTGATGGCAACAATATTGGAACAACATTGATCTATAGTTATCTTTATGATTGATTAAGCATTGATATTTGGTTTACTGGGCGATCGCTGAATGTGTTGAAAAGTCATTGATTTATAGTTGACTGGGAAACGACGCTGTTGTTGAAGAGTCATCGGCATATAGCCTAGTTGACCGGGAAATATGATTGAACATGCATCGATATATAGTTGACTGGGAAATATGATTGAAAATCCATCGATTTTTTGTTTGACCGGGAGATCAACACCAACGTACTGCACCGGACACAGCTCATTTCTGGACCTTGGCACAAGCGTACAGGTAAGCTTGCTTAATGTTCGATATGAATGAATTGTACCAAATCAAATACTGTTAGGTTGATCGTTAACATGATGGTTAATGTAGTAACCGACGCAGTGCTGCAGTCACTGAAATAGATTTTTGTTTTATGTGTCAAAATCTGCCAAAAGTACTTTGTGGTTCTCTTCTAGGTTATAAAGTTAGCAAAACCTCATTGGTCCAGTCTATTTTTTGTGACAGCTAGCTCAAAATACTATCTACAAAATAATGTCTGTTGCTAGTGTCGTGAAATCTATTAACACAGCACCGCTATTTCTTCTGACCGCCGGAGATACCCACAGCAGTGACCGCGGCGGGCCAGAATTACACAAAATACATGGTTTACCTTTACTTTATTCAATGCAGAACTGTCTCGAGGTGTAACGTTAACTGGAAATGCCGATTAGACCATCTCGTCGTAATAGCCTACAAATCCAAAATATGAATAATCCTCGAGCAGGGCTGCGATATGCGTGCGATACAGTTTTGTAACTCCATTGTGTTTGTTTTCAGAAATGATAACAGTCGTTTTATACTAGTGCTTATGCGATATCACGATTTTTGATGATCTTCTGCACCTGAGCGTGGGGAAGCGCGCGCGCGCCACGCGCGCACTGTTATTATACAGCGCCTGACAACCAGGCCTGGCGTCAAGGGGGGGCTTAGCCCCACATACTTCATTTAGAAACAATTAAAATGCCTCGTTAATTTTAAAGACATAGCCTTATTATTAGCCTATTTTTGCGGTGAGATTTATGCATATTCCTCCATGCACCCAGTAGCCTATTTAAGCAGAAATGAATGTGCAATTTAGTCAACCAGAAAAATCTTTTGTCTATGGTAACTCTAATCAATACATTTACTATTTAATTAGTTATAAGTATCCAGTTATTTATATTTAATTTGTTGAGTTAACAATTAGTTCTGATTTAATAAAATAATAATCATGATTTTTTACTTGTATTCTAGATGCCTTGACTCAACGTCTTACAACGACAAACACTATGACTTCGCTCAAGCTGTACAGAAGTGGCTGCGCTACGCCCCAGACCGAGCGGGAGGAGCTGGAAGACAGACGCAGCAGGAGTTAGCACGTAAAAAAAAAAAAAAAAAGAAATAATACAATAAAAATGATTGTTTAATTTTTAAAGAATGCGTGGGGTGTCATTTGTGCTAGTCTAGGTTATAGCCTAAAGGTATAGTTTCTATTTTCTATATTTTGCTAGCCCATCCTGGCTGTCGATAAAGCAGGATTATAGCCTAATAATAATGTTTTTAATATTATATTAAAATTACAGACCTTCAGATTAAACCTGTGGTATACTAAAACACCATTGAAGTTTTGGTGATATAATAGGATTTCAACATTGTTTCAATATCCATTGTAATCGAAATACCATTGAAATTCTGTTGATCTCTAGGTATGATTTAAACGTTGTTTCAATGATAATAGAGGGTGCAACATGATGAAGAATCAACATCAGAGTTCGACGTTGATTCGATGACTTTATCGTTGACAGCGGGATGTTGATTTAACATCGTTTCAATTACTATTTGCTATCTGGGTTGGATTCATTAGCAAACATTGCCCCCCAGTGGGATTTGCATGTTACTATCACAAGCATAATGTTGTGGCCTGCCCAGAAAAACGTTGGTTCTAATAATAGCCCCGGCCACTATTAGAGACCGGCCTTTATTTACCTCCGCCAACAGCGAGACCGGCCAATGTTAGAGACCCGGCCACTAATGGAATACAGGCCACTATTAGAGGATTTACGGTAAATGGAGAAAAATCGATCATAACTCCAGTAAACTATGGAGTGCCGCAGGGATCTGTGTTAGGCCCGCTGTTATTCTCAATATATATGATGCCACTTGGAAATATTATAAGGAAACATGGAATTAGTTTCCATTGTTATGCTGATGACACTCAAATATATATTTCATCACGGCCGGATGAAAACGCTAAATTATCCAAATTGACAGAGTGTGTTAAAGATATAATAGATTGGATGACGCGCAATTTTCTTTTATTAAATCCAGACAAGACAGAGGTGATACTTATCGGTTCAAAAAACCGCCTACAAAACCTCGCTCATTACAACTTTAATATAGTAGGATGTCCTGTTACTTTATCCTCTACAGTAAAAGACCTGGGTGTTATACTAGACTGCAACCTGTCTTTTGAAAATCATATTTCATATGTTACAAGAACAGCCTTCTTTCACCTTAGAAACATTGCTAAGCTACGTAATATGCTATCAGTTTCTGATGCAGAAAAGTTAGTTCATGCATTCATGACCTCGAGACTAGATTACTGAAATGCTTTATTAGCTGGTTGTCCTGCATCCTCTATAAACAAGCTACAGTTAGTCCAAAATGCAGCCGCCAGAGTTCTTACTAGATCAAGAAAATATGATCATATAACACCGATTTTATCATCACTACATTGGCTACCTATAAAGTTCCGTATTAATTACAAGGTATTGCTACTGACTTATAAAGCTCTAAACGGCTTAGCTCCAGTCTATTTAACGGATCTTCTATCACCCTATAATCCATCGCGCTCTTTAAGATCACTAAATTCAAGGCTTTTGGTCATACCTAGGATATCCAGATCCACCAAAGGAGGGAGGGTGTTTTCATATTTAGCTCCACAACTCTGGAATAGCCTTCCTGATACTGTTCGTTGCTCAGACTCGCTCTCCCAGTTTAAAACTAGATTAAAGACGCATCTCTTCAGTCAGGCATTCATACATTTTTAATCTTACAGTTAAATCCGGTCTCTAGTTCATAAATGCCAGAGGAGAACTGGCCCCCGACTGAGCCTGGGTTCTCCCAAGGTTTTTTTTTCTCCATTGGGTGACGTGATGGAGTTTTAGGACACCATTAGGTCACTTGATGGAGTTTTTCGGTTCCTTGCCACTGTTGCCTTTGGCTTGCTCAGTTGGGGATATTTTGGGAATATTAATTTATTTTTATCAATCAATAAATTCCACTAGAAACAAACCTTGTTGTATTATTTTAATTTAATACTGTGAAGCTGCTTTGATACAATTTGTATTGTGAAAAGCGCTATACAAATATACTTAAAGGCACACTTCACCCATTTGCATTAAGCTTTGCATTGTTAGAAACCCAGTCATACTATTGAATGGTCGTGCAACACTCTCTCATTTTCCCCTGAGACGGGAGAAATCCTTTATTTACCTCTTACACTTCCTCCTACAATGATGCAAAAATCGTCATTTTGCGTCATTGTAGGAGGAAGTGTAAGAGGGGGGGATTTCTGTTGAGACTACAAGCACTAGTTCCTCATCTTTCCCAGGGGGCGGGACCCGCTCACGCTACAGACCTATCACAGATCAGTGGGTGGGACTTTACTCTCTGAAACTGAAAGCAATATCCTCCATCTTGTTTGAAGCTAAGCTAAAAGGCGCTGTGGAGACAGATGTAAAGTTATGACAATAGCGGAGGAGAGTGCTCAATATGATATAGACTAGAGGAAGAGGATTTCGGAAGTCTGATGCTTGAATCAGGTGTTTGTGGCTACCTTTACACGCCGCATTATAGCGAAGAACAGCCGAGGCAGAAGACCTGCCTGCCGCGGACGAGGAGCCCGGACTGGCTCGGGTTAGGGCGGACTGGTGGCGCCGGTGATCTCACTATGCAACTACGAACCGCTACGAACACAGAGATAGAGTCCGTCTGCTGCAAATAATTTCAACGATGACAATTTCTCCTGGACGAAATCTCTGAATCAGACGAGGACACGGACGTTGGTGTTGTGAACTATCCTAGTTTCGCACCGCATATGTTCTGACTGAACATCCAGGTACCATGCAATAATTCACCTTTTCGAAAGAAATACAAACGAGGAGTAATGCACTAATGAGTTCGCCAACTAACTAGACATTTTGTGTGAATGTGAAATGAATTTCAAGCTCTGGTGGTAGCTAGCCTTGTAGACGGAAGAGTGATTTCTCTTATAGGCAGATATGCGCTTTCTGGATTAGTGGGAGTGGCTTGCGGAGCTGTGCAATGTGGTGCATTGTGGGAGTTGTTGTCTTTCATACAAATGCGTCCTGAAGTTACATTTCGACTACATATGACCCACTTTCAATAAAGATCAATGTTCCCATGGGTGAAATGACCCTTTAAACACGATACATGATTCAACAACTTACGTTGGATCCTTGTTCCTCTGGCTCTGAGATGGCCTAACATCATTTGGTAGCCGGTATTAGGATGCCGCCTGAGGATTTCACGCACCATGGCATCCAGCTCTCTGTTCCCAAGAATGCTATATAAATCAGAAACCCTAAAGGGAAGTTTACAGCCATGTCAATTGGAATCAGGCCGAGGTGTATACACGGTGTTAGGAACTTACAGTGGCAGTCTAAAAATCACAATTTAACCCCCTGAGGTCGGCGGTCGCACCGGCGCCATAGGCACGTTTTTTTCCTTATCAGTGCAAAAGAGACTCAAAATACTCTGTTGATTTGAAAATGGTTGAAAATGACCTGTAACTCAGCGAATGTTTGTCACACAGACTTGAAACTAGTAGTGGGAAGTTCGGATCATTTTACTGACTCGGATCTTTGAGTCTCGTTCAGCAAAATGAACGAATCTTTTTTCGAGTCATTTCGTTCATTTCAGCAGAATATAATTAAAATGACATGCTAACACATCTAGTACTCATGAAAATGTTGATTACATTTGTAAAAAAATATATATATATAAAAAAATAACTATAGGGTAATGCAGCCAAAGCCAAATTAAGGTTTCTATTAGAAAAGGCCACAGTGGCCAGGGTACCAGACAAAGTCATCCTGTCATTTGGCATCAACAATCGCAAACAGAGATACAGAATGACAGCAATATCGGAAATCCAGAAGACCTACAAAACGGCGAAAAGGGTCCTACCACAGACAGAAATAATAGTCCCCTTAATTAACTTTTCGAGAGTGTTGCCACAGGCAGAGCAGGACATGATCGAGCACATGAACGGTTTTATTAAAAAGAACCTGAACTGTATCCCTCTGCTGGCATCCACACATTTTCATGTGGATAAAGACGGCCTCCATTGGAGACCTGCCACGGCAAAAGCTCTCCTTACACATTGGGCTTCGCATTTAAACTTATAGACCCTGATAACCCGAAATGGGGCTCTCACAAGCTTATCAACCTGTCGAAGTCTTTTGTGCTAACGGACGACCAAACCTCAGTCCTTAAAAGGGGCCTCTCCTACGTCCCCACCCCATCGAACTGCAGAAAAAAAGAATTGTTAGCAGACATGCAGGCATACCACCGCAGACTCAAGTTAGAAACATTTTTTGAGGGCAAGAAAAGCCAAAAAAACAAAGTACCGTTCACTCACCCCTCTGACTGGGAGCCCGCGTTATCTAGCTTGCCTAAAGAAATTGAAAAAATCATCAGAGCTGACAATTTTGCCTTCAAAAAATTACACTGGGGTTTGGGTGCGACTCCCAATTTGCCCCCGGGCGAAAGAAAAGCCATTAAAGAATTATATCACAATACTGAGATGGTAATCAAGCCAGCTGATAAAGGTAATGCCACGGTTATTTTAGACAGAGAACAATACCTCAGGGAGGGACGGAGACAACTTTCTGTCGCGGAACATTATCGTCCTCTTGAGGGTCCCATTTACACCGACACGATCAAGGAAGTAGAGTAAATATTAGAGGATATGTGTTCCAAGAAAATCATCAGTGCAAAACAGAAAGAGTACCTCACGGGTGAAGGGCCACCCCGGGCCAGAAGATTTTACCTGTTGCCAAAAATACATAAAGAGCCAGAAAAGTGGAGCGTACCTTTGGAGGTCCCACCGGGCAGACCCATCGTGTCCGACTGCAACAGCGAGACATACTTCACGGCCGAGTACTTGGAGCACTTCCTCAATCCTCTCTCCACCAGACATCCAAGCTACCTGAAAGACACATACGGTTTCATCTCGAAAACCAGTAAACTCAAAATTCCAGAAAATTCATTTTTATTCACGATCGATATAGACAGTTTAGACAGTTAGACATATAGACAGTTCCTCACCTTTATCGCCCACCTAAACTCACATCAGGCATCTATAAAGGTCAAATACACTATGGACAGGTCAGAGGTCAACTTTTTGGACGTGGTCTCATACAAGGGACCCAACTTTGAAAAAACAGGACAGTTAGATTTCAAGGTTTACTTCCAAGACACAGCATTCACTACTTCACATAAACAGTTTTCACCCAAAACATACCTTCAAAGGAATCATCAAGTCACAGCTCCTCAGATTCAAAAGAAACTGTTCGCAGCCATCGTCCTTCGAGGAAGCCACGAACATCCTTTTCCTGGCCCTCTGCGGACGTGGTTATGGCAGATCATTCCTGTGAAAGATTTTGAAAACATTTGACAAACCAAAAAATCCACCTAGAGCAGAAACGCAAATTAGGGATAAAATTATTCCACTCACCGCCCTCTACTCTAGACAATGCGTCACTCTTAATTCAGCCATTAAAGAAAACTTCTTGAAGTTCCTTGAACAAACTAACTTCCTACAGCATCACAGGCCCATTGCGGCATACAAGCGTAATAAGAACTTACACGACACGCTTGTATACAGCAAGCTACGCACACCGGCCCCTATTGGCCGCGTCGCTGTAAGTACTTTGTCCAAAAAAGTGGGTAATGAGCAGATTTAACCCTCTGGGGACCAAGCTGTTTTGGGGGTCCTTGAGATGTTCTGACATGCCTTGACATTTGTGCTTTTTTCAGTTATTTATAAACATGTTAATGGCAAAGGTGTAAATTCACTCTATATAGCACAAACAGGGCTACCATAATATGCGAGCAACGTGTATGTAGATGTTTGTATTTTTAAGAGAATAATGTTTATGCATGGTTATTGGAAAAAATGAAATATGGTTAAATGAAAGTTGCTGAATTAAGACCACAAAACACATATTAAATATGTGTCCACAATACTTTTGACTAATGGATGTTGTCCCTTTGAGTTCTAGCTTCAAAATGATGTGAAAATCATCCTGCCTAATCGTTCACATAAAACACTACATTGATTTAAACATTGTAAAACAGTTTTTTTGTCAGAAGAGGTTTATGCGTGGGAGTGGTAATGGGTCATCAATATTAATGAGATTCAGACCAGGGGTGTGACATAGACGCTCCCCCAAGTGCTAATGGGCCATCGAGTGAGGCAGCCTGAACAAAGAATGAGGAGATTCAAATGTTTTGTTTTTCAATCTGTTTTATTGTAATTTTGTAAAAACAAAAGTAAAGGCAGGTATCTCACAGTAAATGCTTATGCCCCGTTGATGCGGGCTCTAAGCAAATCAAATGTGACCAAAATAAATAATCAGTCGGATATAAACAAAGCAATTGTGAGCGATAAATAAACAAAAGTAAAGGCAGGTTTCTCACAGTAAATGCTTATGCCCCGTTGATGCGGGCTCTAAGCAAATCAAATGTGACCAAAATAAATAATCAGTCGGATATAAACAAAGCAATTGTGAGCGATAAATAAACAAAAGTAAAGGCAGGTATCTCACAGTAAATGCTTATGCCCCGTTGATGCGGGCTCTAAGCAAATCAAATGTGACCAAATTACACATTTCAGCACATTTACACACATTTACAACTGATATTTGCGAGCATGCATCGTTAATGATAATGAGGCAGCATTTATATAGTCAAAATATAATCTAAACACCTACTAGGCTTACTTTCTAAAATAATTTCTAAATTCTATCTTTCATACATAATGATCTAAACATATAATTTAGGCTACACATACAAATACAAATTTCCTAACCAAGGGGTGTAGCATATGTACACAAAAAAACAAAACAAAACATTTTTGACGTTGAAATGGTACGAGATATTAAATTCATGGTATAGATATGCACTTTCATTAGATCGTGTTGAATATAGGTAGATATCAAATGTCAATACTCTGGATGGCAAGTCCACCCAGTATAATATGTAAGCTCATGTTTTGAACAGCTTGTCAACTAATGCAAGTAAGAATAAATACTTACTCATCCAAAATTCTATCCACGGCTGGATCAAGTCGCTCTTCAAAATACAAACGGTCGTCATCAGAGTAGTCGCGCTCCTCTTCTGATGAAAATCTGGACTCTTCGTCACTAGTATCCAGGACGAGCTGAAGGGCTTCCGCACCGGTGTACCGTGTCATCTTCCCAACGCGCAGGTGACTGAATGATGAAACTTGAAGCGTTTAATGCATTTGCTTGGGGGCGTTTACCTGTTTTGCATAGAGGGCTTAGCACATTGTCTTGTGAATAGCGCGCTCCGTGAGTAGGCGTGAACGAATTAAAGTCAATGAGCTCGTAATGAGCTCGACTGGAGTCGCTCTCTTTTTATACAGATTACAGAAGCTGATAATATTTGTTTTTTATATAAATTACTTAATTTAAAAGATGCGATCTCAAGCTTTATGCCCGTGGGTCTGTTTGCCTGTTTGACTGAATTTTCGCGGAGTTATAGATCATTTTCGAACGCGTTTCAAATGGGAGTTTACTGACAGAGAGAAGGCAGAAATCGCATCATGTTAATTTTTCTTTATTTGTCAAAAAGCAAAACACTTTATTTTTATTGTGAGTATACAGAAAAAAAATAGAAACTGAACAGGATCGATTGATGTATTACACGAAAATTAAAGATCAAAATTAACAGAGCATTTAGTGTTTATTTTTCATTGCTAAAAAAAAAAACGAGCAAAACGCGCGGGCGCGTTTTTGGTCCCCAGAGGGTTAACAGAAAGATCTTTAAAATCCCCCGACCTCTGACCCACGAGGCGATTAACTGCATTTATCTGGCCTTTTGCACAAGATGCTGCAGACAGTACGTGGGTCAGACGAAAAACGAACTGAGGGTCCGAGCCTATCAACATGCACACAACATTGTGCACAAAACTGATAGGCGACGACACCTAGTTCAGCACTTCCTGACCCACGGTCTGTCTGCATTCAAGGTCACCTGTCTCCAGTCAAACCCAGCGTGGTCTTTAAAGGAGAGACTCAGGGCCGAGAGCGTTTGGATCAAACGACTGGACACGACCTATCCGAGAGGCCTCAATGAGGCTTGAATTTTTCATCCCAACGCTCTACCCTTATTTTCGGGATGGTGGTTTGGTCCAAAAACTCTTCTTTGAACGGCCACCCACACCTCATCCCTAACACCTACAGTCAATAACCCCTCATAATCTACACCGGTCACATAAAGCCCTATTTCTCATAACCCCAATATCACCTACTACACTAAAACCTACCACACTCACCTGTTCATCCGGTCTGGAGAGCCCTCCTTGGTGCGCCCCGGCCGTTGACAACCCTCTCTGGTCGACCCCTGGAAGAAAATTAAAAACAAACAAACAAAATGATCAATTACTCCATTCACTACATCGGGTTAAATCCTGCCTCTCTGCACCGTCTACAGCTTGTGCAGAATGCAGCAGCCCGGCTTCTTACCAACACCCGTAAACATGACCACATCACTCCTGTCCTGTACTCTCTCCACTGGCTCCCGGTCGAGTTCAGAATCCAGTTTAAGATCCTACTGTTTGTTTTCTGCTCCATCCATGGCCTTGCACCTCTCTATCTGTGTAACATGCTGACCCCTTACCAGCCCAGTAGAGCCCTGCGCTCCTCTGAACAACATCTGCTGGTGGTCCCACGGTCCAGGTGCAAAAAGTGGGGTGATCGTGCCTTTGCGGTAGCGGGGCCAAAACTCTGGAACGCTCTGCCCCTGGAACTACGCTCCATCAAGGACCTGCCCCTGTTCAAGACCAGGCTGAAGCACTATCTCTTTAGATCAGCCTTTGACACCTGATGGACAACTGATTAGCATAATGATTTTATAGATGTGTTGTATTTTATTTGATTGTTTTGTATTTCACTCATTTATTTTTTTTGCCTTTATCTTTGTCTCTGTCCAGCGCTTTGATCAACTTTGGTTGTTGTAAAGCGCTTTACAAATAAAAATTGATTGATTGATTGAAAACCTACCCCACTCACCTGTTAATCCGGTCTGGACAGCCCTCTGTAGTGCACCCCGAATGTTGGCAGCCCTCTCTGGTCGACCCCTGGAAGAAAATTTAATAAAAAACAAACAATAGCAGTCATACAATTCACTACATATAAAACAGATGTTATGAGACGGGTTATTGGTGTTAACATTATTATTATTATTATTATTATTATTATCACTGAGATTATTATATACATATCTACGTATTCATCAAGTGGACATGGTTATGGGACGTTGGAGCATGGTATCGTTCCCCTTCTTGACCTTGGGTGACCGTTAGTGGTCAGCAGAAAGTGGGCCAGTGCATAGCCATTTCTGGGACCTTAGGGTCCTGGATCTTGGATCATTTCATTCCCCTAACCGAGCCCGAGCCACTGACTTCTGAGCTTTTGGATAGCCCTGGGTTGAGATGGGGTTCGTTCAGTGTGTCTTTTGTCTCTTATGTCCCTATTTGATCAACCTTATGAAATAATGCACCAAACATTATATATGGACACTTATGGATATTTTATCCTATTGGAAGAGCGTTGGGATTCAAGAGACCTATATTGGATAGTGAAAAAGATAAATAATGGATACACATAGGTAGGGTGAATACTGGTAAAGTGGGACACTTTCTGATAATTTACCTTCTGCATAATGTTTTATTATGGTCCAAATATCTTAGCCCCTCATATGATACAATTCTAAATAGCTTAAGTGCTCTACTCTACTATACAGAATAAAAAAAGAAAGAAATATTAAACACAGGATGGATGACTCTTCCTCAAACACACATTGAACCCAAACCACATTTTTCCAGGCGCTACTGTCAAACTGGGACACCTTTATTGGCAAACTGGGACACTTAAAACACAATAAATTGTTAATCAAATGTAGGCCCAATGAATTAAATACACAATAACAATATAAACAACAACAACAACAACAACAAAAATAATAAAAATCACCTTTTTTAAGGAGGGGTGCAGGTACAGCAGATTCTTTCCACCCCTCCCTCCCTCGCCTGTCCACAATATTTTGTATTGGGTTTAGTTTATTTCACATAAATTTAAAAAATAGAAATCTTCATAAACATTTCTTCTTATAGGCTAATTTTATTACACACAGGCTAAGTTTCATTTCTTTTTGTTGAAAAGTTTTTTGCAAATATTGCAAATGTCCCAGCCATCCAAGCTTACCCTCCATCTTTCTTGTTTTTGTTTTTTTGGAATTGGCATTGTTTTTTTAAAATCAGTTTACAATCTTTGTTGAAATATCTAGCTAGCTAACTAAATTTATGAGGGGCATACAAAAAGGGAACTCAATTCCCCCATTAGAATGACTTAAATGGCTGTCCCAGTTTGCCAGTAATACCCTGTCCCAGTTTAACAATACGCTATTGGCAAACTGGGACAGTGCCAAAATCACATAAAAAACAAAGAAAAAAGATTCATATGAATGTGATTTTTACAAATTCTGATTCACCATTACATCCTATAACAAAATATATAACAATTACAAATGATCCATGAGTGTTTTAATTTTTATAATCTTAACATTATTCACCTCAGAATGCTATGTCATTTTACTTTACCATCACGGTTCACTGTAAGGTTGTTGAATATGGTGTGCCACACCCCCAGAAGTGATGTCATAGCCACAGAATCTATATTTTTTTATCACATACTTGCTTATGATGAGCTCAGTGTTGATTTTTAGTAATGGAATAATTTACATGTAAAGATAGAAATTAAGAAGCTTAACTGTCCCACTTTACCCATTGTCCCACTTTACCAGTATTCACCCTATATGTTTATACACCTATTTTATAATTTGCAAATGCATAGTTCATCTTTATATATTTTTCTGATACCCTTTGGGATGTAATATGACCATATATACATATGGAAAATATAAAAATTCATTTATTTTACCTTAAAAACACAAAACGATGTCGTCCCTGACAAAACGATGTCGTCGCGGGAATAATTCCCAAACACATATCAAACGGCATTTTCTGCCTCAACTTATATTTTTCCTATACCATTTGGGATGTATTGGGATTAAATTCACATATGGGTAAAATTAAAACGCATTATTTTACCTTAAAAACGCTTTGTGGATAAAACGATGTCGTCCCGGGCGAAACGATGTCGTCGTGTAAACAAATCCCAAACACATACTTAACAGCATTTTCTGTCCCAACTCTTTTTATGAAAGTTTTAAACTTTATATTTTAGTCATAAATTTTCATTTACGGAATTTTTACTCATATCTAAGACTATATTCAACAGGTTTATAGTTTCTTACCATTCTCAGCGGGTATGACGTCATCAGGGATCGACGCACACGCACGAACGAAACTAACTAATTTCTTACTTAAATCAGGAAATAAACATACTAACACAACTATACACTTTACTATATGAACTTCTACTTACCCTTCGCTGTCCAGTTTTGAAGCTATTTCACTTAGAAGGACTGTAAATCCACATATTGAAAACTAATATTTTTTCTAGAGCTAGACTATATAAGGGGGCGCGCATTCAAGCGCGCGCTCATTTCATGCTCTCAACAGACAGCAACTGGTCGCAGCCATTTCGCTCCTCCACGTCTTAACAAAGAGCTCATTTACCTTGTTAATCTTATTGTAGAAGATATATCTCTATATATAAATATACATATATTGTACTCTATACATATTATAGTTTATTGATATTGTATATTTTCTACTGTTCCTTAAAAAGTTTTTTTCTTAAAGTTCAAGTCAGCCTGAAGAAGGTAATATTATTTACCGAAACGTCGCGAAGGACTTGAACCATTTTTTGAACTTTTTTACCATTTCTTTTGTTATTTCTTGGTCAGTTTTTGTTCATAAAAAAAAAAAAATCCATAAATTAACAAAAAAAAATTCCTAAAAAGAAAGTTTCAAAAAAATATACACACACAGTTCTGACATTATGGACAATTCCTGTGGTAGACCTAGACAGAGAACCACACCACGTCCAAAAATTAGACACACAAGTGTTACTCCAAATTACAGTTATTTTAATGTCACAGCCAGTAACACTTCAGCAGGTCCCCGTGATAAGGAGCAGAGTTTCCCAGACAGGAGACAGAGGAATGCAGCTCCACACTTCCGCCCTGTTAAAAACAGAAACATAAATATGCAGAGACATCAAAACAGGGAGTTTAATAGAGCCGCTTACAGGGGGGTGTCCAGGCCTGGACCCTCCCAACACTTCCCTGCTCCACAAAATGACCGTTATGATAAGGTAGTAGATCCATACAGATCTCCCTGTCATAAGGATCATTTTAGTTCAGTTGCAGGCCCACACAGGCCTCCTGGTCAGAACACAAAGGGAAAGAGGAAAGTTAGAGAATCACGTCCCTACCAGGGTGGTATGGTAGCACATAAACGCGCTCGGTATGATTATTTTCAGGAAGGTCCAGAGACCCAGGAGGAGGATGATTTTCCCCGCCCACAACGCCCTGAGTACCAACATACCAGATCATCCTTCAACAGTAACTACACACACACCCCCTCCAATCAGAGACCTAGAACGGTTTCTTTCAGTCTTCATGGAGGCAGACAGAAGGACGTGAATCCTCCTCTAAACGATACTTGCCTGTGCCTCACGAACAGGGCTGGAAACCAACACCACCGCCCTCCTCCTAGAAACAGAACGAGGGTAGATCCTACAAGAGAAAACAAACGCAATTTTAGACAAAACCCAGATTTCACACCGGCACCACCTCAACTCAAAACAACAATCAAATTGTTTTATGAACTCATTCGTCAGGTACACCATCTCGAGAAAGTGACCACGAAGGTTCAGAATAACCAGCCGATCACGTTCCAAAGACTCACGGACCTCCTGATAGAGACGGTGAGACCAGCCTTTGCAAATGAGCGAGTCACACAGTTGCTGCAGGGAAATTGTACTTTATAATATTACAATTTTGAAATGGGTCAAAATTGCGAGATACAAACTCACAATTGAAAGATAAAGTCGCAATTATCTTTTAAAATGTTTCATTCCGTGGCGGACACAAGCGTTCATGGGTTATTAACGTTAGTTCCTAAGACACAGTCTGGCCTCTGGTAAACCAGCGACATATGTAGATATATTATTAATGAATTGTTCATAATCAGTTTTTAGAAAAGGTTTACCTCAGAAAAATTATACAACAAAAACAACCTTTGGTACTGATTTGTGATTGTGTCATTAGCTAATGACTGTTCACTCATCATCATCCACAGTGAATCCCTCAGCAATACCTCTAGACTGATTTTGAAGTCAAATTCACCTCCATACTGTAAATATTGATATCTTCTTACCTTTTAATAAGTGCTCTGACCCGAACACACACCTTCACCGCTTCTGCCATTTTCGCTCCATCCATCAGTGCTATTGAAACTAGCGTTATAAACTGGACACAGCGCCGCCATTGGATTAACGTTAAACGGAGACAAGTGAAGTCAATTAAGCCCAATTTATACTAATGCGTCGAACTCACGCCGTAGGCTGTGTGTAGCGCGCGTATCCTGACGCCGGTTTCACACTGCATGCATTAGCAGTATGGCGCGTACTCCGTACCAAAATCAAACATCCGAACGACCGACCGACCGATCGACCGTCTATCCGAACGTCTTGAACTTTCAAACGGGTCACCCACGTGACGTCAGCGTCTTGAAGTTTGCAGCTTTTTAACCATACAAGTATACAAGCTGATGTGTAAAGACTATAAATGGACATGATAGGCAATACATATAAATATTGTACCCCAAAAACAACTTTCCTGAATCCTGTGCTTGTGGGGCTATGTGTTTTACTTTCAAAGAGCAGAAATACTGCCTATATAGACTACAGACATTCAATAGTCTTGACCAGTATAATCATTTTAACTAGTTTTTATTATTCATTTTATTGCCCAATGTACAATGTTCGCACAGTCCATAAAAAACACTCAAAATAAATGTAGTCTATTATTTTATTTTTTACTTTTTGATCCAGAACAAATTGTTTTATGAACTCATTCGTCAGGTACACCATCTCGAGAAAGTGACCACGAAGGTTCAGAATAACCAGCCGATCACGTTCCAAAGACTCACGGACCTCCTGATAGAGACGGTGAGACCAGCCTTTGCAAATGAGCGAGTCACACAGTTGCTGCAGGGAAACGTAAAAAACTGGTCTGCTAAAACTCAATTGATTCTCGAACAACATTACGAATCAATGATTGATGCAACCGTACAGAACATACGTACCCAGAACAATCAAGCCGATTGGCCTGAAGCATTTGAGGTGGCGTCACACTGGGCGGACAGAAATTACAGAGGTAGAGTTAGTGCAGAGGCTATCGAACAAGCGGAGGCCTTAATTACGGCAGAGAGCTCGACGGCACAGTGAGAGCTCGACGGCACAGAAAGCCCCCACAGAAACAATGGGGACCGTGCTCCCTCGCACTTACGCTGCGGTCGCTGCCTCCACCAGCCGAGCCGTCACACAGGCCGCTGCACCTCTGCCGGCCGTACCTCCTGCCGACACCACTCCTGTAAAACAAACAATCAGTCAAAAACACGTAGAAATACAAACCTCTCCAACACTCTGTTTGCCAGAGAAAGCAGTCACTAGCGCTCCTCCACATAGAGGAGATTGGTCCTTTGAGGAGGAAGCACCGCCCCAGGACCTGCCAGAGACCCCCCGGCCCATACAGGCTGGAGCACCTCAACCCTGTGAACAGAGGAAGAGAGCACAGAAGAGCCGCCACCTAAAACCGGGAGCGGAGCCCTCTCTAACGGCCCCTCCAATTCAGAGCCGCCCCGAGACATCGGTGCCGGAAATCTCTGTTTTAGCTCCTCCACCTCAGGAGGAAGAGCCACAAGTCAATGGCAGGGTACCCACCCCTCAGGTTGAACTAACCCCACCAGAACCTAATGGTTCTCCACCTAGCCCTCCTGGGTTAGTGACAGATTGCAGATTGTTCCCCTTTCCCCCAATGTCTACTCCAATTGCTTTCTCAGATCACTCTCAACATAGCAGTAAATTAGAAAATTAAAACAAACAAACAAAAAAGATCAATTACTCCATTCACTACACCAAAACCAACCCCACTCACCTGTTAATCCGGTCTGGACAGCCCTCTGTAGTGCACCCCGAATGTTGGCAGCCCTCTTGGGTTGACCCCTGGAAGAAAATTTAATAAAAAACAAACAATAGCAGTCATTCAATTCACTACATATAAAACAGATGTTATGAGACGGATTATTGGTGTCAACATTATTATTATTATTATTATTATTATTATTATCATTATTATTATTATTATTATTATTATTATTATTATTATTATTACTGAGATTATTATATACATATCTACGTATTCATCAAGTGGACATGGTTATGGGACGTTGGAGCATGGTATCGTTCCCCTCTTGACCTTGGGTGACCGTTAGTGGTCAGCAGAAAGTGGGCCAGTGCATAGCCATTTCTGGGACCTTAGGGTCCTGGATCTTGGATCATTTCATTCCCCTAACCCTAAACACACCAGGGTAAGAACACACACACACATACTGACTGGAAGATCCACTGAAGCTCAACTCACCGAAGCTGAAGCTCTTGGATGGAGAACCATCTTCATCCAGCTGATTGATGGCTTCTTTATCTGCTCTCCAGAAGAGCTTCACCGGCTCCGAACGATCAGGCTGCTCCCTGAGAACATCAGGATTATCAGCACACTGATGTCGAAACACTGCAAATCAACTTTAAACATGGAATAAACGAGCTGTATGGAGACTGACAGACTGTCGCTCGTTGTAAAACCTTGTAACCAAACACTTGATGGACCCCATTGACTTCCATAGCAGAAAAAAATTAAAAATACTATGGAAGTCAACGGGGTAACGTTACATCAACTATTTGGTTATATACATTCTTCAAAATATCATATTTGTGTTCAGCAGAAGACAGACATTCATACAGGTTTGGAACAACTTGAGGACGAGTAGATGACATTTTCATTTTGATGTGAACTATTCCTTTAAGACTGGTCATAACTTAGTATGGTATAATTTGAACCTATGATTACCAGCTAGTTGGTCAGATTAATACTGAAGTTTGTTTCCGCTAATAAAAATCAAATAATAATAAAAAGAGTAGGCCTAACTGGGACTTTTTTCCCCTCACAATTGCATGATATAAACGCACAATTGTCTTTTTTATATATTTTAACTCAGAATTGTACTTTATAATCTTACAATTTTGAAATAGGTCAAAACTGTGAGATATAAACTCGCAATTGAAAGATAAAAAGTCGCAATTATCTTTTAAAATGTTTCATTCCGTGGCGGACACAAGCGTTCATGGGTTATTAACGTTAGTTCCTAAGACACAGTCTGGCCTCTGGTAAACCAGCGACATATGTAGATATATTATTAATGAATTGTTCATAATCAGTTTTTAGAAAAGGTTTACCTTTAGGTTTTTCACTCATCATCATCCACAGTGAATCCCTCAGCAATACCTCTAGACTGATTTTGAAGTCAAATTCACCTCCATACTGTAAATATTGATATTTTCTTACCTTTTAATAAGTGCTCTGACCCGAACACACACCTTCACCGCCATTTTCGCTCCATCCATCAGTGCTATTGAAACTAGCGTTATAAACTGGACACAGCGCCGCCATTGGATTAACGTTAAACGGAGACAAGTGAAGTCAATTAAGCCCAATTTATACTAATGCGCCGTAGGCTGTGTGTAGCGCATATGGTTTTTGTACGCGTGTTTACCGGCGTGCTGTTTCCTTGAAGCTTAAAATATAAATAATACACTTTCAAAACTGTGAACTTAAAGTTGGATATATCAATCCATTTAATAAAATAACAAAAAACATAAACAATTCAGTCTACAATTCGCCGTGTCTCACGGCTCACGCATGGGTTTCACGGTCAAAAACCATATGCCTCGCTGTACGCCACACCTGCACTAATTAACCCCAGTGTTAAATAGACCTGTGGCAGAAACAGCGCCATCCCATTCCATTACTCAGAATGGCTCCAACACAACCGGCCCCTAATTGTTCATGGCACTTCAGGACATAACAATTATAAACATATTCATGTATGGAGACATTCATACAACAAAAAACATTTTGCAATAAAAATAATAATCAAATAAACAAACAAATAAACCCCTCCTTTGGTGTATTCGTTCACTTTTATATTGACTGCTCTACCAATAGTCCTAGTTTTGTAACTGGTCTTTCAATTACATTTGTTTTGGTTTTGATTTGCACAGATCTAACTAGGCCTGATTTGTCTGGAAAGCATTTAATAATCCTTCCAATTATCCAAGAATTTCGGGGTGCTGTAGCATCTGCAACAAAAACAATATCTCCTGCTGTAAGATTACGTTTTGTTTTGTTCCACTTTTGTCTTTTCTGTAGAGTAACAAGATACTCTTTTGTCCACCTCTTCCAGAATAAATCTGAAAGATACTGAGCCTGTTTCCATCTTCGTCTTACGTATTGGTCCTTTTCATCAAACAGACCTGGAGGCAAAACTGGCTTCCTTTTCAAAGTAAGAAGATGATTAGGTGTTAGTGGCTCTAAATCGTTAGGATCCTCAGAAACTCTCGGTTAAAGTCTGTAGATGTAACACAGATACCAAGACCTTCCTGACCAGTCTGATCATGCTTTCCCAAGCACCGCCATGATGGGAAGCTGCAGGTGGGTTGAACGTCCACTTGATGTTATCATGAATTAGAGCTTTCTCAATTGATTTGTGGTTTAATTCTGCAATTGCTCTTTTTAGTTCCTTTTCTGCACCTGTGAAATTTGTGCCATTGTCGGAGCGAAAGTGTGCTACAGGTCCTCTTCTGCATATGAATCGACGAATAGCACTGATGCAGGAGTCTGTGTCTAAGGAGTGTGCCACTTCTAAATGAATAGCCCTGCTAGCCATGCATGTAAAGATAACCCCATAGCGTTTCACATAAGAACGTCCTTGTTTTACCTCAATGGGCCCGAAATAGTCCACTCCCACGTTAGTAAATGGAGGTAAGTCTGGAGTAATCCTTTCTTTGGGCAGATCAGCCATTTTTTGATCGCACAATTTTCCTTGGTGACGTCTGCAAAAAGCACAATTCGACAAGATTTTCCTTGCTGCTGCATTGGCATGAGTGACCAAGAACTTTTCTCTCAATTTGGAAAGGATGTAATTTCTCCCACCGTGCCTTGTCTGTTCATGAATATTTTTAAGAATTAACATGGAGATGTGCTGATCTTTACACAGGATGACTGGATGTTTGCTCTCTTCGGGCATTGCAGTCCTGGACAATCTTCCACCAACTCTTACCAGTCCATCCTCAAGAACAGGATTAAGCTTATAAATAGGGCTACACCCTTTTACAGGTTTTCCTGTCGTTAGTGCACAAATCTCGGTGTCAAATCTTTCTCTCTGACAGAACTGAAGGATAGCATTTTCTGCTGCTAATAGATCCTCAGTTGATACACGTTCACGTTTCAATGACTTTCTGATTTCCAATATTTTCTTGTTAACATCAAGATTAGGCATTCCATCTTTCACAAGTTGCTTCCTTCTTTGACTCCACTCCAATAGAGTCTTTTTTACCTCGAGTAACCATGCAACTGCGACCTTCAACCTTTTCCAGTCAGAGAAATAGGTGATGAGTTGGCTGGTCGCATTATCCTCTTGAATGGTTATTGTAGAGATCTCCATTTTGACCTCTGGATCATCCTCCTCCAATGTGGGCTCTACTTCATACTGTAACCATGTTTCTCTTGCTCTCCACAGGAATTCTGGACCTGATAGCCACGTTTTGCTGTTCAGAAGCTTATGGACTGTCAGTCCTCTAGATGCGTCATCTGCAGGATTTTGTTTTGTGTGAACATACCGCCACTGTGCTGGGTCAGAATCTTCCCTAATGATGGCTATTCTGTTGGCCACAAATGTTCTAAACCTTTTGTTTTCATTGATGATGTACTTCAAAACTGTACTACTATCAGTCCAGAAACAGGATTCTGACAAAGAAAGCTGTAACTCTGATTTTACCATCTTGTCCACCCGAACAGCCAAAACAGCAGCAGTGAGTTCCAAACGAGGAATGGTTACAGGTTTAAGAGGTGCCACTCTGGACTTTCCAAGAAGAAATGAAACATGAACTTGACCTGCTTTGTTCTGTAACCTCAGGTAAGTTACCGTGCCATATCCCCTTTCGCTAGCATCAGCAAAGTGGTGCAACTGGGCATGGACTGGTGTTCCAAAGTCGTGTGGTTTCAAGCACCTACTCACTCTGAACTCTGAGATCTCTTTCAGGTCAGTTAACCACTTTATCCATTGCTGTTTTAATGTTTGTGGAATTTCTTCATCCCAGCCATAATTCCTTCTGCACAACTCTTGTAATATGTGCTTAGCTGGAAGAAGGACTGGCGCAACGTACCCTAAGGGATCGTACACTGAACTAGTGACCGATAGAATCCCTCGTCGTGTTTGCATCCGTTCTTTGCAGTTCACATGGAAGTTAAACTTGTCATTTTCCAGACACCAATGTAGCCCCAATGCTCTTTCAACTGGAAGTTGGTCTATGTCCAAATTGAGTTCACTCACACTTTTAGAATGTTCTTTCTCAGGAATTGTTTCAAGGACTTTGCGACTGTTACTTATCCACTGTGTAAGATGAAACCCTCCTTTCTGGCAAAGGTCAGCCAGGTTATGGACGATCTTTACTGCTTTCTGCACAGACGGTGAGCTTTTCAGACAATCGTCCACATAGAAATTTCTATGTACTGTGTCAATTACTTCATCTGAATAACTCTTCCGATTGTCGTCTGCAGTCTTCCTTAAAGCATAACATGCACAACTAGGCGACGACACTGCTCCAAAGAGATGTACAGTCATTCTGTATTCTTCTACTTGCTTGCACAGATCTCCATTAGGCCACCACAGGAACCGTAGAAAGTCTTTGTCTTCCTCTTCCTCAGCCACTCTAACTTGATAGAACATAGATTTCACATCAGACATAAAAGCAACTGGTTCTTGCCTGAATCGTAAAAACACTCCTATTAAGGAACTTGTGAGGTTTGGACCCTGCAGAAGCTGTTCGTTCAAAGAAGTTCCTTTAAACTTAGCTCCGCAGTCGAAGGCAACTTGCCTTTGCGTGGGTGATACACTCCATGATGAGGAATATAGAACAGGTTATCTTCTCCACATCGCAATTCATCCTGCGGTACTATTTCTGCATAGCCACTGCTAATGACATTCTCAAGAAAGCTTGTGTATTCTTGGTGGAACTTCTCATTTCTTTCCATTTTCCTTCTTAGTCCAATGAGGCGCTGTTGAGCAATACAACGATTGTTTGGCAGTGTTACCTCCTGGGCTTTGAATGGCAGCTTTAAACTGTAATGTCCGTCCTTTAATTTTACAGATTGATCCATTATTTCAATGAATCTTGCCTCCTGCCTTGACATTTCTTCTTTGTCGTCAGCAATTTTTTCATTGAAGTCACTTTGGTACTGCTTCTCCAATAGCAGCTGAAGTGATTCCACAGATAATCTGTTTACAGCAACACTATGACAGCCATTTTCATTCATGTTGTCTTTGCAATCCTTTCCTAAGCCATTGATCACCCACCCTAATAGGGTTTTAACAGCAAAAGGACCCTCACCTTGGCTATTCACAATTTCCCATGGTTCCAGCAACTTTGAAGCATTAGTACCTATTAATAACTCCACGTTAGCATCAATTTCAGGGATTTTAATGTGCTCAAGGTAAGGCCACTGTGTAAGGTCCTTTTGTTTTATGATGTTTGCTGTATTTACTGGCATCGTTTTCTGTGTGTAAACATTTGGAAGACAGTAGAACCTTGTTCCATTAAGGCTAGCTACTTCAAGTCCATTCACAATGTATGTTGACGCTGATGCTTTTGGGCTCATCGTTAACAAACATATTTTTGACTTTGTCCCAGTGAGATTAAGTCTACGCACAGTGTTGGGGAGTAACGGAATACATGTACCGGCATTACGTATTCAGAATACAAATTATGAGTAACTGTATTCCGTTACAGTTACAGTTTAAATAGTTGGTATTTAGAATACAGTTACATTGTTGAAATCAATGGATTACATGACGATACTTCTCTGTTTCACGAGTTTATTCACTCACTAAATAAATTAAGGCAACTCCATGCATTTCCCAGAAGCCCCAATATGAAAACGAAAAAATGCGCGGTTTGCGTGATCAGTCACAATGGAGTCGGAAGAGGAACAGCGGGAGCTACAGGTAGATGGAGCCGGAACAACAGAGCCAGGGCAAGAATGCTTTTCTATCTTGGAAATTCAAACAGCATTTCACAGAAACAAAGAGAAGGGAGAACGAAATATAACTGTGCAGTGCAACCTCTGCTTGCCAGCAACCAACCTCCTTTCAGCGTCGTCCAAAGACTCCACCTCAAACCTGAAGAAGCATCTTAAAGTAGGCCTACGTTTTTTTGTGGTTTTTTTTTTCAAATACGTGCAGTCAAAACTTGAAATAAATTCTCAGAAAATGCATTAATACCAATATAGCCTATACGTCTGTTTATATATCCATACTGCCTTAATAAAGGAGTCCAGACATTAGAAAAATATCGGTCTACATGCGTTTTATATAAACATGCGTGACACAAAAACATCTTTAACTTTTAGGTGGCAAAAAAAAAAAATATAATATAGGCCTATATATATAGGCTATATTTTGTGTAATTCTGTGAATTACACTGCGCAAACCAAAAGTACTACTCACCGTATGAAGAAGGGTTGGCTCTCCACAGAACATAAAATATTTATTTTATTTTATTTTTCGTATTCGCATTTATGAGGGAAAAAAAACAATGTTATGGACGTGACAGTTCTCCGTTACGGACGCGAGCGCTCTGAAAGCGGCACTATAAGACTGCTTTAAAACTTTCACAGAGACCTCAAACAGAAAGCACAAAACCTTTCTTTAAAGTGAATTTCGTTTTGTATTAATTGTATCTTAATTTTAATAAATGTTTCATCAACCAGTTTGCCTGGATTTAATAAGAAGTAAATAGCAGACAATAGATAATCTGGACATGGAGGTGCAGCGCGTGAACTGGAGCTGGTCTCATAAATTAACGCCCGTTTCACACATACTCTGTTTGCAGTGTGTATGCGGTGCGTATTATTATTTTATTTTTTTTTCGTACCCATGTTAACAGGTTAGAGCTTTCACACTGCGGTCCGTTTATCCGTCCCAGGAGCGTTGTGTATACAGCAGTGCAGGGATCGTTTCCACACCGAGTCTATTTCTGCTGTGCCGCAAACGCTGAATTAAAGTGACAGCGCATGTTTCATGGTCAAAATTAACACAGATCGACCTGAAAATGTAGTAATTTCACCATAAATGCATTTAATTAAATAAAATGTAGTAATACCATCATAAATGTATTTAATTAAATACTGCTTTTTTTCACAGTCATCTTTTTACTTTAAGACCGGGGTAAAGCAATGAAAACTAGGCCTACAGTTTACTTTAACAAGGCGAAATAATGAACAACACTCGTCTGATTCGTGGAGGTTGAAAAACAAGTTATTTGTGGCATGCAAGATTTATTGTATTAAAATTTAAATGCAAAAGAAAAGGCATGAGAGTCGGCTGTTTTTGTCCATTTTAAGTTTTAAATTAAAATGTTTTCGATTTTAATAGCCTACTTGTTAAATATGTTACCACTTGCTTGAACAACTTAATCTATATAGATGCATTGATTAATATGTTGTTTAAATTGTTTAAACTTGAATACGTCTATTAAAGAGTGTGCTGCTCCTGTATCACATAGCCTACGCACCGCAACACGCAGCGCTTCTTTGTGACAGATTTTAGGTGCTTTATTGGCATACGCGTCACCACCGCATCACCGCACCCCCACCCCACAAGAACAGGCCTGTTTATTAAGCAGGATTTGATGGCCAACACTTATAAAATGCAATTCAATGTGGAAGTAAATCCAAGTATTCAGAATACAGTACTCAGATTTAGTAACGTAACGGAATACGTTACAAATTACATTTTTGGGCATGTATTCTGTATTCTGTAACGGAATACATTTTGAAAGTATCCTTCCCAACACTGTCTACGCATAAGAGCTTCAGAGCAGAATGTGGATGTTGAGCCATTGTCCAGAAAAGCATAAGTCTGAATGACCTTGTTGCCCTTTTGTGCTTTTACCTGAACTGGGAGGATGGAGAGCATTCCACTACTACCGGCCCCGGTCTGGCTCCCAAATGTCTGAGCTGACACAAGTGTGTGGTTTACAGCTGGTTTAGGTTCATAGATGTTGCCACTGATGTTTATCGATTTGTCGTCTTGTTTGACGTGAATGTGTAAAGCTGTTGGATGGCTCTGTTTGCATTTTTTACAGGTTTTACGCTTATCGCAATTTTTGCTCAAATGCCCAGTGTTGAGACACCCAAAACATACCCCTTTTTCCTTTAAGAAGTTGATCTTTTCACGATGTTTGTTCTTTGCAAATCGTTGACACTCATCCATACTGTGATCCTGTAAACAGAATAAACAATTGATGCTGATGTTGCGGTCTCTTGGTTTACCTTCTTGTGTGTCCTTGTGTTGCACTTTGCTAACAGCACAGACGTTTGTAGCAAAGTTATCTCGCTTCAACTTAGACTTGGCTGTATACACATCCCTTTTAACCTGCTTTTCTCTCTCAGTAGTTTGAATATCACCAAAAATAGGATCAGACAAGATTTTGACTTGATATTCCACAAATTGTACAACGTCTTTAAAGTTAGGTCTGCGGAGGTGTCGCTCCCGAATATCACATGCAGAACTTCTAAACTTTTCCCTCAATTTAAAAGGAAGTTTTGAAACAATAATTTTGAGGTTAGCCGGCAAGTCCAGCTCTTTCATGTCCTCCAAATCTGACATTGCATTATAGCATCCACGTAAAAATAATGCATAATCCTGTAGTAACAAAACACTTTCAGGCTTCACCACAGGCCAGTTGAGAACCTTTTCCACATATGCTGCTGTAATCTTGGTTTCATTACCGAAGTGTTCATGTAGGAGAGCTTTAGCTGTTTCAAAGCCTCTCTCCGCACTCATATGTAAACAGCTTTGCACAAGGTCGTGAGGGCGCCCCCTGGTGTACCTTTCTAAAAAATACATGCAATCACCTTTAGATGCAGCTTTCTCCTCCACACAATGCTTAAAGCCACACCGCGGAACTTTTGCGGGCGCTAGGGGCACTAGAGCACTGTCGCAAAAGTCTAGAAGACAGTATATCAGAGCCTATGGTCACGTGACGGCCGTAAAGCGATACGTTCTCCAGGTCACATGACCTGCTCAACGAAGGTCCGTCTTCTCCAAACTTACATAGGCGGTATTTCAAGAGGGCAGCCCCGCTTGGAGCATTAATAGTGTCAAACGCTGTATATTGGCCTGAGGATTCATTTAATATAACTCGTATGCGTCAACTCTTTAGGTCACAAAGTCCGCGGTGTGGCTTTAAAGGCTTGCATGAACATTTCGAACTTCAGTGGATCACCTTCAAAAACAGGTATTTGTCTTGGTGGCAGTTGGCTTGCTTTGTGTTGTTGTAAGAGCAGCTCGGATATTTCATTTTGCCTTTGCAGAATCTGTTGTGTAAAATTGTCATCAACTGCATGTGCAACATTAGCAGTGGATCTTGCAACTGCAACAGGTAAACTTTTACTACTCATCAATCTGGTAGATTTCTCAAACTTTACATCAGAAATGTCAGATTTTTCTTTCAATTTTTGCTTCTCAAAGTAAGATTCCATACCATCCTGATCTGAAAATGTTTGCAGTACTGCCAACTCTGCATCTGAGGCTTCAATCTCAGCATCCATTTCCACTTGTTCCAGTTTTTTACGTATTGACTCCGCCTCCTCTTCCAATTCATGCTTCTTTTTTAATGCTGCTGCACGTGCTATGAGTGCAGCTTTCTTGGCCTTTGCTTGTGCATGTGCAACTTCCAATGCAGCTTTGCTTGATCGACTTGATCTTTCACTGGTGCGGCTTTTAGTGCATGATGATGTTTCAACATTTGATACACTGTCCGTTGGCTTTATATCATCCACAAGGGAAACAGTTTCAGTAGTACCATTTATACTCTTAAAATGATTTTCTACACACTGGCAAAATTCATTCACACTTAAAAGCTTTGCTTTGAACCAGGTTTCATGCTTTTCTTTTTCATCCGCAGGTAGCAACTCAAGCAGCTTGTTATGTGCAACTTTTGCTTCTTTAATCAAGGCTTGATATTTGCTGAAGCTACTTTTTATTTCAGTTTTATAACCAGACTGACATATTAAACCCTGAACAGTTTGTTTTATGTTGGCAGCTTTACTTAATTTAAATTTTCTTAACGTCTCTAGGTCACTTAGTTTAGAAAGCAGTGCTTTTGCTGTCAGTTTTATAGATCTTTTCCTCACAGAGGCTTCATCCTCATTAACTTTTTGTAAGTCAGCTGAAACCACATTTGTTACCTCAGTACTTTGACTATTTTCATCCATTTTACCTCGTTTTTAAATCAACAACCCAAAAACAACAGCAATATTTCAAATATCATGGAAACGAGCATCAGAATCAGAAATAAAGCATAAACACTTTCATCATTTTTTTTTTTTTTTAAACACAAATGTCTCTTATTTCAAGTCCTCGTTTGAAAATGTCAAGTTCAATAAATCAAATGTCAATGCATTGTGTTCTTGTCACTCTTGCCGTTTACACTTTAGTAACTGCAGGCAGTTCTGGTTCATGTGTCTTCTTACATGTGTGTGTTATCTGCTCATACCTCATTTACTCGTGCAGGTCCAACAGAACTTTCCTTCACTTGGTGACGTGTCCAATCCTCACTGACCAATGCGAGAACGCTCACCAACCTCCGTCGTGACCGTGCCCGGACAGCCACACCATCCACTGTGAGGCTCAAAGCGTTTTAATCCGTCATCCGCTACCGATCCCCGCTCATCCGTCACCGACCTCCGCCCATCATCACTGCGTCGCTGCCTCACTGTCCAGTGTGAGACCCGCTGCGCCAGTAGTATAGGCCTACTATATCCAATGCACGCGCCAGCGTTTCCACTCAGCCGATCGCAGTCAAAGACAAGGTGCTCACACCGCACAAGGATCGTGTCGTTAAAACTTGATCAGTCTTTTTCTCTTACAGAGGTGGTTTTTGACTAATTGTTGGCGCACATTTAAGTCGTTTTTGTACGCGTGTTTACCGGCGTGCTGTTTCCTTGAAGCTTAAAATATAAATAATACACTTTCAAAACTGTGAACTTAAAGTTGGATATATCAATCCATTTAATAAAATAACAAAAAACATAAACAATTCAGTCTACAATTCGCCGTGTCTCACGGCTCACGCATGGGTTTCACGGTCAAAAACCATATGCCTCGCTGTACGCCACACCTGCACTAATTAACCCCAGTGTTAAATAGACCTGTGGCAGAAACAGCGCCATCCCATTCCATTACTCAGAATGGCTCCAACACAACCATTGTCTGGGAAGCAGACACACTCAGTTCAAAGCTAGATTAAAGACACATCTCTTTGACCTAGCATTCACATAATATATTATAGACTTCTATAATTCAATGTTAGATTAGGTCAGCTGGAACCGGGAACACTTCCCATAAATCCTGATGTACTCGTTACATCATGAGAAGAATGGCATCTACGCTAATTTTAGTGTCTTTGTTTATCCCGAGGTTTTCCCGCAGCCTGCCGGATCCGGGCCGTACCCAGATCTGATGAAGGACCTTCGCCTGGACCCGATGACAACGCAGTGCTGAAGTGCCAACTAGTCTCTCCCTATGGAGGATCCCTTGGCTTTACCACTCTACAGATAAAGCGTTGTCGGGAAAACTCAATTTGCGTATCTACCCCGAATTGATAAAATAAAATAAAATAAAATTCTGAATCAAAACTATAAGGAAACACCAGTACTTTGTTTAGGCTTGGTTTGTAGGGAATTCCAAACCTGCGCACATATATTCAAACGCACATAACTATAGAACCAGTTCTTAATGCGCATGTGAACGCCATCAGCGTTTCTCACAGGTTCGCGTTTAAAGTCTGTGAGGGAATGGTGTCGTCTTAGCGGCCCCTAATTTAATAACAAATGATCGTTGCGACGGAAGCGAATCAATCAAAACTAACTTTAGCTGGAAAATAACTCTATTAAAGAACCGCTATAAAGCCACAACAATCTTACCTTAAATTATACGCTTATCTCTGTAAAGCTGCTTTGAAACAATCTACATTGTTAAAAGCGCTATATAAATGAAGATGACATATGGAAAATATTAAAATTCATTTATTTTACCTTAAAAACACAAAACGATGTCGTCCCGGATCAAAACGGTATGTCGTCGCGGGAATAATTCCCAAACACATATCAAACGGCATTTTCTGCCTCAACTTATATTTTTCCTATACCATTTGGGATGTATTGGGATTAAATTCACATATGGGTAAAATTAAAACGCATTATTTTACCTTAAAAACGCTTTGTGGATAAAACGATGTCGTCCCGGGCGAAACGATGTCGTCGTGTAAACAAATCCCAAACACATACTTAACAGCATTTTCTGTCCCAACTCTTTTTATGAAAGTTTTAAACTTTATATTTTAGTCATAAATTTTCATTTACGGAATTTTTACTCATATCTAAGACTATATTCAACAGGTTTATAGTTTCTTACCATTCTCAGCGGGTATGACGTCATCAGGGATCGACGCACACGCACGAACGAAACTAACTAATTTCTTACTTAAATCAGGAAATAAACATACTAACACAACTATACACTTTACTATATGAACTTCTACTTACCTTTCGCTGTCCAGTTTTGAAGCTATTTCACTTAGAAGGACTGTGAATCCACATATTGAAAACTAGTCTTTTTTCTAGAGCTAGACTATATAAGGGGGCGCGCATTCAAGCGCGCTCTCATTTCATGCTCTCAACAGACAGCAACTGGTCGCAGCCATTTCGCTCCTCCACATTTTAACAAAGAGCTCATTTACCTTGTTAATCTTATTGTAGAAGATATATCTCTATATATAAATATACATATATTGTACTCTATACATATTATAGTTTATTGATATTGTATATTTTCTACTGTTCCTTAAAAAGTTTTTTTCTTAAAGTTCAAGTCAGCCTGAAGAAGGTAATATTATTTACCGAAACGTTGCGAAGGACTTGAACCATTTTTTGAACTTTTTTACCATTTCTTTTGTTATTTCTTGGTCAGTTTTTGTTCATAAAAAAAAAAAATCCATAAATTAACAAAAAAAAATTCCTAAAAAGAAAGTTTCAAAAAAATATACACACACAGTTCTGACATTATGGACAATTCCTGTGGTAGACCTAGACAGAGAACCACACCACGTCCAAAAATTAGACACACAAGTGTTACTCCAAATTACAGTTATTTTAATGTCACAGCCAGTAACGCTTCAGCAGGTCCCCGTGATAAGGAGCAGAGTTTCCCAGACAGGAGACAGAGGAATGCAGCTCCACACTTCCGCCCTGTTAAAAACAGAAACATAAATATGCAGAGACATCAAAACAGGGAATTTAATAGAGCCGCTTACAGGGGGGTGTCCAGGCCTGGACCCTCCCAACACTTCCCTGCTCCACAAAATGACCGTTATGATAAGGTAGTAGATCCATACAGATCTCCCTGTCATAAGGATCATTTTAGTTCAGTTGCAGGCCCACACAGGCCTCCTGGTCAGAACACAAAGGGAAAGAGGAAAGTTAGAGAATCACGTCCCTACCAGGGTGGTATGGTAGCACATAAACGCGCTCGGTATGATTATTTTCAGGAAGGTCCAGAGACCCAGGAGGAGGATGATTTTCCCCGCCCACAACGCCCTGAGTACCAACATACCAGATCATCCTTCAACAGTAACTACACACACACCCCCTCCAATCAGAGACCTAGAACGGTTTCTTTCAGTCTTCATGGAGGCAGACAGAAGGACGTGAATCCTCCTCTAAACGATACTTGCCTGTGCCTCACGAACAGGGCTGGAAACCAACACCACCGCCCTCCTCCTAGAAACAGAACGAGGGTAGATCCTACAAGAGAAAACAAACGCAATTTTAGACAAAACCCAGATTTCACACCGGCACCACCTCAACTCAAAACAACAATCAAATTGTTTTATGAACTCATTCGTCAGGTACACCATCTCGAGAAAGTGACCACGAAGGTTCAGAATAACCAGCCGATCACGTTCCAAAGACTCACGGACCTCCTGATAGAGACGGTGAGACCAGCCTTTGCAAATGAGCGAGTCACACAGTTGCTGCAGGGAAACGCAAAAAACTGGTCTGCTAAAACTCAATTGATTCTCGAACAACATTACGAATCAATGATTGATGCAACCGTACAGAACATACGTACCCAGAACAATCAAGCCGATTGGCCTGAAGCATTTGAGGTGGCGTCACACTGGGCGGACAGAAATTACAGAGGTAGAGTTAGTGCAGAGGCTATCGAACAAGCGGAGGCCTTAATTACGGCAGAGAGCTCGACGGCACAGTGAGAGCTCGACGGCACAGAAAGCCCCCACAGAAACAATGGGGACCGTGCTCCCTCGCACTTACGCTGCGGTCGCTGCCTCCACCAGCCGAGCCGTCACACAGGCCGCTGCACCTCTGCCGGCCGTACCTCCTGCCGACACCACTCCTGTAAAACAAACAATCAGTCAAAAACACGTAGAAATACAAACCTCTCCAACACTCTGTTTGCCAGAGAAAGCAGTCACTAGCGCTCCTCCACATAGAGGAGATTGGTCCTTTGAGGAGGAAGCACCGCCCCAGGACCTGCCAGAGACCCCCCGGCCCATACAGGCTGGAGCACCTCAACCCTGTGAACAGAGGAAGAGAGCACAGAAGAGCCGCCACCTAAAACCGGGAGCGGAGCCCTCTCTAACGGCCCCTCCAATTCAGAGCCGCCCCGAGACATCGGTGCCGGAAATCTCTGTTTTAGCTCCTCCACCTCAGGAGGAAGAGCCACAAGTCAATGGCAGGGTACCCACCCCTCAGGTTGAACTAACCCCACCAGAACCTAATGGTTCTCCACCTAGCCCTCCTGGGTTAGTGACAGATTGCAGATTGTTCCCCTTTCCCCCAATGTCTACTCCAATTGCTTTCTCAGATCACTCTCAACATAGCAGTAAATTAGAAAATTAAAACAAACAAAAAAGATCAATTACTCCATTCACTACACTAAAACCAACCCCATTCACCTGTTAATCCGGTCTGGACAGCCCTCTGTAGTGCACCCCGAATGTTGGCAGCCCTCTTGGGTTGACCCCTGGAAGAAAATTTAATAAAAAACAAACAATAGCAGTCATTCAATTCACTACATATAAAACAGATGTTATGAGACGGATTATTGGTGTCAACATTATTATTATTATTATTATTATTATTATCATTATTATTATTATTATTATTATTATTATTATTATTATTATTATTATTATTATTACTGAGATTATTATATACATATCTACGTATTCATCAAGTGGACATGGTTATGGGACGTTGGAGCATGGTATCGTTCCCCTCTTGACCTTGGGTGACCGTTAGTGGTCAGCAGAAAGTGGGCCAGTGCATAGCCATTTCTGGGACCTTAGGGTCCTGGATCTTGGATCATTTCATTCCCCTAACCCTAAACACACCAGGGTAAGAACACACACACACATACTGACTGGAAGATCCACTGAAGCTCAACTCACCGAAGCTGAAGCTCTTGGATGGAGAACCATCTTCATCCAGCTGATGGATGGCTTCTTTATCTGCTCTCCAGAAGAGCTTCACCGGCTCCGAACGATCAGGCTGCTCCCTGAGAACATCAGGATTATCAGCACACTGATGTCGAAACACTGCAAATCAACTTTAAACATGGAATAAACGAGCTGTATGGAGACTGACAGACTGTCGCTCGTTGTAAAACCTTGTAACCAAACACTTGATGGACCCCATTGACTTCCATAGCAGAAAAAAATTAAAAATACTATGGAAGTCAACGGGGTAACGTTACATCAACTATTTGGTTATATACATTCTTCAAAATATCATATTTGTGTTCAGCAGAAGACAGACATTCATACAGGTTTGGAACAACTTGAGGACGAGTAGATGACATTTTCATTTTGATGTGAACTATTCCTTTAAGACTGGTCATAACTTAGTATGGTATAATTTGAACCTATGATTACCAGCTAGTTGGTCAGATTAATACTGAAGTTTGTTTCCGCTAATAAAAATCAAATAATAATAAAAAGAGTAGGCCTAACTGGGACTTTTTTCCCCTCACAATTGCATGATATAAACGCACAATTGTCTTTTTTATATATTTTAACTCAGAATTGTACTTTATAATCTTACAATTTTGAAATGGGTCAAAACTGTGAGATATAAACTCGCAATTGAAAGATAAAAAGTCGCAATTATCTTTTAAAATGTTTCATTCCGTGGCGGACACAAGCGTTCATGGGTTATTAACGTTAGTTCCTAAGACACAGTCTGGCCTCTGGTAAACCAGCGACATATGTAGATATATTATTAATGAATTGTTCATAATCAGTTTTTAGAAAAGGTTTACCTTTAGGTTTTTCACTCATCATCATCCACAGTGAATCCCTCAGCAATACCTCTAGACTGATTTTGAAGTCAAATTCACCTCCATACTGTAAATATTGATATTTTCTTACCTTTTAATAAGTGCTCTGACCCGAACACACACCTTCACCGCTTCTGCCATTTTCGCTCCATCCATCAGTGCTATTGAAACTAGCGTTATAAACTGGACACAGCGCCGCCATTGGATTAACGTTAAACGGAGACAAGTGAAGTCAATTAAGCCCAATTTATACTAATGCGCCGTAGGCTGTGTGTAGCGCATATGGTTTTTGTACGCGTGTTTACCGGCGTGCTGTTTCCTTGAAGCTTAAAATATAAATAATACACTTTCAAAACTGTGAACTTAAAGTTGGATATATCAATCCATTTAATAAAATAACAAAAAACATAAACAATTCAGTCTACAATTCGCCGTGTCTCACGGCTCACGCATGGGTTTCACGGTCAAAAACCATATGCCTCGCTGTACGCCACACCTGCACTAATTAACCCCAGTGTTAAATAGACCTGTGGCAGAAACAGCGCCATCCCATTCCATTACTCAGAATGGCTCCAACACAACCGGCCCCTAATTGTTCATGGCACTTCAGGACATAACAATTATAAACATATTCATGTATGGAGACATTCATACAACAAAAAACATTTTGCAATAAAAATAATAATCAAATAAACAAACAAATAAACCCCTCCTTTGGTGTATTCGTTCACTTTTATATTGACTGCTCTACCAATAGTCCTAGTTTTGTAACTGGTCTTTCAATTACATTTGTTTTGGTTTTGATTTGCACAGATCTAACTAGGCCTGATTTGTCTGGAAAGCATTTAATAATCCTTCCAATTATCCAAGAATTTCGGGGTGCTGTAGCATCTGCAACAAAAACAATATCTCCTGCTGTAAGATTACGTTTTGTTTTGTTCCACTTTTGTCTTTTCTGTAGAGTAACAAGATACTCTTTTGTCCACCTCTTCCAGAATAAATCTGAAAGATACTGAGCCTGTTTCCATCTTCGTCTTACGTATTGGTCCTTTTCATCAAACAGACCTGGAGGCAAAACTGGCTTCCTTTTCAAAGTAAGAAGATGATTAGGTGTTAGTGGCTCTAAATCGTTAGGATCCTCAGAAACTCTCGGTTAAAGTCTGTAGATGTAACACAGATACCAAGACCTTCCTGACCAGTCTGATCATGCTTTCCCAAGCACCGCCATGATGGGAAGCTGCAGGTGGGTTGAACGTCCACTTGATGTTATCATGAATTAGAGCTTTCTCAATTGATTTGTGGTTTAATTCTGCAATTGCTCTTTTTAGTTCCTTTTCTGCACCTGTGAAATTTGTGCCATTGTCGGAGCGAAAGTGTGCTACAGGTCCTCTTCTGCATATGAATCGACGAATAGCACTGATGCAGGAGTCTGTGTCTAAGGAGTGTGCCACTTCTAAATGAATAGCCCTGCTAGCCATGCATGTAAAGATAACCCCATAGCGTTTCACATAAGAACGTCCTTGTTTTACCTCAATGGGCCCGAAATAGTCCACTCCCACGTTAGTAAATGGAGGTAAGTCTGGAGTAATCCTTTCTTTGGGCAGATCAGCCATTTTTTGATCGCACAATTTTCCTTGGTGACGTCTGCAAAAAGCACAATTCGACAAGATTTTCCTTGCTGCTGCATTGGCATGAGTGACCAAGAACTTTTCTCTCAATTTGGAAAGGATGTAATTTCTCCCACCGTGCCTTGTCTGTTCATGAATATTTTTAAGAATTAACATGGAGATGTGCTGATCTTTACACAGGATGACTGGATGTTTGCTCTCTTCGGGCATTGCAGTCCTGGACAATCTTCCACCAACTCTTACCAGTCCATCCTCAAGAACAGGATTAAGCTTATAAATAGGGCTACACCCTTTTACAGGTTTTCCTGTCGTTAGTGCACAAATCTCGGTGTCAAATCTTTCTCTCTGACAGAACTGAAGGATAGCATTTTCTGCTGCTAATAGATCCTCAGTTGATACACGTTCACGTTTCAATGACTTTCTGATTTCCAATATTTTCTTGTTAACATCAAGATTAGGCATTCCATCTTTCACAAGTTGCTTCCTTCTTTGACTCCACTCCAATAGAGTCTTTTTTACCTCGAGTAACCATGCAACTGCGACCTTCAACCTTTTCCAGTCAGAGAAATAGGTGATGAGTTGGCTGGTCGCATTATCCTCTTGAATGGTTATTGTAGAGATCTCCATTTTGACCTCTGGATCATCCTCCTCCAATGTGGGCTCTACTTCATACTGTAACCATGTTTCTCTTGCTCTCCACAGGAATTCTGGACCTGATAGCCACGTTTTGCTGTTCAGAAGCTTATGGACTGTCAGTCCTCTAGATGCGTCATCTGCAGGATTTTGTTTTGTGTGAACATACCGCCACTGTGCTGGGTCAGAATCTTCCCTAATGATGGCTATTCTGTTGGCCACAAATGTTCTAAACCTTTTGTTTTCATTGATGATGTACTTCAAAACTGTACTACTATCAGTCCAGAAACAGGATTCTGACAAAGAAAGCTGTAACTCTGATTTTACCATCTTGTCCACCCGAACAGCCAAAACAGCAGCAGTGAGTTCCAAACGAGGAATGGTTACAGGTTTAAGAGGTGCCACTCTGGACTTTCCAAGAAGAAATGAAACATGAACTTGACCTGCTTTGTTCTGTAACCTCAGGTAAGTTACCGTGCCATATCCCCTTTCGCTAGCATCAGCAAAGTGGTGCAACTGGGCATGGACTGGTGTTCCAAAGTCGTGTGGTTTCAAGCACCTACTCACTCTGAACTCTGAGATCTCTTTCAGGTCAGTTAACCACTTTATCCATTGCTGTTTTAATGTTTGTGGAATTTCTTCATCCCAGCCATAATTCCTTCTGCACAACTCTTGTAATATGTGCTTAGCTGGAAGAAGGACTGGCGCAACGTACCCTAAGGGATCGTACACTGAACTAGTGACCGATAGAATCCCTCGTCGTGTTTGCATCCGTTCTTTGCAGTTCACATGGAAGTTAAACTTGTCATTTTCCAGACACCAATGTAGCCCCAATGCTCTTTCAACTGGAAGTTGGTCTATGTCCAAATTGAGTTCACTCACACTTTTAGAATGTTCTTTCTCAGGAATTGTTTCAAGGACTTTGCGACTGTTACTTATCCACTGTGTAAGATGAAACCCTCCTTTCTGGCAAAGGTCAGCCAGGTTATGGACGATCTTTACTGCTTTCTGCACAGACGGTGAGCTTTTCAGACAATCGTCCACATAGAAATTTCTATGTACTGTGTCAATTACTTCATCTGAATAACTCTTCCGATTGTCGTCTGCAGTCTTCCTTAAAGCATAACATGCACAACTAGGCGACGACACTGCTCCAAAGAGATGTACAGTCATTCTGTATTCTTCTACTTGCTTGCACAGATCTCCATTAGGCCACCACAGGAACCGTAGAAAGTCTTTGTCTTCCTCTTCCTCAGCCACTCTAACTTGATAGAACATAGATTTCACATCAGACATAAAAGCAACTGGTTCTTGCCTGAATCGTAAAAACACTCCTATTAAGGAACTTGTGAGGTTTGGACCCTGCAGAAGCTGTTCGTTCAAAGAAGTTCCTTTAAACTTAGCTCCGCAGTCGAAGGCAACTTGCCTTTGCGTGGGTGATACACTCCATGATGAGGAATATAGAACAGGTTATCTTCTCCACATCGCAATTCATCCTGCGGTACTATTTCTGCATAGCCACTGCTAATGACATTCTCAAGAAAGCTTGTGTATTCTTGGTGGAACTTCTCATTTCTTTCCATTTTCCTTCTTAGTCCAATGAGGCGCTGTTGAGCAATACAACGATTGTTTGGCAGTGTTACCTCCTGGGCTTTGAATGGCAGCTTTAAACTGTAATGTCCGTCCTTTAATTTTACAGATTGATCCATTATTTCAATGAATCTTGCCTCCTGCCTTGACATTTCTTCTTTGTCGTCAGCAATTTTTTCATTGAAGTCACTTTGGTACTGCTTCTCCAATAGCAGCTGAAGTGATTCCACAGATAATCTGTTTACAGCAACACTATGACAGCCATTTTCATTCATGTTGTCTTTGCAATCCTTTCCTAAGCCATTGATCACCCACCCTAATAGGGTTTTAACAGCAAAAGGACCCTCACCTTGGCTATTCACAATTTCCCATGGTTCCAGCAACTTTGAAGCATTAGTACCTATTAATAACTCCACGTTAGCATCAATTTCAGGGATTTTAATGTGCTCAAGGTAAGGCCACTGTGTAAGGTCCTTTTGTTTTATGATGTTTGCTGTATTTACTGGCATCGTTTTCTGTGTGTAAACATTTGGAAGACAGTAGAACCTTGTTCCATTAAGGCTAGCTACTTCAAGTCCATTCACAATGTATGTTGACGCTGATGCTTTTGGGCTCATCGTTAACAAACATATTTTTGACTTTGTCCCAGTGAGATTAAGTCTACGCACAGTGTTGGGGAGTAACGGAATACATGTACCGGCATTACGTATTCAGAATACAAATTATGAGTAACTGTATTCCGTTACAGTTACAGTTTAAATAGTTGGTATTTAGAATACAGTTACATTGTTGAAATCAATGGATTACATGACGATACTTCTCTGTTTCACGAGTTTATTCACTCACTAAATAAATTAAGGCAACTCCATGCATTTCCCAGAAGCCCCAATATGAAAACGAAAAAATGCGCGGTTTGCGTGATCAGTCACAATGGAGTCGGAAGAGGAACAGCGGGAGCTACAGGTAGATGGAGCCGGAACAACAGAGCCAGGGCAAGAATGCTTTTCTATCTTGGAAATTCAAACAGCATTTCACAGAAACAAAGAGAAGGGAGAACGAAATATAACTGTGCAGTGCAACCTCTGCTTGCCAGCAACCAACCTCCTTTCAGCGTCGTCCAAAGACTCCACCTCAAACCTGAAGAAGCATCTTAAAGTAGGCCTACGTTTTTTTGTGGTTTTTTTTTTCAAATACGTGCAGTCAAAACTTGAAATAAATTCTCAGAAAATGCATTAATACCAATATAGCCTATACGTCTGTTTATATATCCATACTGCCTTAATAAAGGAGTCCAGACATTAGAAAAATATCGGTCTACATGCGTTTTATATAAACATGCGTGACACAAAAACATCTTTAACTTTTAGGTGGCAAAAAAAAAAAATATAATATAGGCCTATATATATAGGCTATATTTTGTGTAATTCTGTGAATTACACTGCGCAAACCAAAAGTACTACTCACCGTATGAAGAAGGGTTGGCTCTCCACAGAACATAAAATATTTATTTTATTTTATTTTTCGTATTCACATTTATGAGGAAAAAAAAACAATGTTATGGACGTGACAGTTCTCCGTTACGGACGCGAGCGCTCTGAAAGCGGCACTATAAGACTGCTTTAAAACTTTCACAGAGACCTCAAACAGAAAGCACAAAACCTTTCTTTAAAGTGAATTTCGTTTTGTATTAATTGTATCTTAATTTTAATAAATGTTTCATCAACCAGTTTGCCTGGATTTAATAAGAAGTAAATAGCAGACAATAGATAATCTGGACATGGAGGTGCAGCGCGTGAACTGGAGCTGGTCTCATAAATTAACGCCCGTTTCACACATACTCTGTTTGCAGTGTGTATGCGGTGCGTATTATTATTTTATTTTTTTTTCGTACCCATGTTAACAGGTTAGAGCTTTCACACTGCGGTCCGTTTATCCGTCCCAGGAGCGTTGTGTATACAGCAGTGCAGGGATCGTTTCCACACCGAGTCTATTTCTGCTGTGCCGCAAACGCTGAATTAAAGTGACAGCGCATGTTTCATGGTCAAAATTAACACAGATCGACCTGAAAATGTAGTAATTTCACCATAAATGCATTTAATTAAATAAAATGTAGTAATACCATCATAAATGTATTTAATTAAATACTGCTTTTTTTCACAGTCATCTTTTTACTTTAAGACCGGGGTAAAGCAATGAAAACTAGGCCTACAGTTTACTTTAACAAGGCGAAATAATGAACAACACTCGTCTGATTCGTGGAGGTTGAAAAACAAGTTATTTGTGGCATGCAAGATTTATTGTATTAAAATTTAAATGCAAAAGAAAAGGCATGAGAGTCGGCTGTTTTTGTCCATTTTAAGTTTTAAATTAAAATGTTTTCGATTTTAATAGCCTACTTGTTAAATATGTTACCACTTGCTTGAACAACTTAATCTATATAGATGCATTGATTAATATGTTGTTTAAATTGTTTAAACTTGAATACGTCTATTAAAGAGTGTGCTGCTCCTGTATCACATAGCCTACGCACCGCAACACGCAGCGCTTCTTTGTGACAGATTTTAGATGCTTTATTGGCATACGCGTCACCACCGCATCACCGCACCCCCACCCCACAAGAACAGGCCTGTTTATTAAGCAGGATTTGATGGCCAACACTTATAAAATGCAATTCAATGTGGAAGTAAATCCAAGTATTCAGAATACAGTACTCAGATTTAGTAACGTAACGGAATACGTTACAAATTACATTTTTGGGCATGTATTCTGTATTCTGTAACGGAATACATTTTGAAAGTATCCTTCCCAACACTGTCTACGCATAAGAGCTTCAGAGCAGAATGTGGATGTTGAGCCATTGTCCAGAAAAGCATAAGTCTGAATGACCTTGTTGCCCTTTTGTGCTTTTACCTGAACTGGGAGGATGGAGAGCATTCCACTACTACCGGCCCCGGTCTGGCTCCCAAATGTCTGAGCTGACACAAGTGTGTGGTTTACAGCTGGTTTAGGTTCATAGATGTTGCCACTGATGTTTATCGATTTGTCGTCTTGTTTGACGTGAATGTGTAAAGCTGTTGGATGGCTCTGTTTGCATTTTTTACAGGTTTTACGCTTATCGCAATTTTTGCTCAAATGCCCAGTGTTGAGACACCCAAAACATACCCCTTTTTCCTTTAAGAAGTTGATCTTTTCACGATGTTTGTTCTTTGCAAATCGTTGACACTCATCCATACTGTGATCCTGTAAACAGAATAAACAATTGATGCTGATGTTGCGGTCTCTTGGTTTACCTTCTTGTGTGTCCTTGTGTTGCACTTTGCTAACAGCACAGACGTTTGTAGCAAAGTTATCTCGCTTCAACTTAGACTTGGCTGTATACACATCCCTTTTAACCTGCTTTTCTCTCTCAGTAGTTTGAATATCACCAAAAATAGGATCAGACAAGATTTTGACTTGATATTCCACAAATTGTACAACGTCTTTAAAGTTAGGTCTGCGGAGGTGTCGCTCCCGAATATCACATGCAGAACTTCTAAACTTTTCCCTCAATTTAAAAGGAAGTTTTGAAACAATAATTTTGAGGTTAGCCGGCAAGTCCAGCTCTTTCATGTCCTCCAAATCTGACATTGCATTATAGCATCCACGTAAAAATAATGCATAATCCTGTAGTAACAAAACACTTTCAGGCTTCACCACAGGCCAGTTGAGAACCTTTTCCATATATGCTGCTGTAATCTTGGTTTCATTACCGAAGTGTTCATGTAGGAGAGCTTTAGCTGTTTCAAAGCCTCTCTCCGCACTCATATGTAAACAGCTTTGCACAAGGTCGTGAGGGCGCCCCCTGGTGTACCTTTCTAAAAAATACATGCAATCACCTTTAGATGCAGCTTTCTCCTCCACACAATGCTTAAAGCCACACCGCGGAACTTTTGCGGGCGCTAGGGGCACTAGAGCACTGTCGCAAAAGTCTAGAAGACAGTATATCAGAGCCTATGGTCACGTGACGGCCGTAAAGCGATACGTTCTCCAGGTCACATGACCTGCTCAACGAAGGTCCGTCTTCTCCAAACTTACATAGGCGGTATTTCAAGAGGGCAGCCCCGCTTGGAGCATTAATAGTGTCAAACGCTGTATATTGGCCTGAGGATTCATTTAAAATAACTCGTATGCGTCAACTCTTTAGGTCACAAAGTCCGCGGTGTGGCTTTAAAGGCTTGCATGAACATTTCGAACTTCAGTGGATCACCTTCAAAAACAGGTATTTGTCTTGGTGGCAGTTGGCTTGCTTTGTGTTGTTGTAAGAGCAGCTCGGATATTTCATTTTGCCTTTGCAGAATCTGTTGTGTAAAATTGTCATCAACTGCATGTGCAACATTAGCAGTGGATCTTGCAACTGCAACAGGTAAACTTTTACTACTCATCAATCTGGTAGATTTCTCAAACTTTACATCAGAAATGTCAGATTTTTCTTTCAATTTTTGCTTCTCAAAGTAAGATTCCATACCATCCTGATCTGAAAATGTTTGCAGTACTGCCAACTCTGCATCTGAGGCTTCAATCTCAGCATCCATTTCCACTTGTTCCAGTTTTTTACGTATTGACTCCGCCTCCTCTTCCAATTCATGCTTCTTTTTTAATGCTGCTGCACGTGCTATGAGTGCAGCTTTCTTGGCCTTTGCTTGTGCATGTGCAACTTCCAATGCAGCTTTGCTTGATCGACTTGATCTTTCACTGGTGCGGCTTTTAGTGCATGATGATGTTTCAACATTTGATACACTGTCCGTTGGCTTTATATCATCCACAAGGGAAACAGTTTCAGTAGTACCATTTGTACTCTTAAAATGATTTTCTACACACTGGCAAAATTCATTCACACTTAAAAGCTTTGCTTTGAACCAGGTTTCATGCTTTTCTTTTTCATCCGCAGGTAGCAACTCAAGCAGCTTGTTATGTGCAACTTTTGCTTCTTTAATCAAGGCTTGATATTTGCTGAAGCTACTTTTTATTTCAGTTTTATAACCAGACTGACATATTAAACCCTGAACAGTTTGTTTTATGTTGGCAGCTTTACTTAATTTAAATTTTCTTAACGTCTCTAGGTCACTTAGTTTAGAAAGCAGTGCTTTTGCTGTCAGTTTTATAGATCTTTTCCTCACAGAGGCTTCATCCTCATTAACTTTTTGTAAGTCAGCTGAAACCACATTTGTTACCTCAGTACTTTGACTATTTTCATCCATTTTACCTCGTTTTTAAATCAACAACCCAAAAACAACAGCAATATTTCAAATATCATGGAAACGAGCATCAGAATCAGAAATAAAGCATAAACACTTTCATCATTTTTTTTTTTTTTTTAAACACAAATGTCTCTTATTTCAAGTCCTCGTTTGAAAATGTCAAGTTCAATAAATCAAATGTCAATGCATTGTGTTCTTGTCACTCTTGCCGTTTACACTTTAGTAACTGCAGGCAGTTCTGGTTCATGTGTCTTCTTACATGTGTGTGTTATCTGCTCATACCTCATTTACTCGTGCAGGTCCAACAGAACTTTCCTTCACTTGGTGACGTGTCCAATCCTCACTGACCAATGCGAGAACGCTCACCAACCTCCGTCGTGACCGTGCCCGGACAGCCACACCATCCACTGTGAGGCTCAAAGCGTTTTAATCCGTCATCCGCTACCGATCCCCGCTCATCCGTCACCGACCTCCGCCCATCATCACTGCGTCGCTGCCTCACTGTCCAGTGTGAGACCCGCTGCGCCAGTAGTATAGGCCTACTATATCCAATGCACGCGCCAGCGTTTCCACTCAGCCGATCGCAGTCAAAGACAAGGTGCTCACACCGCACAAGGATCGTGTCGTTAAAACTTGATCAGTCTTTTTCTCTTACAGAGGTGGTTTTTGACTAATTGTTGGCGCACATTTAAGTCGTTTTTGTACGCGTGTTTACCGGCGTGCTGTTTCCTTGAAGCTTAAAATATAAATAATACACTTTCAAAACTGTGAACTTAAAGTTGGATATATCAATCCATTTAATAAAATAACAAAAAACATAAACAATTCAGTCTACAATTCGCCGTGTCTCACGGCTCACGCATGGGTTTCACGGTCAAAAACCATATGCCTCGCTGTACGCCACACCTGCACTAATTAACCCCAGTGTTAAATAGACCTGTGGCAGAAACAGCGCCATCCCATTCCATTACTCAGAATGGCTCCAACACAACCATTGTCTGGGAAGCAGACACACTCAGTTCAAAGCTAGATTAAAGACACATCTCTTTGACCTAGCATTCACATAATATATTATAGACTTCTATAATTCAATGTTAGATTAGGTCAGCTGGAACCGGGAACACTTCCCATAAATCCTGATGTACTCGTTACATCATGAGAAGAATGGCATCTACGCTAATTTTAGTGTCTTTGTTTATCCCGAGGTTTTCCCGCAGCCTGCCGGATCCGGGCCGTACCCAGATCTGATGAAGGACCTTCGCCTGGACCCGATGACAACGCAGTGCTGAAGTGCCAACTAGTCTCTCCCTATGGAGGATCCCTTGGCTTTACCACTCTACAGATAAAGCGTTGTCGGGAAAACTCAATTTGCGTATCTACCCCGAATTGATAAAATAAAATAAAATAAAATTCTGAATCAAAACTATAAGGAAACACCAGTACTTTGTTTAGGCTTGGTTTGTAGGGAATTCCAAACCTGCGCACATATATTCAAACGCACATAACTATAGAACCAGTTCTTAATGCGCATGTGAACGCCATCAGCGTTTCTCACAGGTTCGCGTTTAAAGTCTGTGAGGGAATGGTGTCGTCTTAGCGGCCCCTAATTTAATAACAAATGATCGTTGCGACGGAAGCGAATCAATCAAAACTAACTTTAGCTGGAAAATAACTCTATTAAAGAACCGCTATAAAGCCACAACAATCTTACCTTAAATTATACGCTTATCTCTGTAAAGCTGCTTTGAAACAATCTACATTGTTAAAAGCGCTATATAAATGAAGATGACATATGGAAAATATTAAAATTCATTTATTTTACCTTAAAAACACAAAACGATGTCGTCCCGGATCAAAACGGTATGTCGTCGCGGGAATAATTCCCAAACACATATCAAACGGCATTTTCTGCCTCAACTTATATTTTTCCTATACCATTTGGGATGTATTGGGATTAAATTCACATATGGGTAAAATTAAAACGCATTATTTTACCTTAAAAACGCTTTGTGGATAAAACGATGTCGTCCCGGGCGAAACGATGTCGTCGTGTAAACAAATCCCAAACACATACTTAACAGCATTTTCTGTCCCAACTCTTTTTATGAAAGTTTTAAACTTTATATTTTAGTCATAAATTTTCATTTACGGAATTTTTACTCATATCTAAGACTATATTCAACAGGTTTATAGTTTCTTACCATTCTCAGCGGGTATGACGTCATCAGGGATCGACGCACACGCACGAACGAAACTAACTAATTTCTTACTTAAATCAGGAAATAAACATACTAACACAACTATACACTTTACTATATGAACTTCTACTTACCTTTCGCTGTCCAGTTTTGAAGCTATTTCACTTAGAAGGACTGTGAATCCACATATTGAAAACTAGTCTTTTTTCTAGAGCTAGACTATATAAGGGGGCGCGCATTCAAGCGCGCTCTCATTTCATGCTCTCAACAGACAGCAACTGGTCGCAGCCATTTCGCTCCTCCACATTTTAACAAAGAGCTCATTTACCTTGTTAATCTTATTGTAGAAGATATATCTCTATATATAAATATACATATATTGTACTCTATACATATTATAGTTTATTGATATTGTATATTTTCTACTGTTCCTTAAAAAGTTTTTTTCTTAAAGTTCAAGTCAGCCTGAAGAAGGTAATATTATTTACCGAAACGTCGCGAAGGACTTGAACCATTTTTTGAACTTTTTTACCATTTCTTTTGTTATTTCTTGGTCAGTTTTTGTTCATAAAAAAAAAAAAATCCATAAATTAACAAAAAAAAATTCCTAAAAAGAAAGTTTCAAAAAAATATACACACACAGTTCTGACATTATGGACAATTCCTGTGGTAGACCTAGACAGAGAACCACACCACGTCCAAAAATTAGACACACAAGTGTTACTCCAAATTACAGTTATTTTAATGTCACAGCCAGTAACGCTTCAGCAGGTCCCCGTGATAAGGAGCAGAGTTTCCCAGACAGGAGACAGAGGAATGCAGCTCCACACTTCCGCCCTGTTAAAAACAGAAACATAAATATGCAGAGACATCAAAACAGGGAGTTTAATAGAGCCGCTTACAGGGGGGTGTCCAGGCCTGGACCCTCCCAACACTTCCCTGCTCCACAAAATGACCGTTATGATAAGGTAGTAGATCCATACAGATCTCCCTGTCATAAGGATCATTTTAGTTCAGTTGCAGGCCCACACAGGCCTCCTGGTCAGAACACAAAGGGAAAGAGGAAAGTTAGAGAATCACGTCCCTACCAGGGTGGTATGGTAGCACATAAACGCGCTCGGTATGATTATTTTCAGGAAGGTCCAGAGACCCAGGAGGAGGATGATTTTCCCCGCCCACAACGCCCTGAGTACCAACATACCAGATCATCCTTCAACAGTAACTACACACACACCCCCTCCAATCAGAGACCTAGAACGGTTTCTTTCAGTCTTCATGGAGGCAGACAGAAGGACGTGAATCCTCCTCTAAACGATACTTGCCTGTGCCTCACGAACAGGGCTGGAAACCAACACCACCGCCCTCCTCCTAGAAACAGAACGAGGGTAGATCCTACAAGAGAAAACAAACGCAATTTTAGACAAAACCCAGATTTCACACCGGCACCACCTCAACTCAAAACAACAATCAAATTGTTTTATGAACTCATTCGTCAGGTACACCATCTCGAGAAAGTGACCACGAAGGTTCAGAATAACCAGCCGATCACGTTCCAAAGACTCACGGACCTCCTGATAGAGACGGTGAGACCAGCCTTTGCAAATGAGCGAGTCACACAGTTGCTGCAGGGAAATTGTACTTTATAATATTACAATTTTGAAATGGGTCAAAATTGCGAGATACAAACTCACAATTGAAAGATAAAGTCGCAATTATCTTTTAAAATGTTTCATTCCGTGGCGGACACAAGCGTTCATGGGTTATTAACGTTAGTTCCTAAGACACAGTCTGGCCTCTGGTAAACCAGCGACATATGTAGATATATTATTAATGAATTGTTCATAATCAGTTTTTAGAAAAGGTTTACCTCAGAAAAATTATACAACAAAAACAACCTTTGGTACTGATTTGTGATTGTGTCATTAGCTAATGACTGTTCACTCATCATCATCCACAGTGAATCCCTCAGCAATACCTCTAGACTGATTTTGAAGTCAAATTCACCTCCATACTGTAAATATTGATATCTTCTTACCTTTTAATAAGTGCTCTGACCCGAACACACACCTTCACCGCTTCTGCCATTTTCGCTCCATCCATCAGTGCTATTGAAACTAGCGTTATAAACTGGACACAGCGCCGCCATTGGATTAACGTTAAACGGAGACAAGTGAAGTCAATTAAGCCCAATTTATACTAATGCGTCGAACTCACGCCGTAGGCTGTGTGTAGCGCGCGTATCCTGACGCCGGTTTCACACTGCATGCATTAGCAGTATGGCGCGTACTCCGTACCAAAATCAAACATCCGAACGACCGACCGACCGATCGACCGTCTATCCGAACGTCTTGAACTTTCAAACGGGTCACCCACGTGACGTCAGCGTCTTGAAGTTTGCAGCTTTTTAACCATACAAGTATACAAGCTGATGTGTAAAGACTATAAATGGACATGATAGGCAATACATATAAATATTGTACCCCAAAAACAACTTTCCTGAATCCTGTGCTTGTGGGGCTATGTGTTTTACTTTCAAAGAGCAGAAATACTGCCTATATAGACTACAGACATTCAATAGTCTTGACCAGTATAATCATTTTAACTAGTTTTTATTATTCATTTTATTGCCCAATGTACAATGTTCGCACAGTCCATAAAAAACACTCAAAATAAATGTAGTCTATTATTTTATTTTTTACTTTTTGATCCAGAACAAATTGTTTTATGAACTCATTCGTCAGGTACACCATCTCGAGAAAGTGACCACGAAGGTTCAGAATAACCAGCCGATCACGTTCCAAAGACTCACGGACCTCCTGATAGAGACGGTGAGACCAGCCTTTGCAAATGAGCGAGTCACACAGTTGCTGCAGGGAAACGCAAAAAACTGGTCTGCTAAAACTCAATTGATTCTCGAACAACATTACGAATCAATGATTGATGCAACCGTACAGAACATACGTACCCAGAACAATCAAGCCGATTGGCCTGAAGCATTTGAGGTGGCGTCACACTGGGCGGACAGAAATTACAGAGGTAGAGTTAGTGCAGAGGCTATCGAACAAGCGGAGGCCTTAATTACGGCAGAGAGCTCGACGGCACAGTGAGAGCTCGACGGCACAGAAAGCCCCCACAGAAACAATGGGGACCGTGCTCCCTCGCACTTACGCTGCGGTCGCTGCCTCCACCAGCCGAGCCGTCACACAGGCCGCTGCACCTCTGCCGGCCGTACCTCCTGCCGACACCACTCCTGTAAAACAAACAATCAGTCAAAAACACGTAGAAATACAAACCTCTCCAACACTCTGTTTGCCAGAGAAAGCAGTCACTAGCGCTCCTCCACATAGAGGAGATTGGTCCTTTGAGGAGGAAGCACCGCCCCAGGACCTGCCAGAGACCCCCCGGCCCATACAGGCTGGAGCACCTCAACCCTGTGAACAGAGGAAGAGAGCACAGAAGAGCCGCCACCTAAAACCGGGAGCGGAGCCCTCTCTAACGGCCCCTCCAATTCAGAGCCGCCCCGAGACATCGGTGCCGGAAATCTCTGTTTTAGCTCCTCCACCTCAGGAGGAAGAGCCACAAGTCAATGGCAGGGTACCCACCCCTCAGGTTGAACTAACCCCACCAGAACCTAATGGTTCTCCACCTAGCCCTCCTGGGTTAGTGACAGATTGCAGATTGTTCCCCTTTCCCCCAATGTCTACTCCAATTGCTTTCTCAGATCACTCTCAACATAGCAGTAAATTAGAAAATTAAAACAAACAAACAAAAAAGATCAATTACTCCATTCACTACACCAAAACCAACCCCACTCACCTGTTAATCCGGTCTGGACAGCCCTCTGTAGTGCACCCCGAATGTTGGCAGCCCTCTTGGGTTGACCCCTGGAAGAAAATTTAATAAAAAACAAACAATAGCAGTCATTCAATTCACTACATATAAAACAGATGTTATGAGACGGATTATTGGTGTCAACATTATTATTATTATTATTATTATTATCATTATTATTATTATTATTATTATTATTATTATTATTATTATTACTGAGATTATTATATACATATCTACGTATTCATCAAGTGGACATGGTTATGGGACGTTGGAGCATGGTATCGTTCCCCTCTTGACCTTGGGTGACCGTTAGTGGTCAGCAGAAAGTGGGCCAGTGCATAGCCATTTCTGGGACCTTAGGGTCCTGGATCTTGGATCATTTCATTCCCCTAACCCTAAACACACCAGGGTAAGAACACACACACACATACTGACTGGAAGATCCACTGAAGCTCAACTCACCGAAGCTGAAGCTCTTGGATGGAGAACCATCTTCATCCAGCTGATGGATGGCTTCTTTATCTGCTCTCCAGAAGAGCTTCACCGGCTCCGAACGATCAGGCTGCTCCCTGAGAACATCAGGATTATCAGCACACTGATGTCGAAACACTGCAAATCAACTTTAAACATGGAATAAACGAGCTGTATGGAGACTGACAGACTGTCGCTCGTTGTAAAACCTTGTAACCAAACACTTGATGGACCCCATTGACTTCCATAGCAGAAAAAAATTAAAAATACTATGGAAGTCAACGGGGTAACGTTACATCAACTATTTGGTTATATACATTCTTCAAAATATCATATTTGTGTTCAGCAGAAGACAGACATTCATACAGGTTTGGAACAACTTGAGGACGAGTAGATGACATTTTCATTTTGATGTGAACTATTCCTTTAAGACTGGTCATAACTTAGTATGGTATAATTTGAACCTATGATTACCAGCTAGTTGGTCAGATTAATACTGAAGTTTGTTTCCGCTAATAAAAATCAAATAATAATAAAAAGAGTAGGCCTAACTGGGACTTTTTTCCCCTCACAATTGCATGATATAAACGCACAATTGTCTTTTTTATATATTTTAACTCAGAATTGTACTTTATAATCTTACAATTTTGAAATAGGTCAAAACTGTGAGATATAAACTCGCAATTGAAAGATAAAAAGTCGCAATTATCTTTTAAAATGTTTCATTCCGTGGCGGACACAAGCGTTCATGGGTTATTAACGTTAGTTCCTAAGACACAGTCTGGCCTCTGGTAAACCAGCGACATATGTAGATATATTATTAATGAATTGTTCATAATCAGTTTTTAGAAAAGGTTTACCTTTAGGTTTTTCACTCATCATCATCCACAGTGAATCCCTCAGCAATACCTCTAGACTGATTTTGAAGTCAAATTCACCTCCATACTGTAAATATTGATATTTTCTTACCTTTTAATAAGTGCTCTGACCCGAACACACACCTTCACCGCCATTTTCGCTCCATCCATCAGTGCTATTGAAACTAGCGTTATAAACTGGACACAGCGCCGCCATTGGATTAACGTTAAACGGAGACAAGTGAAGTCAATTAAGCCCAATTTATACTAATGCGCCGTAGGCTGTGTGTAGCGCATATGGTTTTTGTACGCGTGTTTACCGGCGTGCTGTTTCCTTGAAGCTTAAAATATAAATAATACACTTTCAAAACTGTGAACTTAAAGTTGGATATATCAATCCATTTAATAAAATAACAAAAAACATAAACAATTCAGTCTACAATTCGCCGTGTCTCACGGCTCACGCATGGGTTTCACGGTCAAAAACCATATGCCTCGCTGTACGCCACACCTGCACTAATTAACCCCAGTGTTAAATAGACCTGTGGCAGAAACAGCGCCATCCCATTCCATTACTCAGAATGGCTCCAACACAACCGGCCCCTAATTGTTCATGGCACTTCAGGACATAACAATTATAAACATATTCATGTATGGAGACATTCATACAACAAAAAACATTTTGCAATAAAAATAATAATCAAATAAACAAACAAATAAACCCCTCCTTTGGTGTATTCGTTCACTTTTATATTGACTGCTCTACCAATAGTCCTAGTTTTGTAACTGGTCTTTCAATTACATTTGTTTTGGTTTTGATTTGCACAGATCTAACTAGGCCTGATTTGTCTGGAAAGCATTTAATAATCCTTCCAATTATCCAAGAATTTCGGGGTGCTGTAGCATCTGCAACAAAAACAATATCTCCTGCTGTAAGATTACGTTTTGTTTTGTTCCACTTTTGTCTTTTCTGTAGAGTAACAAGATACTCTTTTGTCCACCTCTTCCAGAATAAATCTGAAAGATACTGAGCCTGTTTCCATCTTCGTCTTACGTATTGGTCCTTTTCATCAAACAGACCTGGAGGCAAAACTGGCTTCCTTTTCAAAGTAAGAAGATGATTAGGTGTTAGTGGCTCTAAATCGTTAGGATCCTCAGAAACTCTCGGTTAAAGTCTGTAGATGTAACACAGATACCAAGACCTTCCTGACCAGTCTGATCATGCTTTCCCAAGCACCGCCATGATGGGAAGCTGCAGGTGGGTTGAACGTCCACTTGATGTTATCATGAATTAGAGCTTTCTCAATTGATTTGTGGTTTAATTCTGCAATTGCTCTTTTTAGTTCCTTTTCTGCACCTGTGAAATTTGTGCCATTGTCGGAGCGAAAGTGTGCTACAGGTCCTCTTCTGCATATGAATCGACGAATAGCACTGATGCAGGAGTCTGTGTCTAAGGAGTGTGCCACTTCTAAATGAATAGCCCTGCTAGCCATGCATGTAAAGATAACCCCATAGCGTTTCACATAAGAACGTCCTTGTTTTACCTCAATGGGCCCGAAATAGTCCACTCCCACGTTAGTAAATGGAGGTAAGTCTGGAGTAATCCTTTCTTTGGGCAGATCAGCCATTTTTTGATCGCACAATTTTCCTTGGTGACGTCTGCAAAAAGCACAATTCGACAAGATTTTCCTTGCTGCTGCATTGGCATGAGTGACCAAGAACTTTTCTCTCAATTTGGAAAGGATGTAATTTCTCCCACCGTGCCTTGTCTGTTCATGAATATTTTTAAGAATTAACATGGAGATGTGCTGATCTTTACACAGGATGACTGGATGTTTGCTCTCTTCGGGCATTGCAGTCCTGGACAATCTTCCACCAACTCTTACCAGTCCATCCTCAAGAACAGGATTAAGCTTATAAATAGGGCTACACCCTTTTACAGGTTTTCCTGTCGTTAGTGCACAAATCTCGGTGTCAAATCTTTCTCTCTGACAGAACTGAAGGATAGCTTTTTCTGCTGCTAATAGATCCTCAGTTGATACACGTTCACGTTTCAATGACTTTCTGATTTCCAATATTTTCTTGTTAACATCAAGATTAGGCATTCCATCTTTCACAAGTTGCTTCCTTCTTTGACTCCACTCCAATAGAGTCTTTTTTACCTCGAGTAACCATGCAACTGCGACCTTCAACCTTTTCCAGTCAGAGAAATAGGTGATGAGTTGGCTGGTCGCATTATCCTCTTGAATGGTTATTGTAGAGATCTCCATTTTGACCTCTGGATCATCCTCCTCCAATGTGGGCTCTACTTCATACTGTAACCATGTTTCTCTTGCTCTCCACAGGAATTCTGGACCTGATAGCCACGTTTTGCTGTTCAGAAGCTTATGGACTGTCAGTCCTCTAGATGCGTCATCTGCAGGATTTTGTTTTGTGTGAACATACCGCCACTGTGCTGGGTCAGAATCTTCCCTAATGATGGCTATTCTGTTGGCCACAAATGTTCTAAACCTTTTGTTTTCATTGATGATGTACTTCAAAACTGTACTACTATCAGTCCAGAAACAGGATTCTGACAAAGAAAGCTGTAACTCTGATTTTACCATCTTGTCCACCCGAACAGCCAAAACAGCAGCAGTGAGTTCCAAACGAGGAATGGTTACAGGTTTAAGAGGTGCCACTCTGGACTTTCCAAGAAGAAATGAAACATGAACTTGACCTGCTTTGTTCTGTAACCTCAGGTAAGTTACCGTGCCATATCCCCTTTCGCTAGCATCAGCAAAGTGGTGCAACTGGGCATGGACTGGTGTTCCAAAGTCGTGTGGTTTCAAGCACCTACTCACTCTGAACTCTGAGATCTCTTTCAGGTCAGTTAACCACTTTATCCATTGCTGTTTTAATGTTTGTGGAATTTCTTCATCCCAGCCATAATTCCTTCTGCACAACTCTTGTAATATGTGCTTAGCTGGAAGAAGGACTGGCGCAACGTACCCTAAGGGATCGTACACTGAACTAGTGACCGATAGAATCCCTCGTCGTGTTTGCATCCGTTCTTTGCAGTTCACATGGAAGTTAAACTTGTCATTTTCCAGACACCAATGTAGCCCCAATGCTCTTTCAACTGGAAGTTGGTCTATGTCCAAATTGAGTTCACTCACACTTTTAGAATGTTCTTTCTCAGGAATTGTTTCAAGGACTTTGCGACTGTTACTTATCCACTGTGTAAGATGAAACCCTCCTTTCTGGCAAAGGTCAGCCAGGTTATGGACGATCTTTACTGCTTTCTGCACAGACGGTGAGCTTTTCAGACAATCGTCCACATAGAAATTTCTATGTACTGTGTCAATTACTTCATCTGAATAACTCTTCCGATTGTCGTCTGCAGTCTTCCTTAAAGCATAACATGCACAACTAGGCGACGACACTGCTCCAAAGAGATGTACAGTCATTCTGTATTCTTCTACTTGCTTGCACAGATCTCCATTAGGCCACCACAGGAACCGTAGAAAGTCTTTGTCTTCCTCTTCCTCAGCCACTCTAACTTGATAGAACATAGATTTCACATCAGACATAAAAGCAACTGGTTCTTGCCTGAATCGTAAAAACACTCCTATTAAGGAACTTGTGAGGTTTGGACCCTGCAGAAGCTGTTCGTTCAAAGAAGTTCCTTTAAACTTAGCTCCGCAGTCGAAGGCAACTTGCCTTTGCGTGGGTGATACACTCCATGATGAGGAATATAGAACAGGTTATCTTCTCCACATCGCAATTCATCCTGCGGTACTATTTCTGCATAGCCACTGCTAATGACATTCTCAAGAAAGCTTGTGTATTCTTGGTGGAACTTCTCATTTCTTTCCATTTTCCTTCTTAGTCCAATGAGGCGCTGTTGAGCAATACAACGATTGTTTGGCAGTGTTACCTCCTGGGCTTTGAATGGCAGCTTTAAACTGTAATGTCCGTCCTTTAATTTTACAGATTGATCCATTATTTCAATGAATCTTGCCTCCTGCCTTGACATTTCTTCTTTGTCGTCAGCAATTTTTTCATTGAAGTCACTTTGGTACTGCTTCTCCAATAGCAGCTGAAGTGATTCCACAGATAATCTGTTTACAGCAACACTATGACAGCCATTTTCATTCATGTTGTCTTTGCAATCCTTTCCTAAGCCATTGATCACCCACCCTAATAGGGTTTTAACAGCAAAAGGACCCTCACCTTGGCTATTCACAATTTCCCATGGTTCCAGCAACTTTGAAGCATTAGTACCTATTAATAACTCCACGTTAGCATCAATTTCAGGGATTTTAATGTGCTCAAGGTAAGGCCACTGTGTAAGGTCCTTTTGTTTTATGATGTTTGCTGTATTTACTGGCATCGTTTTCTGTGTGTAAACATTTGGAAGACAGTAGAACCTTGTTCCATTAAGGCTAGCTACTTCAAGTCCATTCACAATGTATGTTGACGCTGATGCTTTTGGGCTCATCGTTAACAAACATATTTTTGACTTTGTCCCAGTGAGATTAAGTCTACGCACAGTGTTGGGGAGTAACGGAATACATGTACCGGCATTACGTATTCAGAATACAAATTATGAGTAACTGTATTCCGTTACAGTTACAGTTTAAATAGTTGGTATTTAGAATACAGTTACATTGTTGAAATCAATGGATTACATGACGATACTTCTCTGTTTCACGAGTTTATTCACTCACTAAATAAATTAAGGCAACTCCATGCATTTCCCAGAAGCCCCAATATGAAAACGAAAAAATGCGCGGTTTGCGTGATCAGTCACAATGGAGTCGGAAGAGGAACAGCGGGAGCTACAGGTAGATGGAGCCGGAACAACAGAGCCAGGGCAAGAATGCTTTTCTATCTTGGAAATTCAAACAGCATTTCACAGAAACAAAGAGAAGGGAGAACGAAATATAACTGTGCAGTGCAACCTCTGCTTGCCAGCAACCAACCTCCTTTCAGCGTCGTCCAAAGACTCCACCTCAAACCTGAAGAAGCATCTTAAAGTAGGCCTACGTTTTTTTGTGGTTTTTTTTTTCAAATACGTGCAGTCAAAACTTGAAATAAATTCTCAGAAAATGCATTAATACCAATATAGCCTATACGTCTGTTTATATATCCATACTGCCTTAATAAAGGAGTCCAGACATTAGAAAAATATCGGTCTACATGCGTTTTATATAAACATGCGTGACACAAAAACATCTTTAACTTTTAGGTGGCAAAAAAAAAAAATATAATATAGGCCTATATATATAGGCTATATTTTGTGTAATTCTGTGAATTACACTGCGCAAACCAAAAGTACTACTCACCGTATGAAGAAGGGTTGGCTCTCCACAGAACATAAAATATTTATTTTATTTTATTTTTCGTATTCACATTTATGAGGAAAAAAAAACAATGTTATGGACGTGACAGTTCTCCGTTACGGACGCGAGCGCTCTGAAAGCGGCACTATAAGACTGCTTTAAAACTTTCACAGAGACCTCAAACAGAAAGCACAAAACCTTTCTTTAAAGTGAATTTCGTTTTGTATTAATTGTATCTTAATTTTAATAAATGTTTCATCAACCAGTTTGCCTGGATTTAATAAGAAGTAAATAGCAGACAATAGATAATCTGGACATGGAGGTGCAGCGCGTGAACTGGAGCTGGTCTCATAAATTAACGCCCGTTTCACACATACTCTGTTTGCAGTGTGTATGCGGTGCGTATTATTATTTTATTTTTTTTTCGTACCCATGTTAACAGGTTAGAGCTTTCACACTGCGGTCCGTTTATCCGTCCCAGGAGCGTTGTGTATACAGCAGTGCAGGGATCGTTTCCACACCGAGTCTATTTCTGCTGTGCCGCAAACGCTGAATTAAAGTGACAGCGCATGTTTCATGGTCAAAATTAACACAGATCGACCTGAAAATGTAGTAATTTCACCATAAATGCATTTAATTAAATAAAATGTAGTAATACCATCATAAATGTATTTAATTAAATACTGCTTTTTTTCACAGTCATCTTTTTACTTTAAGACCGGGGTAAAGCAATGAAAACTAGGCCTACAGTTTACTTTAACAAGGCGAAATAATGAACAACACTCGTCTGATTCGTGGAGGTTGAAAAACAAGTTATTTGTGGCATGCAAGATTTATTGTATTAAAATTTAAATGCAAAAGAAAAGGCATGAGAGTCGGCTGTTTTTGTCCATTTTAAGTTTTAAATTAAAATGTTTTCGATTTTAATAGCCTACTTGTTAAATATGTTACCACTTGCTTGAACAACTTAATCTATATAGATGCATTGATTAATATGTTGTTTAAATTGTTTAAACTTGAATACGTCTATTAAAGAGTGTGCTGCTCCTGTATCACATAGCCTACGCACCGCAACACGCAGCGCTTCTTTGTGACAGATTTTAGATGCTTTATTGGCATACGCGTCACCACCGCATCACCGCACCCCCACCCCACAAGAACAGGCCTGTTTATTAAGCAGGATTTGATGGCCAACACTTATAAAATGCAATTCAATGTGGAAGTAAATCCAAGTATTCAGAATACAGTACTCAGATTTAGTAACGTAACGGAATACGTTACAAATTACATTTTTGGGCATGTATTCTGTATTCTGTAACGGAATACATTTTGAAAGTATCCTTCCCAACACTGTCTACGCATAAGAGCTTCAGAGCAGAATGTGGATGTTGAGCCATTGTCCAGAAAAGCATAAGTCTGAATGACCTTGTTGCCCTTTTGTGCTTTTACCTGAACTGGGAGGATGGAGAGCATTCCACTACTACCGGCCCCGGTCTGGCTCCCAAATGTCTGAGCTGACACAAGTGTGTGGTTTACAGCTGGTTTAGGTTCATAGATGTTGCCACTGATGTTTATCGATTTGTCGTCTTGTTTGACGTGAATGTGTAAAGCTGTTGGATGGCTCTGTTTGCATTTTTTACAGGTTTTACGCTTATCGCAATTTTTGCTCAAATGCCCAGTGTTGAGACACCCAAAACATACCCCTTTTTCCTTTAAGAAGTTGATCTTTTCACGATGTTTGTTCTTTGCAAATCGTTGACACTCATCCATACTGTGATCCTGTAAACAGAATAAACAATTGATGCTGATGTTGCGGTCTCTTGGTTTACCTTCTTGTGTGTCCTTGTGTTGCACTTTGCTAACAGCACAGACGTTTGTAGCAAAGTTATCTCGCTTCAACTTAGACTTGGCTGTATACACATCCCTTTTAACCTGCTTTTCTCTCTCAGTAGTTTGAATATCACCAAAAATAGGATCAGACAAGATTTTGACTTGATATTCCACAAATTGTACAACGTCTTTAAAGTTAGGTCTGCGGAGGTGTCGCTCCCGAATATCACATGCAGAACTTCTAAACTTTTCCCTCAATTTAAAAGGAAGTTTTGAAACAATAATTTTGAGGTTAGCCGGCAAGTCCAGCTCTTTCATGTCCTCCAAATCTGACATTGCATTATAGCATCCACGTAAAAATAATGCATAATCCTGTAGTAACAAAACACTTTCAGGCTTCACCACAGGCCAGTTGAGAACCTTTTCCATATATGCTGCTGTAATCTTGGTTTCATTACCGAAGTGTTCATGTAGGAGAGCTTTAGCTGTTTCAAAGCCTCTCTCCGCACTCATATGTAAACAGCTTTGCACAAGGTCGTGAGGGCGCCCCCTGGTGTACCTTTCTAAAAAATACATGCAATCACCTTTAGATGCAGCTTTCTCCTCCACACAATGCTTAAAGCCACACCGCGGAACTTTTGCGGGCGCTAGGGGCACTAGAGCACTGTCGCAAAAGTCTAGAAGACAGTATATCAGAGCCTATGGTCACGTGACGGCCGTAAAGCGATACGTTCTCCAGGTCACATGACCTGCTCAACGAAGGTCCGTCTTCTCCAAACTTACATAGGCGGTATTTCAAGAGGGCAGCCCCGCTTGGAGCATTAATAGTGTCAAACGCTGTATATTGGCCTGAGGATTCATTTAAAATAACTCGTATGCGTCAACTCTTTAGGTCACAAAGTCCGCGGTGTGGCTTTAAAGGCTTGCATGAACATTTCGAACTTCAGTGGATCACCTTCAAAAACAGGTATTTGTCTTGGTGGCAGTTGGCTTGCTTTGTGTTGTTGTAAGAGCAGCTCGGATATTTCATTTTGCCTTTGCAGAATCTGTTGTGTAAAATTGTCATCAACTGCATGTGCAACATTAGCAGTGGATCTTGCAACTGCAACAGGTAAACTTTTACTACTCATCAATCTGGTAGATTTCTCAAACTTTACATCAGAAATGTCAGATTTTTCTTTCAATTTTTGCTTCTCAAAGTAAGATTCCATACCATCCTGATCTGAAAATGTTTGCAGTACTGCCAACTCTGCATCTGAGGCTTCAATCTCAGCATCCATTTCCACTTGTTCCAGTTTTTTACGTATTGACTCCGCCTCCTCTTCCAATTCATGCTTCTTTTTTAATGCTGCTGCACGTGCTATGAGTGCAGCTTTCTTGGCCTTTGCTTGTGCATGTGCAACTTCCAATGCAGCTTTGCTTGATCGACTTGATCTTTCACTGGTGCGGCTTTTAGTGCATGATGATGTTTCAACATTTGATACACTGTCCGTTGGCTTTATATCATCCACAAGGGAAACAGTTTCAGTAGTACCATTTGTACTCTTAAAATGATTTTCTACACACTGGCAAAATTCATTCACACTTAAAAGCTTTGCTTTGAACCAGGTTTCATGCTTTTCTTTTTCATCCGCAGGTAGCAACTCAAGCAGCTTGTTATGTGCAACTTTTGCTTCTTTAATCAAGGCTTGATATTTGCTGAAGCTACTTTTTATTTCAGTTTTATAACCAGACTGACATATTAAACCCTGAACAGTTTGTTTTATGTTGGCAGCTTTACTTAATTTAAATTTTCTTAACGTCTCTAGGTCACTTAGTTTAGAAAGCAGTGCTTTTGCTGTCAGTTTTATAGATCTTTTCCTCACAGAGGCTTCATCCTCATTAACTTTTTGTAAGTCAGCTGAAACCACATTTGTTACCTCAGTACTTTGACTATTTTCATCCATTTTACCTCGTTTTTAAATCAACAACCCAAAAACAACAGCAATATTTCAAATATCATGGAAACGAGCATCAGAATCAGAAATAAAGCATAAACACTTTCATCATTTTTTTTTTTTTTTTAAACACAAATGTCTCTTATTTCAAGTCCTCGTTTGAAAATGTCAAGTTCAATAAATCAAATGTCAATGCATTGTGTTCTTGTCACTCTTGCCGTTTACACTTTAGTAACTGCAGGCAGTTCTGGTTCATGTGTCTTCTTACATGTGTGTGTTATCTGCTCATACCTCATTTACTCGTGCAGGTCCAACAGAACTTTCCTTCACTTGGTGACGTGTCCAATCCTCACTGACCAATGCGAGAACGCTCACCAACCTCCGTCGTGACCGTGCCCGGACAGCCACACCATCCACTGTGAGGCTCAAAGCGTTTTAATCCGTCATCCGCTACCGATCCCCGCTCATCCGTCACCGACCTCCGCCCATCATCACTGCGTCGCTGCCTCACTGTCCAGTGTGAGACCCGCTGCGCCAGTAGTATAGGCCTACTATATCCAATGCACGCGCCAGCGTTTCCACTCAGCCGATCGCAGTCAAAGACAAGGTGCTCACACCGCACAAGGATCGTGTCGTTAAAACTTGATCAGTCTTTTTCTCTTACAGAGGTGGTTTTTGACTAATTGTTGGCGCACATTTAAGTCGTTTTTGTACGCGTGTTTACCGGCGTGCTGTTTCCTTGAAGCTTAAAATATAAATAATACACTTTCAAAACTGTGAACTTAAAGTTGGATATATCAATCCATTTAATAAAATAACAAAAAACATAAACAATTCAGTCTACAATTCGCCGTGTCTCACGGCTCACGCATGGGTTTCACGGTCAAAAACCATATGCCTCGCTGTACGCCACACCTGCACTAATTAACCCCAGTGTTAAATAGACCTGTGGCAGAAACAGCGCCATCCCATTCCATTACTCAGAATGGCTCCAACACAACCATTGTCTGGGAAGCAGACACACTCAGTTCAAAGCTAGATTAAAGACACATCTCTTTGACCTAGCATTCACATAATATATTATAGACTTCTATAATTCAATGTTAGATTAGGTCAGCTGGAACCGGGAACACTTCCCATAAATCCTGATGTACTCGTTACATCATGAGAAGAATGGCATCTACGCTAATTTTAGTGTCTTTGTTTATCCCGAGGTTTTCCCGCAGCCTGCCGGATCCGGGCCGTACCCAGATCTGATGAAGGACCTTCGCCTGGACCCGATGACAACGCAGTGCTGAAGTGCCAACTAGTCTCTCCCTATGGAGGATCCCTTGGCTTTACCACTCTACAGATAAAGCGTTGTCGGGAAAACTCAATTTGCGTATCTACCCCGAATTGATAAAATAAAATAAAATAAAATTCTGAATCAAAACTATAAGGAAACACCAGTACTTTGTTTAGGCTTGGTTTGTAGGGAATTCCAAACCTGCGCACATATATTCAAACGCACATAACTATAGAACCAGTTCTTAATGCGCATGTGAACGCCATCAGCGTTTCTCACAGGTTCGCGTTTAAAGTCTGTGAGGGAATGGTGTCGTCTTAGCGGCCCCTAATTTAATAACAAATGATCGTTGCGACGGAAGCGAATCAATCAAAACTAACTTTAGCTGGAAAATAACTCTATTAAAGAACCGCTATAAAGCCACAACAATCTTACCTTAAATTATACGCTTATCTCTGTAAAGCTGCTTTGAAACAATCTACATTGTTAAAAGCGCTATATAAATGAAGATGACATATGGAAAATATTAAAATTCATTTATTTTACCTTAAAAACACAAAACGATGTCGTCCCGGATCAAAACGGTATGTCGTCGCGGGAATAATTCCCAAACACATATCAAACGGCATTTTCTGCCTCAACTTATATTTTTCCTATACCATTTGGGATGTATTGGGATTAAATTCACATATGGGTAAAATTAAAACGCATTATTTTACCTTAAAAACGCTTTGTGGATAAAACGATGTCGTCCCGGGCGAAACGATGTCGTCGTGTAAACAAATCCCAAACACATACTTAACAGCATTTTCTGTCCCAACTCTTTTTATGAAAGTTTTAAACTTTATATTTTAGTCATAAATTTTCATTTACGGAATTTTTACTCATATCTAAGACTATATTCAACAGGTTTATAGTTTCTTACCATTCTCAGCGGGTATGACGTCATCAGGGATCGACGCACACGCACGAACGAAACTAACTAATTTCTTACTTAAATCAGGAAATAAACATACTAACACAACTATACACTTTACTATATGAACTTCTACTTACCTTTCGCTGTCCAGTTTTGAAGCTATTTCACTTAGAAGGACTGTGAATCCACATATTGAAAACTAGTCTTTTTTCTAGAGCTAGACTATATAAGGGGGCGCGCATTCAAGCGCGCTCTCATTTCATGCTCTCAACAGACAGCAACTGGTCGCAGCCATTTCGCTCCTCCACATTTTAACAAAGAGCTCATTTACCTTGTTAATCTTATTGTAGAAGATATATCTCTATATATAAATATACATATATTGTACTCTATACATATTATAGTTTATTGATATTGTATATTTTCTACTGTTCCTTAAAAAGTTTTTTTCTTAAAGTTCAAGTCAGCCTGAAGAAGGTAATATTATTTACCGAAACGTTGCGAAGGACTTGAACCATTTTTTGAACTTTTTTACCATTTCTTTTGTTATTTCTTGGTCAGTTTTTGTTCATAAAAAAAAAAAATCCATAAATTAACAAAAAAAAATTCCTAAAAAGAAAGTTTCAAAAAAATATACACACACAGTTCTGACATTATGGACAATTCCTGTGGTAGACCTAGACAGAGAACCACACCACGTCCAAAAATTAGACACACAAGTGTTACTCCAAATTACAGTTATTTTAATGTCACAGCCAGTAACACTTCAGCAGGTCCCCGTGATAAGGAGCAGAGTTTCCCAGACAGGAGACAGAGGAATGCAGCTCCACACTTCCGCCCTGTTAAAAACAGAAACATAAATATGCAGAGACATCAAAACAGGGAGTTTAATAGAGCCGCTTACAGGGGGGTGTCCAGGCCTGGACCCTCCCAACACTTCCCTGCTCCACAAAATGACCGTTATGATAAGGTAGTAGATCCATACAGATCTCCCTGTCATAAGGATCATTTTAGTTCAGTTGCAGGCCCACACAGGCCTCCTGGTCAGAACACAAAGGGAAAGAGGAAAGTTAGAGAATCACGTCCCTACCAGGGTGGTATGGTAGCACATAAACGCGCTCGGTATGATTATTTTCAGGAAGGTCCAGAGACCCAGGAGGAGGATGATTTTCCCCGCCCACAACGCCCTGAGTACCAACATACCAGATCATCCTTCAACAGTAACTACACACACACCCCCTCCAATCAGAGACCTAGAACGGTTTCTTTCAGTCTTCATGGAGGCAGACAGAAGGACGTGAATCCTCCTCTAAACGATACTTGCCTGTGCCTCACGAACAGGGCTGGAAACCAACACCACCGCCCTCCTCCTAGAAACAGAACGAGGGTAGATCCTACAAGAGAAAACAAACGCAATTTTAGACAAAACCCAGATTTCACACCGGCACCACCTCAACTCAAAACAACAATCAAATTGTTTTATGAACTCATTCGTCAGGTACACCATCTCGAGAAAGTGACCACGAAGGTTCAGAATAACCAGCCGATCACGTTCCAAAGACTCACGGACCTCCTGATAGAGACGGTGAGACCAGCCTTTGCAAATGAGCGAGTCACACAGTTGCTGCAGGGAAATTGTACTTTATAATCTTACAATTTTGAAATGGGTCAAAATTGCGAGATACAAACTCACAATTGAAAGATAAAGTCGCAATTATCTTTTAAAATGTTTCATTCCGTGGCGGACACAAGCGTTCATGGGTTATTAACGTTAGTTCCTAAGACACAGTCTGGCCTCTGGTAAACCAGCGACATATGTAGATATATTATTAATGAATTGTTCATAATCAGTTTTTAGAAAAGGTTTACCTCAGAAAAATTATACAACAAAAACAACCTTTGGTACTGATTTGTGATTGTGTCATTAGCTAATGACTGTTCACTCATCATCATCCACAGTGAATCCCTCAGCAATACCTCTAGACTGATTTTGAAGTCAAATTCACCTCCATACTGTAAATATTGATATCTTCTTACCTTTTAATAAGTGCTCTGACCCGAACACACACCTTCACCGCTTCTGCCATTTTCGCTCCATCCATCAGTGCTATTGAAACTAGCGTTATAAACTGGACACAGCGCCGCCATTGGATTAACGTTAAACGGAGACAAGTGAAGTCAATTAAGCCCAATTTATACTAATGCGTCGAACTCACGCCGTAGGCTGTGTGTAGCGCGCGTATCCTGACGCCGGTTTCACACTGCATGCATTAGCAGTATGGCGCGTACTCCGTACCAAAATCAAACATCCGAACGACCGACCGACCGATCGACCGTCTATCCGAACGTCTTGAACTTTCAAACGGGTCACCCACGTGACGTCAGCGTCTTGAAGTTTGCAGCTTTTTAACCATACAAGTATACAAGCTGATGTGTAAAGACTATAAATGGACATGATAGGCAATACATATAAATATTGTACCCCAAAAACAACTTTCCTGAATCCTGTGCTTGTGGGGCTATGTGTTTTACTTTCAAAGAGCAGAAATACTGCCTATATAGACTACAGACATTCAATAGTCTTGACCAGTATAATCATTTTAACTAGTTTTTATTATTCATTTTATTGCCCAATGTACAATGTTCGCACAGTCCATAAAAAACACTCAAAATAAATGTAGTCTATTATTTTATTTTTTACTTTTTGATCCAGAACAAATTGTTTTATGAACTCATTCGTCAGGTACACCATCTCGAGAAAGTGACCACGAAGGTTCAGAATAACCAGCCGATCACGTTCCAAAGACTCACGGACCTCCTGATAGAGACGGTGAGACCAGCCTTTGCAAATGAGCGAGTCACACAGTTGCTGCAGGGAAACGCAAAAAACTGGTCTGCTAAAACTCAATTGATTCTCGAACAACATTACGAATCAATGATTGATGCAACCGTACAGAACATACGTACCCAGAACAATCAAGCCGATTGGCCTGAAGCATTTGAGGTGGCGTCACACTGGGCGGACAGAAATTACAGAGGTAGAGTTAGTGCAGAGGCTATCGAACAAGCGGAGGCCTTAATTACGGCAGAGAGCTCGACGGCACAGTGAGAGCTCGACGGCACAGAAAGCCCCCACAGAAACAATGGGGACCGTGCTCCCTCGCACTTACGCTGCGGTCGCTGCCTCCACCAGCCGAGCCGTCACACAGGCCGCTGCACCTCTGCCGGCCGTACCTCCTGCCGACACCACTCCTGTAAAACAAACAATCAGTCAAAAACACGTAGAAATACAAACCTCTCCAACACTCTGTTTGCCAGAGAAAGCAGTCACTAGCGCTCCTCCACATAGAGGAGATTGGTCCTTTGAGGAGGAAGCACCGCCCCAGGACCTGCCAGAGACCCCCCGGCCCATACAGGCTGGAGCACCTCAACCCTGTGAACAGAGGAAGAGAGCACAGAAGAGCCGCCACCTAAAACCGGGAGCGGAGCCCTCTCTAACGGCCCCTCCAATTCAGAGCCGCCCCGAGACATCGGTGCCGGAAATCTCTGTTTTAGCTCCTCCACCTCAGGAGGAAGAGCCACAAGTCAATGGCAGGGTACCCACCCCTCAGGTTGAACTAACCCCACCAGAACCTAATGGTTCTCCACCTAGCCCTCCTGGGTTAGTGACAGATTGCAGATTGTTCCCCTTTCCCCCAATGTCTACTCCAATTGCTTTCTCAGATCACTCTCAACATAGCAGTAAATTAGAAAATTAAAACAAACAAACAAAAAAGATCAATTACTCCATTCACTACACCAAAACCAACCCCACTCACCTGTTAATCCGGTCTGGACAGCCCTCTGTAGTGCACCCCGAATGTTGGCAGCCCTCTTGGGTTGACCCCTGGAAGAAAATTTAATAAAAAACAAACAATAGCAGTCATTCAATTCACTACATATAAAACAGATGTTATGAGACGGATTATTGGTGTCAACATTATTATTATTATTATTATTATTATCATTATTATTATTATTATTATTATTATTATTATTATTATTATTATTACTGAGATTATTATATACATATCTACGTATTCATCAAGTGGACATGGTTATGGGACGTTGGAGCATGGTATCGTTCCCCTCTTGACCTTGGGTGACCGTTAGTGGTCAGCAGAAAGTGGGCCAGTGCATAGCCATTTCTGGGACCTTAGGGTCCTGGATCTTGGATCATTTCATTCCCCTAACCCTAAACACACCAGGGTAAGAACACACACACACATACTGACTGGAAGATCCACTGAAGCTCAACTCACCGAAGCTGAAGCTCTTGGATGGAGAACCATCTTCATCCAGCTGATGGATGGCTTCTTTATCTGCTCTCCAGAAGAGCTTCACCGGCTCCGAACGATCAGGCTGCTCCCTGAGAACATCAGGATTATCAGCACACTGATGTCGAAACACTGCAAATCAACTTTAAACATGGAATAAACGAGCTGTATGGAGACTGACAGACTGTCGCTCGTTGTAAAACCTTGTAACCAAACACTTGATGGACCCCATTGACTTCCATAGCAGAAAAAAATTAAAAATACTATGGAAGTCAACGGGGTAACGTTACATCAACTATTTGGTTATATACATTCTTCAAAATATCATATTTGTGTTCAGCAGAAGACAGACATTCATACAGGTTTGGAACAACTTGAGGACGAGTAGATGACATTTTCATTTTGATGTGAACTATTCCTTTAAGACTGGTCATAACTTAGTATGGTATAATTTGAACCTATGATTACCAGCTAGTTGGTCAGTTTAATACTGAAGTTTGTTTCCGCTAATAAAAATCAAATAATAATAAAAAGAGTAGGCCTAACTGGGACTTTTTTCCCCTCACAATTGCATGATATAAACGCACAATTGTCTTTTTTATATATTTTAACTCAGAATTGTACTTTATAATCTTACAATTTTGAAATAGGTCAAAACTGTGAGATATAAACTCGCAATTGAAAGATAAAAAGTCGCAATTATCTTTTAAAATGTTTCATTCCGTGGCGGACACAAGCGTTCATGGGTTATTAACGTTAGTTCCTAAGACACAGTCTGGCCTCTGGTAAACCAGCGACATATGTAGATATATTATTAATGAATTGTTCATAATCAGTTTTTAGAAAAGGTTTACCTTTAGGTTTTTCACTCATCATCATCCACAGTGAATCCCTCAGCAATACCTCTAGACTGATTTTGAAGTCAAATTCACCTCCATACTGTAAATATTGATATTTTCTTACCTTTTAATAAGTGCTCTGACCCGAACACACACCTTCACCGCCATTTTCGCTCCATCCATCAGTGCTATTGAAACTAGCGTTATAAACTGGACACAGCGCCGCCATTGGATTAACGTTAAACGGAGACAAGTGAAGTCAATTAAGCCCAATTTATACTAATGCGCCGTAGGCTGTGTGTAGCGCATATGGTTTTTGTACGCGTGTTTACCGGCGTGCTGTTTCCTTGAAGCTTAAAATATAAATAATACACTTTCAAAACTGTGAACTTAAAGTTGGATATATCAATCCATTTAATAAAATAACAAAAAACATAAACAATTCAGTCTACAATTCGCCGTGTCTCACGGCTCACGCATGGGTTTCACGGTCAAAAACCATATGCCTCGCTGTACGCCACACCTGCACTAATTAACCCCAGTGTTAAATAGACCTGTGGCAGAAACAGCGCCATCCCATTCCATTACTCAGAATGGCTCCAACACAACCGGCCCCTAATTGTTCATGGCACTTCAGGACATAACAATTATAAACATATTCATGTATGGAGACATTCATACAACAAAAAACATTTTGCAATAAAAATAATAATCAAATAAACAAACAAATAAACCCCTCCTTTGGTGTATTCGTTCACTTTTATATTGACTGCTCTACCAATAGTCCTAGTTTTGTAACTGGTCTTTCAATTACATTTGTTTTGGTTTTGATTTGCACAGATCTAACTAGGCCTGATTTGTCTGGAAAGCATTTAATAATCCTTCCAATTATCCAAGAATTTCGGGGTGCTGTAGCATCTGCAACAAAAACAATATCTCCTGCTGTAAGATTACGTTTTGTTTTGTTCCACTTTTGTCTTTTCTGTAGAGTAACAAGATACTCTTTTGTCCACCTCTTCCAGAATAAATCTGAAAGATACTGAGCCTGTTTCCATCTTCGTCTTACGTATTGGTCCTTTTCATCAAACAGACCTGGAGGCAAAACTGGCTTCCTTTTCAAAGTAAGAAGATGATTAGGTGTTAGTGGCTCTAAATCGTTAGGATCCTCAGAAACTCTCGGTTAAAGTCTGTAGATGTAACACAGATACCAAGACCTTCCTGACCAGTCTGATCATGCTTTCCCAAGCACCGCCATGATGGGAAGCTGCAGGTGGGTTGAACGTCCACTTGATGTTATCATGAATTAGAGCTTTCTCAATTGATTTGTGGTTTAATTCTGCAATTGCTCTTTTTAGTTCCTTTTCTGCACCTGTGAAATTTGTGCCATTGTCGGAGCGAAAGTGTGCTACAGGTCCTCTTCTGCATATGAATCGACGAATAGCACTGATGCAGGAGTCTGTGTCTAAGGAGTGTGCCACTTCTAAATGAATAGCCCTGCTAGCCATGCATGTAAAGATAACCCCATAGCGTTTCACATAAGAACGTCCTTGTTTTACCTCAATGGGCCCGAAATAGTCCACTCCCACGTTAGTAAATGGAGGTAAGTCTGGAGTAATCCTTTCTTTGGGCAGATCAGCCATTTTTTGATCGCACAATTTTCCTTGGTGACGTCTGCAAAAAGCACAATTCGACAAGATTTTCCTTGCTGCTGCATTGGCATGAGTGACCAAGAACTTTTCTCTCAATTTGGAAAGGATGTAATTTCTCCCACCGTGCCTTGTCTGTTCATGAATATTTTTAAGAATTAACATGGAGATGTGCTGATCTTTACACAGGATGACTGGATGTTTGCTCTCTTCGGGCATTGCAGTCCTGGACAATCTTCCACCAACTCTTACCAGTCCATCCTCAAGAACAGGATTAAGCTTATAAATAGGGCTACACCCTTTTACAGGTTTTCCTGTCGTTAGTGCACAAATCTCGGTGTCAAATCTTTCTCTCTGACAGAACTGAAGGATAGCTTTTTCTGCTGCTAATAGATCCTCAGTTGATACACGTTCACGTTTCAATGACTTTCTGATTTCCAATATTTTCTTGTTAACATCAAGATTAGGCATTCCATCTTTCACAAGTTGCTTCCTTCTTTGACTCCACTCCAATAGAGTCTTTTTTACCTCGAGTAACCATGCAACTGCGACCTTCAACCTTTTCCAGTCAGAGAAATAGGTGATGAGTTGGCTGGTCGCATTATCCTCTTGAATGGTTATTGTAGAGATCTCCATTTTGACCTCTGGATCATCCTCCTCCAATGTGGGCTCTACTTCATACTGTAACCATGTTTCTCTTGCTCTCCACAGGAATTCTGGACCTGATAGCCACGTTTTGCTGTTCAGAAGCTTATGGACTGTCAGTCCTCTAGATGCGTCATCTGCAGGATTTTGTTTTGTGTGAACATACCGCCACTGTGCTGGGTCAGAATCTTCCCTAATGATGGCTATTCTGTTGGCCACAAATGTTCTAAACCTTTTGTTTTCATTGATGATGTACTTCAAAACTGTACTACTATCAGTCCAGAAACAGGATTCTGACAAAGAAAGCTGTAACTCTGATTTTACCATCTTGTCCACCCGAACAGCCAAAACAGCAGCAGTGAGTTCCAAACGAGGAATGGTTACAGGTTTAAGAGGTGCCACTCTGGACTTTCCAAGAAGAAATGAAACATGAACTTGACCTGCTTTGTTCTGTAACCTCAGGTAAGTTACCGTGCCATATCCCCTTTCGCTAGCATCAGCAAAGTGGTGCAACTGGGCATGGACTGGTGTTCCAAAGTCGTGTGGTTTCAAGCACCTACTCACTCTGAACTCTGAGATCTCTTTCAGGTCAGTTAACCACTTTATCCATTGCTGTTTTAATGTTTGTGGAATTTCTTCATCCCAGCCATAATTCCTTCTGCACAACTCTTGTAATATGTGCTTAGCTGGAAGAAGGACTGGCGCAACGTACCCTAAGGGATCGTACACTGAACTAGTGACCGATAGAATCCCTCGTCGTGTTTGCATCCGTTCTTTGCAGTTCACATGGAAGTTAAACTTGTCATTTTCCAGACACCAATGTAGCCCCAATGCTCTTTCAACTGGAAGTTGGTCTATGTCCAAATTGAGTTCACTCACACTTTTAGAATGTTCTTTCTCAGGAATTGTTTCAAGGACTTTGCGACTGTTACTTATCCACTGTGTAAGATGAAACCCTCCTTTCTGGCAAAGGTCAGCCAGGTTATGGACGATCTTTACTGCTTTCTGCACAGACGGTGAGCTTTTCAGACAATCGTCCACATAGAAATTTCTATGTACTGTGTCAATTACTTCATCTGAATAACTCTTCCGATTGTCGTCTGCAGTCTTCCTTAAAGCATAACATGCACAACTAGGCGACGACACTGCTCCAAAGAGATGTACAGTCATTCTGTATTCTTCTACTTGCTTGCACAGATCTCCATTAGGCCACCACAGGAACCGTAGAAAGTCTTTGTCTTCCTCTTCCTCAGCCACTCTAACTTGATAGAACATAGATTTCACATCAGACATAAAAGCAACTGGTTCTTGCCTGAATCGTAAAAACACTCCTATTAAGGAACTTGTGAGGTTTGGACCCTGCAGAAGCTGTTCGTTCAAAGAAGTTCCTTTAAACTTAGCTCCGCAGTCGAAGGCAACTTGCCTTTGCGTGGGTGATACACTCCATGATGAGGAATATAGAACAGGTTATCTTCTCCACATCGCAATTCATCCTGCGGTACTATTTCTGCATAGCCACTGCTAATGACATTCTCAAGAAAGCTTGTGTATTCTTGGTGGAACTTCTCATTTCTTTCCATTTTCCTTCTTAGTCCAATGAGGCGCTGTTGAGCAATACAACGATTGTTTGGCAGTGTTACCTCCTGGGCTTTGAATGGCAGCTTTAAACTGTAATGTCCGTCCTTTAATTTTACAGATTGATCCATTATTTCAATGAATCTTGCCTCCTGCCTTGACATTTCTTCTTTGTCGTCAGCAATTTTTTCATTGAAGTCACTTTGGTACTGCTTCTCCAATAGCAGCTGAAGTGATTCCACAGATAATCTGTTTACAGCAACACTATGACAGCCATTTTCATTCATGTTGTCTTTGCAATCCTTTCCTAAGCCATTGATCACCCACCCTAATAGGGTTTTAACAGCAAAAGGACCCTCACCTTGGCTATTCACAATTTCCCATGGTTCCAGCAACTTTGAAGCATTAGTACCTATTAATAACTCCACGTTAGCATCAATTTCAGGGATTTTAATGTGCTCAAGGTAAGGCCACTGTGTAAGGTCCTTTTGTTTTATGATGTTTGCTGTATTTACTGGCATCGTTTTCTGTGTGTAAACATTTGGAAGACAGTAGAACCTTGTTCCATTAAGGCTAGCTACTTCAAGTCCATTCACAATGTATGTTGACGCTGATGCTTTTGGGCTCATCGTTAACAAACATATTTTTGACTTTGTCCCAGTGAGATTAAGTCTACGCACAGTGTTGGGGAGTAACGGAATACATGTACCGGCATTACGTATTCAGAATACAAATTATGAGTAACTGTATTCCGTTACAGTTACAGTTTAAATAGTTGGTATTTAGAATACAGTTACATTGTTGAAATCAATGGATTACATGACGATACTTCTCTGTTTCACGAGTTTATTCACTCACTAAATAAATTAAGGCAACTCCATGCATTTCCCAGAAGCCCCAATATGAAAACGAAAAAATGCGCGGTTTGCGTGATCAGTCACAATGGAGTCGGAAGAGGAACAGCGGGAGCTACAGGTAGATGGAGCCGGAACAACAGAGCCAGGGCAAGAATGCTTTTCTATCTTGGAAATTCAAACAGCATTTCACAGAAACAAAGAGAAGGGAGAACGAAATATAACTGTGCAGTGCAACCTCTGCTTGCCAGCAACCAACCTCCTTTCAGCGTCGTCCAAAGACTCCACCTCAAACCTGAAGAAGCATCTTAAAGTAGGCCTACGTTTTTTTGTGGTTTTTTTTTTCAAATACGTGCAGTCAAAACTTGAAATAAATTCTCAGAAAATGCATTAATACCAATATAGCCTATACGTCTGTTTATATATCCATACTGCCTTAATAAAGGAGTCCAGACATTAGAAAAATATCGGTCTACATGCGTTTTATATAAACATGCGTGACACAAAAACATCTTTAACTTTTAGGTGGCAAAAAAAAAATATATAATATAGGCCTATATATATAGGCTATATTTTGTGTAATTCTGTGAATTACACTGCGCAAACCAAAAGTACTACTCACCGTATGAAGAAGGGTTGGCTCTCCACAGAACATAAAATATTTATTTTATTTTATTTTTCGTATTCACATTTATGAGGGAAAAAAAACAATGTTATGGACGTGACAGTTCTCCGTTACGGACGCGAGCGCTCTGAAAGCGGCACTATAAGACTGCTTTAAAACTTTCACAGAGACCTCAAACAGAAAGCACAAAACCTTTCTTTAAAGTGAATTTCGTTTTGTATTAATTGTATCTTAATTTTAATAAATGTTTCATCAACAAGTTTGCCTGGATTTAATAAGAAGTAAATAGCAGACAATAGATAATCTGGACATGGAGGTGCAGCGCGTGAACTGGAGCTGGTCTCATAAATTAACGCCCGTTTCACACATACTCTGTTTGCAGTGTGTATGCGGTGCGTATTATTATTTTATTTTTTTTTCGTACCCATGTTAACAGGTTAGAGCTTTCACACTGCGGTCCGTTTATCCGTCCCAGGAGCGTTGTGTATACAGCAGTGCAGGGATCGTTTCCACACCGAGTCTATTTCTGCTGTGCCGCAAACGCTGAATTAAAGTGACAGCGCATGTTTCATGGTCAAAATTAACACAGATCGACCTGAAAATGTAGTAATTTCACCATAAATGCATTTAATTAAATAAAATGTAGTAATACCATCATAAATGTATTTAATTAAATACTGCTTTTTTTCACAGTCATCTTTTTACTTTAAGACCGGGGTAAAGCAATGAAAACTAGGCCTACAGTTTACTTTAACAAGGCGAAATAATGAACAACACTCGTCTGATTCGTGGAGGTTGAAAAACAAGTTATTTGTGGCATGCAAGATTTATTGTATTAAAATTTAAATGCAAAAGAAAAGGCATGAGAGTCGGCTGTTTTTGTCCATTTTAAGTTTTAAATTAAAATGTTTTCGATTTTAATAGCCTACTTGTTAAATATGTTACCACTTGCTTGAACAACTTAATCTATATAGATGCATTGATTAATATGTTGTTTAAATTGTTTAAACTTGAATACGTCTATTAAAGAGTGTGCTGCTCCTGTATCACATAGCCTACGCACCGCAACACGCAGCGCTTCTTTGTGACAGATTTTAGATGCTTTATTGGCATACGCGTCACCACCGCATCACCGCACCCCCACCCCACAAGAACAGGCCTGTTTATTAAGCAGGATTTGATGGCCAACACTTATAAAATGCAATTCAATGTGGAAGTAAATCCAAGTATTCAGAATACAGTACTCAGATTTAGTAACGTAACGGAATACGTTACAAATTACATTTTTGGGCATGTATTCTGTATTCTGTAACGGAATACATTTTGAAAGTATCCTTCCCAACACTGTCTACGCATAAGAGCTTCAGAGCAGAATGTGGATGTTGAGCCATTGTCCAGAAAAGCATAAGTCTGAATGACCTTGTTGCCCTTTTGTGCTTTTACCTGAACTGGGAGGATGGAGAGCATTCCACTACTACCGGCCCCGGTCTGGCTCCCAAATGTCTGAGCTGACACAAGTGTGTGGTTTACAGCTGGTTTAGGTTCATAGATGTTGCCACTGATGTTTATCGATTTGTCGTCTTGTTTGACGTGAATGTGTAAAGCTGTTGGATGGCTCTGTTTGCATTTTTTACAGGTTTTACGCTTATCGCAATTTTTGCTCAAATGCCCAGTGTTGAGACACCCAAAACATACCCCTTTTTCCTTTAAGAAGTTGATCTTTTCACGATGTTTGTTCTTTGCAAATCGTTGACACTCATCCATACTGTGATCCTGTAAACAGAATAAACAATTGATGCTGATGTTGCGGTCTCTTGGTTTACCTTCTTGTGTGTCCTTGTGTTGCACTTTGCTAACAGCACAGACGTTTGTAGCAAAGTTATCTCGCTTCAACTTAGACTTGGCTGTATACACATCCCTTTTAACCTGCTTTTCTCTCTCAGTAGTTTGAATATCACCAAAAATAGGATCAGACAAGATTTTGACTTGATATTCCACAAATTGTACAACGTCTTTAAAGTTAGGTCTGCGGAGGTGTCGCTCCCGAATATCACATGCAGAACTTCTAAACTTTTCCCTCAATTTAAAAGGAAGTTTTGAAACAATAATTTTGAGGTTAGCCGGCAAGTCCAGCTCTTTCATGTCCTCCAAATCTGACATTGCATTATAGCATCCACGTAAAAATAATGCATAATCCTGTAGTAACAAAACACTTTCAGGCTTCACCACAGGCCAGTTGAGAACCTTTTCCATATATGCTGCTGTAATCTTGGTTTCATTACCGAAGTGTTCATGTAGGAGAGCTTTAGCTGTTTCAAAGCCTCTCTCCGCACTCATATGTAAACAGCTTTGCACAAGGTCGTGAGGGCGCCCCCTGGTGTACCTTTCTAAAAAATACATGCAATCACCTTTAGATGCAGCTTTCTCCTCCACACAATGCTTAAAGCCACACCGCGGAACTTTTGCGGGCGCTAGGGGCACTAGAGCACTGTCGCAAAAGTCTAGAAGACAGTATATCAGAGCCTATGGTCACGTGACGGCCGTAAAGCGATACGTTCTCCAGGTCACATGACCTGCTCAACGAAGGTCCGTCTTCTCCAAACTTACATAGGCGGTATTTCAAGAGGGCAGCCCCGCTTGGAGCATTAATAGTGTCAAACGCTGTATATTGGCCTGAGGATTCATTTAAAATAACTCGTATGCGTCAACTCTTTAGGTCACAAAGTCCGCGGTGTGGCTTTAAAGGCTTGCATGAACATTTCGAACTTCAGTGGATCACCTTCAAAAACAGGTATTTGTCTTGGTGGCAGTTGGCTTGCTTTGTGTTGTTGTAAGAGCAGCTCGGATATTTCATTTTGCCTTTGCAGAATCTGTTGTGTAAAATTGTCATCAACTGCATGTGCAACATTAGCAGTGGATCTTGCAACTGCAACAGGTAAACTTTTACTACTCATCAATCTGGTAGATTTCTCAAACTTTACATCAGAAATGTCAGATTTTTCTTTCAATTTTTGCTTCTCAAAGTAAGATTCCATACCATCCTGATCTGAAAATGTTTGCAGTACTGCCAACTCTGCATCTGAGGCTTCAATCTCAGCATCCATTTCCACTTGTTCCAGTTTTTTACGTATTGACTCCGCCTCCTCTTCCAATTCATGCTTCTTTTTTAATGCTGCTGCACGTGCTATGAGTGCAGCTTTCTTGGCCTTTGCTTGTGCATGTGCAACTTCCAATGCAGCTTTGCTTGATCGACTTGATCTTTCACTGGTGCGGCTTTTAGTGCATGATGATGTTTCAACATTTGATACACTGTCCGTTGGCTTTATATCATCCACAAGGGAAACAGTTTCAGTAGTACCATTTGTACTCTTAAAATGATTTTCTACACACTGGCAAAATTCATTCACACTTAAAAGCTTTGCTTTGAACCAGGTTTCATGCTTTTCTTTTTCATCCGCAGGTAGCAACTCAAGCAGCTTGTTATGTGCAACTTTTGCTTCTTTAATCAAGGCTTGATATTTGCTGAAGCTACTTTTTATTTCAGTTTTATAACCAGACTGACATATTAAACCCTGAACAGTTTGTTTTATGTTGGCAGCTTTACTTAATTTAAATTTTCTTAACGTCTCTAGGTCACTTAGTTTAGAAAGCAGTGCTTTTGCTGTCAGTTTTATAGATCTTTTCCTCACAGAGGCTTCATCCTCATTAACTTTTTGTAAGTCAGCTGAAACCACATTTGTTACCTCAGTACTTTGACTATTTTCATCCATTTTACCTCGTTTTTAAATCAACAACCCAAAAACAACAGCAATATTTCAAATATCATGGAAACGAGCATCAGAATCAGAAATAAAGCATAAACACTTTCATCATTTTTTTTTTTTTTTTAAACACAAATGTCTCTTATTTCAAGTCCTCGTTTGAAAATGTCAAGTTCAATAAATCAAATGTCAATGCATTGTGTTCTTGTCACTCTTGCCGTTTACACTTTAGTAACTGCAGGCAGTTCTGGTTCATGTGTCTTCTTACATGTGTGTGTTATCTGCTCATACCTCATTTACTCGTGCAGGTCCAACAGAACTTTCCTTCACTTGGTGACGTGTCCAATCCTCACTGACCAATGCGAGAACGCTCACCAACCTCCGTCGTGACCGTGTCCAATCCTCACTGACCAATGCGAGAACGCTCACCAACCTCCGTCGTGACCGTGTCCAATCCTCACTGACCAATGCGAGAACGCTCACCAACCTCCGTCGTGACCGTGTCCAATCCTCACTGACCAATGCGAGAACGCTCACCAACCTCCGTCGTGACCGTGCCCGGACAGCCACACCATCCACTGTGAGGCTCAAAGCGTTTTAATCCGTCATCCGCTACCGATCCCCGCTCATCCGTCACCGACCTCCGCCCATCATCACTGCGTCGCTGCCTCACTGTCCAGTGTGAGACCCGCTGCGCCAGTAGTATAGGCCTACTATATCCAATGCACGCGCCAGCGTTTCCACTCAGCCGATCGCAGTCAAAGACAAGGTGCTCACACCGCACAAGGATCGTGTCGTTAAAACTTGATCAGTCTTTTTCTCTTACAGAGGTGGTTTTTGACTAATTGTTGGCGCACATTTAAGTCGTTTTTGTACGCGTGTTTACCGGCGTGCTGTTTCCTTGAAGCTTAAAATATAAATAATACACTTTCAAAACTGTGAACTTAAAGTTGGATATATCAATCCATTTAATAAAATAACAAAAAACATAAACAATTCAGTCTACAATTCGCCGTGTCTCACGGCTCACGCATGGGTTTCACGGTCAAAAACCATATGCCTCGCTGTACGCCACACCTGCACTAATTAACCCCAGTGTTAAATAGACCTGTGGCAGAAACAGCGCCATCCCATTCCATTACTCAGAATGGCTCCAACACAACCATTGTCTGGGAAGCAGACACACTCAGTTCAAAGCTAGATTAAAGACACATCTCTTTGACCTAGCATTCACATAATATATTATAGACTTCTATAATTCAATGTTAGATTAGGTCAGCTGGAACCGGGAACACTTCCCATAAATCCTGATGTACTCGTTACATCATGAGAAGAATGGCATCTACGCTAATTTTAGTGTCTTTGTTTATCCCGAGGTTTTCCCGCAGCCTGCCGGATCCGGGCCGTACCCAGATCTGATGAAGGACCTTCGCCTGGACCCGATGACAACGCAGTGCTGAAGTGCCAACTAGTCTCTCCCTATGGAGGATCCCTTGGCTTTACCACTCTACAGATAAAGCGTTGTCGGGAAAACTCAATTTGCGTATCTACCCCGAATTGATAAAATAAAATAAAATAAAATTCTGAATCAAAACTATAAGGAAACACCAGTACTTTGTTTAGGCTTGGTTTGTAGGGAATTCCAAACCTGCGCACATATATTCAAACGCACATAACTATAGAACCAGTTCTTAATGCGCATGTGAACGCCATCAGCGTTTCTCACAGGTTCGCGTTTAAAGTCTGTGAGGGAATGGTGTCGTCTTAGCGGCCCCTAATTTAATAACAAATGATCGTTGCGACGGAAGCGAATCAATCAAAACTAACTTTAGCTGGAAAATAACTCTATTAAAGAACCGCTATAAAGCCACAACAATCTTACCTTAAATTATACGCTTATCTCTGTAAAGCTGCTTTGAAACAATCTACATTGTTAAAAGCGCTATATAAATGAAGATGACATATGGAAAATATTAAAATTCATTTATTTTACCTTAAAAACACAAAACGATGTCGTCCCGGATCAAAACGGTATGTCGTCGCGGGAATAATTCCCAAACACATATCAAACGGCATTTTCTGCCTCAACTTATATTTTTCCTATACCATTTGGGATGTATTGGGATTAAATTCACATATGGGTAAAATTAAAACGCATTATTTTACCTTAAAAACGCTTTGTGGATAAAACGATGTCGTCCCGGGCGAAACGATGTCGTCGTGTAAACAAATCCCAAACACATACTTAACAGCATTTTCTGTCCCAACTCTTTTTATGAAAGTTTTAAACTTTATATTTTAGTCATAAATTTTCATTTACGGAATTTTTACTCATATCTAAGACTATATTCAACAGGTTTATAGTTTCTTACCATTCTCAGCGGGTATGACGTCATCAGGGATCGACGCACACGCACGAACGAAACTAACTAATTTCTTACTTAAATCAGGAAATAAACATACTAACACAACTATACACTTTACTATATGAACTTCTACTTACCTTTCGCTGTCCAGTTTTGAAGCTATTTCACTTAGAAGGACTGTGAATCCACATATTGAAAACTAGTCTTTTTTCTAGAGCTAGACTATATAAGGGGGCGCGCATTCAAGCGCGCTCTCATTTCATGCTCTCAACAGACAGCAACTGGTCGCAGCCATTTCGCTCCTCCACATTTTAACAAAGAGCTCATTTACCTTGTTAATCTTATTGTAGAAGATATATCTCTATATATAAATATACATATATTGTACTCTATACATATTATAGTTTATTGATATTGTATATTTTCTACTGTTCCTTAAAAAGTTTTTTTCTTAAAGTTCAAGTCAGCCTGAAGAAGGTAATATTATTTACCGAAACGTTGCGAAGGACTTGAACCATTTTTTGAACTTTTTTACCATTTCTTTTGTTATTTCTTGGTCAGTTTTTGTTCATAAAAAAAAAAAATCCATAAATTAACAAAAAAAAATTCCTAAAAAGAAAGTTTCAAAAAAATATACACACACAGTTCTGACATTATGGACAATTCCTGTGGTAGACCTAGACAGAGAACCACACCACGTCCAAAAATTAGACACACAAGTGTTACTCCAAATTACAGTTATTTTAATGTCACAGCCAGTAACGCTTCAGCAGGTCCCCGTGATAAGGAGCAGAGTTTCCCAGACAGGAGACAGAGGAATGCAGCTCCACACTTCCGCCCTGTTAAATAGAAACATAAATATGCAGAGACATCAAAACAGGGAATTTAATAGAGCCGCTTACAGGGGGGTGTCCAGGCCTGGACCCTCCCAACACTTCCCTGCTCCACAAAATGACCGTTATGATAAGGTAGTAGATCCATACAGATCTCCCTGTCATAAGGATCATTTTAGTTCAGTTGCAGGCCCACACAGGCCTCCTGGTCAGAACACAAAGGGAAAGAGGAAAGTTAGAGAATCACGTCCCTACCAGGGTGGTATGGTAGCACATAAACGCGCTCGGTATGATTATTTTCAGGAAGGTCCAGAGACCCAGGAGGAGGATGATTTTCCCCGCCCACAACGCCCTGAGTACCAACATACCAGATCATCCTTCAACAGTAACTACACACACACCCCCTCCAATCAGAGACCTAGAACGGTTTCTTTCAGTCTTCATGGAGGCAGACAGAAGGACGTGAATCCTCCTCTAAACGATACTTGCCTGTGCCTCACGAACAGGGCTGGAAACCAACACCACCGCCCTCCTCCTAGAAACAGAACGAGGGTAGATCCTACAAGAGAAAACAAACGCAATTTTAGACAAAACCCAGATTTCACACCGGCACCACCTCAACTCAAAACAACAATCAAATTGTTTTATGAACTCATTCGTCAGGTACACCATCTCGAGAAAGTGACCACGAAGGTTCAGAATAACCAGCCGATCACGTTCCAAAGACTCACGGACCTCCTGATAGAGACGGTGAGACCAGCCTTTGCAAATGAGCGAGTCACACAGTTGCTGCAGGGAAACGCAAAAAACTGGTCTGCTAAAACTCAATTGATTCTCGAACAACATTACGAATCAATGATTGATGCAACCGTACAGAACATACGTACCCAGAACAATCAAGCCGATTGGCCTGAAGCATTTGAGGTGGCGTCACACTGGGCGGACAGAAATTACAGAGGTAGAGTTAGTGCAGAGGCTATCGAACAAGCGGAGGCCTTAATTACGGCAGAGAGCTCGACGGCACAGTGAGAGCTCGACGGCACAGAAAGCCCCCACAGAAACAATGGGGACCGTGCTCCCTCGCACTTACGCTGCGGTCGCTGCCTCCACCAGCCGAGCCGTCACACAGGCCGCTGCACCTCTGCCGGCCGTACCTCCTGCCGACACCACTCCTGTAAAACAAACAATCAGTCAAAAACACGTAGAAATACAAACCTCTCCAACACTCTGTTTGCCAGAGAAAGCAGTCACTAGCGCTCCTCCACATAGAGGAGATTGGTCCTTTGAGGAGGAAGCACCGCCCCAGGACCTGCCAGAGACCCCCCGGCCCATACAGGCTGGAGCACCTCAACCCTGTGAACAGAGGAAGAGAGCACAGAAGAGCCGCCACCTAAAACCGGGAGCGGAGCCCTCTCTAACGGCCCCTCCAATTCAGAGCCGCCCCGAGACATCGGTGCCGGAAATCTCTGTTTTAGCTCCTCCACCTCAGGAGGAAGAGCCACAAGTCAATGGCAGGGTACCCACCCCTCAGGTTGAACTAACCCCACCAGAACCTAATGGTTCTCCACCTAGCCCTCCTGGGTTAGTGACAGATTGCAGATTGTTCCCCTTTCCCCCAATGTCTACTCCAATTGCTTTCTCAGATCACTCTCAACATAGCAGTAAATTAGAAAATTAAAACAAACAAAAAAGATCAATTACTCCATTCACTACACTAAAACCAACCCCATTCACCTGTTAATCCGGTCTGGACAGCCCTCTGTAGTGCACCCCGAATGTTGGCAGCCCTCTTGGGTTGACCCCTGGAAGAAAATTTAATAAAAAACAAACAATAGCAGTCATTCAATTCACTACATATAAAACAGATGTTATGAGACGGATTATTGGTGTCAACATTATTATTATTATTATTATTATTATTATCATTATTATTATTATTATTATTATTATTATTATTATTATTATTATTATTACTGAGATTATTATATACATATCTACGTATTCATCAAGTGGACATGGTTATGGGACGTTGGAGCATGGTATCGTTCCCCTCTTGACCTTGGGTGACCGTTAGTGGTCAGCAGAAAGTGGGCCAGTGCATAGCCATTTCTGGGACCTTAGGGTCCTGGATCTTGGATCATTTCATTCCCCTAACCCTAAACACACCAGGGTAAGAACACACACACACATACTGACTGGAAGATCCACTGAAGCTCAACTCACCGAAGCTGAAGCTCTTGGATGGAGAACCATCTTCATCCAGCTGATGGATGGCTTCTTTATCTGCTCTCCAGAAGAGCTTCACCGGCTCCGAACGATCAGGCTGCTCCCTGAGAACATCAGGATTATCAGCACACTGATGTCGAAACACTGCAAATCAACTTTAAACATGGAATAAACGAGCTGTATGGAGACTGACAGACTGTCGCTCGTTGTAAAACCTTGTAACCAAACACTTGATGGACCCCATTGACTTCCATAGCAGAAAAAAATTAAAAATACTATGGAAGTCAACGGGGTAACGTTACATCAACTATTTGGTTATATACATTCTTCAAAATATCATATTTGTGTTCAGCAGAAGACAGACATTCATACAGGTTTGGAACAACTTGAGGACGAGTAGATGACATTTTCATTTTGATGTGAACTATTCCTTTAAGACTGGTCATAACTTAGTATGGTATAATTTGAACCTATGATTACCAGCTAGTTGGTCAGATTAATACTGAAGTTTGTTTCCGCTAATAAAAATCAAATAATAATAAAAAGAGTAGGCCTAACTGGGACTTTTTTCCCCTCACAATTGCATGATATAAACGCACAATTGTCTTTTTTATATATTTTAACTCAGAATTGTACTTTATAATCTTACAATTTTGAAATGGGTCAAAACTGTGAGATATAAACTCGCAATTGAAAGATAAAAAGTCGCAATTATCTTTTAAAATGTTTCATTCCGTGGCGGACACAAGCGTTCATGGGTTATTAACGTTAGTTCCTAAGACACAGTCTGGCCTCTGGTAAACCAGCGACATATGTAGATATATTATTAATGAATTGTTCATAATCAGTTTTTAGAAAAGGTTTACCTTTAGGTTTTTCACTCATCATCATCCACAGTGAATCCCTCAGCAATACCTCTAGACTGATTTTGAAGTCAAATTCACCTCCATACTGTAAATATTGATATTTTCTTACCTTTTAATAAGTGCTCTGACCCGAACACACACCTTCACCGCTTCTGCCATTTTCGCTCCATCCATCAGTGCTATTGAAACTAGCGTTATAAACTGGACACAGCGCCGCCATTGGATTAACGTTAAACGGAGACAAGTGAAGTCAATTAAGCCCAATTTATACTAATGCGCCGTAGGCTGTGTGTAGCGCATATGGTTTTTGTACGCGTGTTTACCGGCGTGCTGTTTCCTTGAAGCTTAAAATATAAATAATACACTTTCAAAACTGTGAACTTAAAGTTGGATATATCAATCCATTTAATAAAATAACAAAAAACATAAACAATTCAGTCTACAATTCGCCGTGTCTCACGGCTCACGCATGGGTTTCACGGTCAAAAACCATATGCCTCGCTGTACGCCACACCTGCACTAATTAACCCCAGTGTTAAATAGACCTGTGGCAGAAACAGCGCCATCCCATTCCATTACTCAGAATGGCTCCAACACAACCGGCCCCTAATTGTTCATGGCACTTCAGGACATAACAATTATAAACATATTCATGTATGGAGACATTCATACAACAAAAAACATTTTGCAATAAAAATAATAATCAAATAAACAAACAAATAAACCCCTCCTTTGGTGTATTCGTTCACTTTTATATTGACTGCTCTACCAATAGTCCTAGTTTTGTAACTGGTCTTTCAATTACATTTGTTTTGGTTTTGATTTGCACAGATCTAACTAGGCCTGATTTGTCTGGAAAGCATTTAATAATCCTTCCAATTATCCAAGAATTTCGGGGTGCTGTAGCATCTGCAACAAAAACAATATCTCCTGCTGTAAGATTACGTTTTGTTTTGTTCCACTTTTGTCTTTTCTGTAGAGTAACAAGATACTCTTTTGTCCACCTCTTCCAGAATAAATCTGAAAGATACTGAGCCTGTTTCCATCTTCGTCTTACGTATTGGTCCTTTTCATCAAACAGACCTGGAGGCAAAACTGGCTTCCTTTTCAAAGTAAGAAGATGATTAGGTGTTAGTGGCTCTAAATCGTTAGGATCCTCAGAAACTCTCGGTTAAAGTCTGTAGATGTAACACAGATACCAAGACCTTCCTGACCAGTCTGATCATGCTTTCCCAAGCACCGCCATGATGGGAAGCTGCAGGTGGGTTGAACGTCCACTTGATGTTATCATGAATTAGAGCTTTCTCAATTGATTTGTGGTTTAATTCTGCAATTGCTCTTTTTAGTTCCTTTTCTGCACCTGTGAAATTTGTGCCATTGTCGGAGCGAAAGTGTGCTACAGGTCCTCTTCTGCATATGAATCGACGAATAGCACTGATGCAGGAGTCTGTGTCTAAGGAGTGTGCCACTTCTAAATGAATAGCCCTGCTAGCCATGCATGTAAAGATAACCCCATAGCGTTTCACATAAGAACGTCCTTGTTTTACCTCAATGGGCCCGAAATAGTCCACTCCCACGTTAGTAAATGGAGGTAAGTCTGGAGTAATCCTTTCTTTGGGCAGATCAGCCATTTTTTGATCGCACAATTTTCCTTGGTGACGTCTGCAAAAAGCACAATTCGACAAGATTTTCCTTGCTGCTGCATTGGCATGAGTGACCAAGAACTTTTCTCTCAATTTGGAAAGGATGTAATTTCTCCCACCGTGCCTTGTCTGTTCATGAATATTTTTAAGAATTAACATGGAGATGTGCTGATCTTTACACAGGATGACTGGATGTTTGCTCTCTTCGGGCATTGCAGTCCTGGACAATCTTCCACCAACTCTTACCAGTCCATCCTCAAGAACAGGATTAAGCTTATAAATAGGGCTACACCCTTTTACAGGTTTTCCTGTCGTTAGTGCACAAATCTCGGTGTCAAATCTTTCTCTCTGACAGAACTGAAGGATAGCATTTTCTGCTGCTAATAGATCCTCAGTTGATACACGTTCACGTTTCAATGACTTTCTGATTTCCAATATTTTCTTGTTAACATCAAGATTAGGCATTCCATCTTTCACAAGTTGCTTCCTTCTTTGACTCCACTCCAATAGAGTCTTTTTTACCTCGAGTAACCATGCAACTGCGACCTTCAACCTTTTCCAGTCAGAGAAATAGGTGATGAGTTGGCTGGTCGCATTATCCTCTTGAATGGTTATTGTAGAGATCTCCATTTTGACCTCTGGATCATCCTCCTCCAATGTGGGCTCTACTTCATACTGTAACCATGTTTCTCTTGCTCTCCACAGGAATTCTGGACCTGATAGCCACGTTTTGCTGTTCAGAAGCTTATGGACTGTCAGTCCTCTAGATGCGTCATCTGCAGGATTTTGTTTTGTGTGAACATACCGCCACTGTGCTGGGTCAGAATCTTCCCTAATGATGGCTATTCTGTTGGCCACAAATGTTCTAAACCTTTTGTTTTCATTGATGATGTACTTCAAAACTGTACTACTATCAGTCCAGAAACAGGATTCTGACAAAGAAAGCTGTAACTCTGATTTTACCATCTTGTCCACCCGAACAGCCAAAACAGCAGCAGTGAGTTCCAAACGAGGAATGGTTACAGGTTTAAGAGGTGCCACTCTGGACTTTCCAAGAAGAAATGAAACATGAACTTGACCTGCTTTGTTCTGTAACCTCAGGTAAGTTACCGTGCCATATCCCCTTTCGCTAGCATCAGCAAAGTGGTGCAACTGGGCATGGACTGGTGTTCCAAAGTCGTGTGGTTTCAAGCACCTACTCACTCTGAACTCTGAGATCTCTTTCAGGTCAGTTAACCACTTTATCCATTGCTGTTTTAATGTTTGTGGAATTTCTTCATCCCAGCCATAATTCCTTCTGCACAACTCTTGTAATATGTGCTTAGCTGGAAGAAGGACTGGCGCAACGTACCCTAAGGGATCGTACACTGAACTAGTGACCGATAGAATCCCTCGTCGTGTTTGCATCCGTTCTTTGCAGTTCACATGGAAGTTAAACTTGTCATTTTCCAGACACCAATGTAGCCCCAATGCTCTTTCAACTGGAAGTTGGTCTATGTCCAAATTGAGTTCACTCACACTTTTAGAATGTTCTTTCTCAGGAATTGTTTCAAGGACTTTGCGACTGTTACTTATCCACTGTGTAAGATGAAACCCTCCTTTCTGGCAAAGGTCAGCCAGGTTATGGACGATCTTTACTGCTTTCTGCACAGACGGTGAGCTTTTCAGACAATCGTCCACATAGAAATTTCTATGTACTGTGTCAATTACTTCATCTGAATAACTCTTCCGATTGTCGTCTGCAGTCTTCCTTAAAGCATAACATGCACAACTAGGCGACGACACTGCTCCAAAGAGATGTACAGTCATTCTGTATTCTTCTACTTGCTTGCACAGATCTCCATTAGGCCACCACAGGAACCGTAGAAAGTCTTTGTCTTCCTCTTCCTCAGCCACTCTAACTTGATAGAACATAGATTTCACATCAGACATAAAAGCAACTGGTTCTTGCCTGAATCGTAAAAACACTCCTATTAAGGAACTTGTGAGGTTTGGACCCTGCAGAAGCTGTTCGTTCAAAGAAGTTCCTTTAAACTTAGCTCCGCAGTCGAAGGCAACTTGCCTTTGCGTGGGTGATACACTCCATGATGAGGAATATAGAACAGGTTATCTTCTCCACATCGCAATTCATCCTGCGGTACTATTTCTGCATAGCCACTGCTAATGACATTCTCAAGAAAGCTTGTGTATTCTTGGTGGAACTTCTCATTTCTTTCCATTTTCCTTCTTAGTCCAATGAGGCGCTGTTGAGCAATACAACGATTGTTTGGCAGTGTTACCTCCTGGGCTTTGAATGGCAGCTTTAAACTGTAATGTCCGTCCTTTAATTTTACAGATTGATCCATTATTTCAATGAATCTTGCCTCCTGCCTTGACATTTCTTCTTTGTCGTCAGCAATTTTTTCATTGAAGTCACTTTGGTACTGCTTCTCCAATAGCAGCTGAAGTGATTCCACAGATAATCTGTTTACAGCAACACTATGACAGCCATTTTCATTCATGTTGTCTTTGCAATCCTTTCCTAAGCCATTGATCACCCACCCTAATAGGGTTTTAACAGCAAAAGGACCCTCACCTTGGCTATTCACAATTTCCCATGGTTCCAGCAACTTTGAAGCATTAGTACCTATTAATAACTCCACGTTAGCATCAATTTCAGGGATTTTAATGTGCTCAAGGTAAGGCCACTGTGTAAGGTCCTTTTGTTTTATGATGTTTGCTGTATTTACTGGCATCGTTTTCTGTGTGTAAACATTTGGAAGACAGTAGAACCTTGTTCCATTAAGGCTAGCTACTTCAAGTCCATTCACAATGTATGTTGACGCTGATGCTTTTGGGCTCATCGTTAACAAACATATTTTTGACTTTGTCCCAGTGAGATTAAGTCTACGCACAGTGTTGGGGAGTAACGGAATACATGTACCGGCATTACGTATTCAGAATACAAATTATGAGTAACTGTATTCCGTTACAGTTACAGTTTAAATAGTTGGTATTTAGAATACAGTTACATTGTTGAAATCAATGGATTACATGACGATACTTCTCTGTTTCACGAGTTTATTCACTCACTAAATAAATTAAGGCAACTCCATGCATTTCCCAGAAGCCCCAATATGAAAACGAAAAAATGCGCGGTTTGCGTGATCAGTCACAATGGAGTCGGAAGAGGAACAGCGGGAGCTACAGGTAGATGGAGCCGGAACAACAGAGCCAGGGCAAGAATGCTTTTCTATCTTGGAAATTCAAACAGCATTTCACAGAAACAAAGAGAAGGGAGAACGAAATATAACTGTGCAGTGCAACCTCTGCTTGCCAGCAACCAACCTCCTTTCAGCGTCGTCCAAAGACTCCACCTCAAACCTGAAGAAGCATCTTAAAGTAGGCCTACGTTTTTTTGTGGTTTTTTTTTTCAAATACGTGCAGTCAAAACTTGAAATAAATTCTCAGAAAATGCATTAATACCAATATAGCCTATACGTCTGTTTATATATCCATACTGCCTTAATAAAGGAGTCCAGACATTAGAAAAATATCGGTCTACATGCGTTTTATATAAACATGCGTGACACAAAAACATCTTTAACTTTTAGGTGGCAAAAAAAAAATATATAATATAGGCCTATATATATAGGCTATATTTTGTGTAATTCTGTGAATTACACTGCGCAAACCAAAAGTACTACTCACCGTATGAAGAAGGGTTGGCTCTCCACAGAACATAAAATATTTATTTTATTTTATTTTTCGTATTCACATTTATGAGGGAAAAAAAACAATGTTATGGACGTGACAGTTCTCCGTTACGGACGCGAGCGCTCTGAAAGCGGCACTATAAGACTGCTTTAAAACTTTCACAGAGACCTCAAACAGAAAGCACAAAACCTTTCTTTAAAGTGAATTTCGTTTTGTATTAATTGTATCTTAATTTTAATAAATGTTTCATCAACAAGTTTGCCTGGATTTAATAAGAAGTAAATAGCAGACAATAGATAATCTGGACATGGAGGTGCAGCGCGTGAACTGGAGCTGGTCTCATAAATTAACGCCCGTTTCACACATACTCTGTTTGCAGTGTGTATGCGGTGCGTATTATTATTTTATTTTTTTTTCGTACCCATGTTAACAGGTTAGAGCTTTCACACTGCGGTCCGTTTATCCGTCCCAGGAGCGTTGTGTATACAGCAGTGCAGGGATCGTTTCCACACCGAGTCTATTTCTGCTGTGCCGCAAACGCTGAATTAAAGTGACAGCGCATGTTTCATGGTCAAAATTAACACAGATCGACCTGAAAATGTAGTAATTTCACCATAAATGCATTTAATTAAATAAAATGTAGTAATACCATCATAAATGTATTTAATTAAATACTGCTTTTTTTCACAGTCATCTTTTTACTTTAAGACCGGGGTAAAGCAATGAAAACTAGGCCTACAGTTTACTTTAACAAGGCGAAATAATGAACAACACTCGTCTGATTCGTGGAGGTTGAAAAACAAGTTATTTGTGGCATGCAAGATTTATTGTATTAAAATTTAAATGCAAAAGAAAAGGCATGAGAGTCGGCTGTTTTTGTCCATTTTAAGTTTTAAATTAAAATGTTTTCGATTTTAATAGCCTACTTGTTAAATATGTTACCACTTGCTTGAACAACTTAATCTATATAGATGCATTGATTAATATGTTGTTTAAATTGTTTAAACTTGAATACGTCTATTAAAGAGTGTGCTGCTCCTGTATCACATAGCCTACGCACCGCAACACGCAGCGCTTCTTTGTGACAGATTTTAGATGCTTTATTGGCATACGCGTCACCACCGCATCACCGCACCCCCACCCCACAAGAACAGGCCTGTTTATTAAGCAGGATTTGATGGCCAACACTTATAAAATGCAATTCAATGTGGAAGTAAATCCAAGTATTCAGAATACAGTACTCAGATTTAGTAACGTAACGGAATACGTTACAAATTACATTTTTGGGCATGTATTCTGTATTCTGTAACGGAATACATTTTGAAAGTATCCTTCCCAACACTGTCTACGCATAAGAGCTTCAGAGCAGAATGTGGATGTTGAGCCATTGTCCAGAAAAGCATAAGTCTGAATGACCTTGTTGCCCTTTTGTGCTTTTACCTGAACTGGGAGGATGGAGAGCATTCCACTACTACCGGCCCCGGTCTGGCTCCCAAATGTCTGAGCTGACACAAGTGTGTGGTTTACAGCTGGTTTAGGTTCATAGATGTTGCCACTGATGTTTATCGATTTGTCGTCTTGTTTGACGTGAATGTGTAAAGCTGTTGGATGGCTCTGTTTGCATTTTTTACAGGTTTTACGCTTATCGCAATTTTTGCTCAAATGCCCAGTGTTGAGACACCCAAAACATACCCCTTTTTCCTTTAAGAAGTTGATCTTTTCACGATGTTTGTTCTTTGCAAATCGTTGACACTCATCCATACTGTGATCCTGTAAACAGAATAAACAATTGATGCTGATGTTGCGGTCTCTTGGTTTACCTTCTTGTGTGTCCTTGTGTTGCACTTTGCTAACAGCACAGACGTTTGTAGCAAAGTTATCTCGCTTCAACTTAGACTTGGCTGTATACACATCCCTTTTAACCTGCTTTTCTCTCTCAGTAGTTTGAATATCACCAAAAATAGGATCAGACAAGATTTTGACTTGATATTCCACAAATTGTACAACGTCTTTAAAGTTAGGTCTGCGGAGGTGTCGCTCCCGAATATCACATGCAGAACTTCTAAACTTTTCCCTCAATTTAAAAGGAAGTTTTGAAACAATAATTTTGAGGTTAGCCGGCAAGTCCAGCTCTTTCATGTCCTCCAAATCTGACATTGCATTATAGCATCCACGTAAAAATAATGCATAATCCTGTAGTAACAAAACACTTTCAGGCTTCACCACAGGCCAGTTGAGAACCTTTTCCATATATGCTGCTGTAATCTTGGTTTCATTACCGAAGTGTTCATGTAGGAGAGCTTTAGCTGTTTCAAAGCCTCTCTCCGCACTCATATGTAAACAGCTTTGCACAAGGTCGTGAGGGCGCCCCCTGGTGTACCTTTCTAAAAAATACATGCAATCACCTTTAGATGCAGCTTTCTCCTCCACACAATGCTTAAAGCCACACCGCGGAACTTTTGCGGGCGCTAGGGGCACTAGAGCACTGTCGCAAAAGTCTAGAAGACAGTATATCAGAGCCTATGGTCACGTGACGGCCGTAAAGCGATACGTTCTCCAGGTCACATGACCTGCTCAACGAAGGTCCGTCTTCTCCAAACTTACATAGGCGGTATTTCAAGAGGGCAGCCCCGCTTGGAGCATTAATAGTGTCAAACGCTGTATATTGGCCTGAGGATTCATTTAAAATAACTCGTATGCGTCAACTCTTTAGGTCACAAAGTCCGCGGTGTGGCTTTAAAGGCTTGCATGAACATTTCGAACTTCAGTGGATCACCTTCAAAAACAGGTATTTGTCTTGGTGGCAGTTGGCTTGCTTTGTGTTGTTGTAAGAGCAGCTCGGATATTTCATTTTGCCTTTGCAGAATCTGTTGTGTAAAATTGTCATCAACTGCATGTGCAACATTAGCAGTGGATCTTGCAACTGCAACAGGTAAACTTTTACTACTCATCAATCTGGTAGATTTCTCAAACTTTACATCAGAAATGTCAGATTTTTCTTTCAATTTTTGCTTCTCAAAGTAAGATTCCATACCATCCTGATCTGAAAATGTTTGCAGTACTGCCAACTCTGCATCTGAGGCTTCAATCTCAGCATCCATTTCCACTTGTTCCAGTTTTTTACGTATTGACTCCGCCTCCTCTTCCAATTCATGCTTCTTTTTTAATGCTGCTGCACGTGCTATGAGTGCAGCTTTCTTGGCCTTTGCTTGTGCATGTGCAACTTCCAATGCAGCTTTGCTTGATCGACTTGATCTTTCACTGGTGCGGCTTTTAGTGCATGATGATGTTTCAACATTTGATACACTGTCCGTTGGCTTTATATCATCCACAAGGGAAACAGTTTCAGTAGTACCATTTGTACTCTTAAAATGATTTTCTACACACTGGCAAAATTCATTCACACTTAAAAGCTTTGCTTTGAACCAGGTTTCATGCTTTTCTTTTTCATCCGCAGGTAGCAACTCAAGCAGCTTGTTATGTGCAACTTTTGCTTCTTTAATCAAGGCTTGATATTTGCTGAAGCTACTTTTTATTTCAGTTTTATAACCAGACTGACATATTAAACCCTGAACAGTTTGTTTTATGTTGGCAGCTTTACTTAATTTAAATTTTCTTAACGTCTCTAGGTCACTTAGTTTAGAAAGCAGTGCTTTTGCTGTCAGTTTTATAGATCTTTTCCTCACAGAGGCTTCATCCTCATTAACTTTTTGTAAGTCAGCTGAAACCACATTTGTTACCTCAGTACTTTGACTATTTTCATCCATTTTACCTCGTTTTTAAATCAACAACCCAAAAACAACAGCAATATTTCAAATATCATGGAAACGAGCATCAGAATCAGAAATAAAGCATAAACACTTTCATCATTTTTTTTTTTTTTTTAAACACAAATGTCTCTTATTTCAAGTCCTCGTTTGAAAATGTCAAGTTCAATAAATCAAATGTCAATGCATTGTGTTCTTGTCACTCTTGCCGTTTACACTTTAGTAACTGCAGGCAGTTCTGGTTCATGTGTCTTCTTACATGTGTGTGTTATCTGCTCATACCTCATTTACTCGTGCAGGTCCAACAGAACTTTCCTTCACTTGGTGACGTGTCCAATCCTCACTGACCAATGCGAGAACGCTCACCAACCTCCGTCGTGACCGTGTCCAATCCTCACTGACCAATGCGAGAACGCTCACCAACCTCCGTCGTGACCGTGTCCAATCCTCACTGACCAATGCGAGAACGCTCACCAACCTCCGTCGTGACCGTGTCCAATCCTCACTGACCAATGCGAGAACGCTCACCAACCTCCGTCGTGACCGTGCCCGGACAGCCACACCATCCACTGTGAGGCTCAAAGCGTTTTAATCCGTCATCCGCTACCGATCCCCGCTCATCCGTCACCGACCTCCGCCCATCATCACTGCGTCGCTGCCTCACTGTCCAGTGTGAGACCCGCTGCGCCAGTAGTATAGGCCTACTATATCCAATGCACGCGCCAGCGTTTCCACTCAGCCGATCGCAGTCAAAGACAAGGTGCTCACACCGCACAAGGATCGTGTCGTTAAAACTTGATCAGTCTTTTTCTCTTACAGAGGTGGTTTTTGACTAATTGTTGGCGCACATTTAAGTCGTTTTTGTACGCGTGTTTACCGGCGTGCTGTTTCCTTGAAGCTTAAAATATAAATAATACACTTTCAAAACTGTGAACTTAAAGTTGGATATATCAATCCATTTAATAAAATAACAAAAAACATAAACAATTCAGTCTACAATTCGCCGTGTCTCACGGCTCACGCATGGGTTTCACGGTCAAAAACCATATGCCTCGCTGTACGCCACACCTGCACTAATTAACCCCAGTGTTAAATAGACCTGTGGCAGAAACAGCGCCATCCCATTCCATTACTCAGAATGGCTCCAACACAACCATTGTCTGGGAAGCAGACACACTCAGTTCAAAGCTAGATTAAAGACACATCTCTTTGACCTAGCATTCACATAATATATTATAGACTTCTATAATTCAATGTTAGATTAGGTCAGCTGGAACCGGGAACACTTCCCATAAATCCTGATGTACTCGTTACATCATGAGAAGAATGGCATCTACGCTAATTTTAGTGTCTTTGTTTATCCCGAGGTTTTCCCGCAGCCTGCCGGATCCGGGCCGTACCCAGATCTGATGAAGGACCTTCGCCTGGACCCGATGACAACGCAGTGCTGAAGTGCCAACTAGTCTCTCCCTATGGAGGATCCCTTGGCTTTACCACTCTACAGATAAAGCGTTGTCGGGAAAACTCAATTTGCGTATCTACCCCGAATTGATAAAATAAAATAAAATAAAATTCTGAATCAAAACTATAAGGAAACACCAGTACTTTGTTTAGGCTTGGTTTGTAGGGAATTCCAAACCTGCGCACATATATTCAAACGCACATAACTATAGAACCAGTTCTTAATGCGCATGTGAACGCCATCAGCGTTTCTCACAGGTTCGCGTTTAAAGTCTGTGAGGGAATGGTGTCGTCTTAGCGGCCCCTAATTTAATAACAAATGATCGTTGCGACGGAAGCGAATCAATCAAAACTAACTTTAGCTGGAAAATAACTCTATTAAAGAACCGCTATAAAGCCACAACAATCTTACCTTAAATGATACGCTTATCTCTGTAAAGCTGCTTTGAAACAATCTACATTGTTAAAAGCGCTATATAAATGAAGATGACATATGGAAAATATTAAAATTCATTTATTTTACCTTAAAAACACAAAACGATGTCGTCCCGGATCAAAACGGTATGTCGTCGCGGGAATAATTCCCAAACACATATCAAACGGCATTTTCTGCCTCAACTTATATTTTTCCTATACCATTTGGGATGTATTGGGATTAAATTCACATATGGGTAAAATTAAAACGCATTATTTTACCTTAAAAACGCTTTGTGGATAAAACGATGTCGTCCCGGGCGAAACGATGTCGTCGTGTAAACAAATCCCAAACACATACTTAACAGCATTTTCTGTCCCAACTCTTTTTATGAAAGTTTTAAACTTTATATTTTAGTCATAAATTTTCATTTACGGAATTTTTACTCATATCTAAGACTATATTCAACAGGTTTATAGTTTCTTACCATTCTCAGCGGGTATGACGTCATCAGGGATCGACGCACACGCACGAACGAAACTAACTAATTTCTTACTTAAATCAGGAAATAAACATACTAACACAACTATACACTTTACTATATGAACTTCTACTTACCTTTCGCTGTCCAGTTTTGAAGCTATTTCACTTAGAAGGACTGTGAATCCACATATTGAAAACTAGTCTTTTTTCTAGAGCTAGACTATATAAGGGGGCGCGCATTCAAGCGCGCTCTCATTTCATGCTCTCAACAGACAGCAACTGGTCGCAGCCATTTCGCTCCTCCACATTTTAACAAAGAGCTCATTTACCTTGTTAATCTTATTGTAGAAGATATATCTCTATATATAAATATACATATATTGTACTCTATACATATTATAGTTTATTGATATTGTATATTTTCTACTGTTCCTTAAAAAGTTTTTTTCTTAAAGTTCAAGTCAGCCTGAAGAAGGTAATATTATTTACCGAAACGTCGCGAAGGACTTGAACCATTTTTTGAACTTTTTTACCATTTCTTTTGTTATTTCTTGGTCAGTTTTTGTTCATAAAAAAAAAAAAATCCATAAATTAACAAAAAAAAATTCCTAAAAAGAAAGTTTCAAAAAAATATACACACACAGTTCTGACATTATGGACAATTCCTGTGGTAGACCTAGACAGAGAACCACACCACGTCCAAAAATTAGACACACAAGTGTTACTCCAAATTACAGTTATTTTAATGTCACAGCCAGTAACGCTTCAGCAGGTCCCCGTGATAAGGAGCAGAGTTTCCCAGACAGGAGACAGAGGAATGCAGCTCCACACTTCCGCCCTGTTAAAAACAGAAACATAAATATGCAGAGACATCAAAACAGGGAGTTTAATAGAGCCGCTTACAGGGGGGTGTCCAGGCCTGGACCCTCCCAACACTTCCCTGCTCCACAAAATGACCGTTATGATAAGGTAGTAGATCCATACAGATCTCCCTGTCATAAGGATCATTTTAGTTCAGTTGCAGGCCCACACAGGCCTCCTGGTCAGAACACAAAGGGAAAGAGGAAAGTTAGAGAATCACGTCCCTACCAGGGTGGTATGGTAGCACATAAACGCGCTCGGTATGATTATTTTCAGGAAGGTCCAGAGACCCAGGAGGAGGATGATTTTCCCCGCCCACAACGCCCTGAGTACCAACATACCAGATCATCCTTCAACAGTAACTACACACACACCCCCTCCAATCAGAGACCTAGAACGGTTTCTTTCAGTCTTCATGGAGGCAGACAGAAGGACGTGAATCCTCCTCTAAACGATACTTGCCTGTGCCTCACGAACAGGGCTGGAAACCAACACCACCGCCCTCCTCCTAGAAACAGAACGAGGGTAGATCCTACAAGAGAAAACAAACGCAATTTTAGACAAAACCCAGATTTCACACCGGCACCACCTCAACTCAAAACAACAATCAAATTGTTTTATGAACTCATTCGTCAGGTACACCATCTCGAGAAAGTGACCACGAAGGTTCAGAATAACCAGCCGATCACGTTCCAAAGACTCACGGACCTCCTGATAGAGACGGTGAGACCAGCCTTTGCAAATGAGCGAGTCACACAGTTGCTGCAGGGAAATTGTACTTTATAATATTACAATTTTGAAATGGGTCAAAATTGCGAGATACAAACTCACAATTGAAAGATAAAGTCGCAATTATCTTTTAAAATGTTTCATTCCGTGGCGGACACAAGCGTTCATGGGTTATTAACGTTAGTTCCTAAGACACAGTCTGGCCTCTGGTAAACCAGCGACATATGTAGATATATTATTAATGAATTGTTCATAATCAGTTTTTAGAAAAGGTTTACCTCAGAAAAATTATACAACAAAAACAACCTTTGGTACTGATTTGTGATTGTGTCATTAGCTAATGACTGTTCACTCATCATCATCCACAGTGAATCCCTCAGCAATACCTCTAGACTGATTTTGAAGTCAAATTCACCTCCATACTGTAAATATTGATATCTTCTTACCTTTTAATAAGTGCTCTGACCCGAACACACACCTTCACCGCTTCTGCCATTTTCGCTCCATCCATCAGTGCTATTGAAACTAGCGTTATAAACTGGACACAGCGCCGCCATTGGATTAACGTTAAACGGAGACAAGTGAAGTCAATTAAGCCCAATTTATACTAATGCGTCGAACTCACGCCGTAGGCTGTGTGTAGCGCGCGTATCCTGACGCCGGTTTCACACTGCATGCATTAGCAGTATGGCGCGTACTCCGTACCAAAATCAAACATCCGAACGACCGACCGACCGATCGACCGTCTATCCGAACGTCTTGAACTTTCAAACGGGTCACCCACGTGACGTCAGCGTCTTGAAGTTTGCAGCTTTTTAACCATACAAGTATACAAGCTGATGTGTAAAGACTATAAATGGACATGATAGGCAATACATATAAATATTGTACCCCAAAAACAACTTTCCTGAATCCTGTGCTTGTGGGGCTATGTGTTTTACTTTCAAAGAGCAGAAATACTGCCTATATAGACTACAGACATTCAATAGTCTTGACCAGTATAATCATTTTAACTAGTTTTTATTATTCATTTTATTGCCCAATGTACAATGTTCGCACAGTCCATAAAAAACACTCAAAATAAATGTAGTCTATTATTTTATTTTTTACTTTTTGATCCAGAACAAATTGTTTTATGAACTCATTCGTCAGGTACACCATCTCGAGAAAGTGACCACGAAGGTTCAGAATAACCAGCCGATCACGTTCCAAAGACTCACGGACCTCCTGATAGAGACGGTGAGACCAGCCTTTGCAAATGAGCGAGTCACACAGTTGCTGCAGGGAAACGCAAAAAACTGGTCTGCTAAAACTCAATTGATTCTCGAACAACATTACGAATCAATGATTGATGCAACCGTACAGAACATACGTACCCAGAACAATCAAGCCGATTGGCCTGAAGCATTTGAGGTGGCGTCACACTGGGCGGACAGAAATTACAGAGGTAGAGTTAGTGCAGAGGCTATCGAACAAGCGGAGGCCTTAATTACGGCAGAGAGCTCGACGGCACAGTGAGAGCTCGACGGCACAGAAAGCCCCCACAGAAACAATGGGGACCGTGCTCCCTCGCACTTACGCTGCGGTCGCTGCCTCCACCAGCCGAGCCGTCACACAGGCCGCTGCACCTCTGCCGGCCGTACCTCCTGCCGACACCACTCCTGTAAAACAAACAATCAGTCAAAAACACGTAGAAATACAAACCTCTCCAACACTCTGTTTGCCAGAGAAAGCAGTCACTAGCGCTCCTCCACATAGAGGAGATTGGTCCTTTGAGGAGGAAGCACCGCCCCAGGACCTGCCAGAGACCCCCCGGCCCATACAGGCTGGAGCACCTCAACCCTGTGAACAGAGGAAGAGAGCACAGAAGAGCCGCCACCTAAAACCGGGAGCGGAGCCCTCTCTAACGGCCCCTCCAATTCAGAGCCGCCCCGAGACATCGGTGCCGGAAATCTCTGTTTTAGCTCCTCCACCTCAGGAGGAAGAGCCACAAGTCAATGGCAGGGTACCCACCCCTCAGGTTGAACTAACCCCACCAGAACCTAATGGTTCTCCACCTAGCCCTCCTGGGTTAGTGACAGATTGCAGATTGTTCCCCTTTCCCCCAATGTCTACTCCAATTGCTTTCTCAGATCACTCTCAACATAGCAGTAAATTAGAAAATTAAAACAAACAAACAAAAAAGATCAATTACTCCATTCACTACACCAAAACCAACCCCACTCACCTGTTAATCCGGTCTGGACAGCCCTCTGTAGTGCACCCCGAATGTTGGCAGCCCTCTTGGGTTGACCCCTGGAAGAAAATTTAATAAAAAACAAACAATAGCAGTCATTCAATTCACTACATATAAAACAGATGTTATGAGACGGATTATTGGTGTCAACATTATTATTATTATTATTATTATTATTATTACTGAGATTATTATATACATATCTACGTATTCATCAAGTGGACATGGTTATGGGACGTTGGAGCATGGTATCGTTCCCCTCTTGACCTTGGGTGACCGTTAGTGGTCAGCAGAAAGTGGGCCAGTGCATAGCCATTTCTGGGACCTTAGGGTCCTGGATCTTGGATCATTTCATTCCCCTAACCCTAAACACACCAGGGTAAGAACACACACACACATACTGACTGGAAGATCCACTGAAGCTCAACTCACCGAAGCTGAAGCTCTTGGATGGAGAACCATCTTCATCCAGCTGATGGATGGCTTCTTTATCTGCTCTCCAGAAGAGCTTCACCGGCTCCGAACGATCAGGCTGCTCCCTGAGAACATCAGGATTATCAGCACACTGATGTCGAAACACTGCAAATCAACTTTAAACATGGAATAAACGAGCTGTATGGAGACTGACAGACTGTCGCTCGTTGTAAAACCTTGTAACCAAACACTTGATGGACCCCATTGACTTCCATAGCAGAAAAAAATTAAAAATACTATGGAAGTCAACGGGGTAACGTTACATCAACTATTTGGTTATATACATTCTTCAAAATATCATATTTGTGTTCAGCAGAAGACAGACATTCATACAGGTTTGGAACAACTTGAGGACGAGTAGATGACATTTTCATTTTGATGTGAACTATTCCTTTAAGACTGGTCATAACTTAGTATGGTATAATTTGAACCTATGATTACCAGCTAGTTGGTCAGTTTAATACTGAAGTTTGTTTCCGCTAATAAAAATCAAATAATAATAAAAAGAGTAGGCCTAACTGGGACTTTTTTCCCCTCACAATTGCATGATATAAACGCACAATTGTCTTTTTTATATATTTTAACTCAGAATTGTACTTTATAATCTTACAATTTTGAAATAGGTCAAAACTGTGAGATATAAACTCGCAATTGAAAGATAAAAAGTCGCAATTATCTTTTAAAATGTTTCATTCCGTGGCGGACACAAGCGTTCATGGGTTATTAACGTTAGTTCCTAAGACACAGTCTGGCCTCTGGTAAACCAGCGACATATGTAGATATATTATTAATGAATTGTTCATAATCAGTTTTTAGAAAAGGTTTACCTTTAGGTTTTTCACTCATCATCATCCACAGTGAATCCCTCAGCAATACCTCTAGACTGATTTTGAAGTCAAATTCACCTCCATACTGTAAATATTGATATTTTCTTACCTTTTAATAAGTGCTCTGACCCGAACACACACCTTCACCGCCATTTTCGCTCCATCCATCAGTGCTATTGAAACTAGCGTTATAAACTGGACACAGCGCCGCCATTGGATTAACGTTAAACGGAGACAAGTGAAGTCAATTAAGCCCAATTTATACTAATGCGCCGTAGGCTGTGTGTAGCGCATATGGTTTTTGTACGCGTGTTTACCGGCGTGCTGTTTCCTTGAAGCTTAAAATATAAATAATACACTTTCAAAACTGTGAACTTAAAGTTGGATATATCAATCCATTTAATAAAATAACAAAAAACATAAACAATTCAGTCTACAATTCGCCGTGTCTCACGGCTCACGCATGGGTTTCACGGTCAAAAACCATATGCCTCGCTGTACGCCACACCTGCACTAATTAACCCCAGTGTTAAATAGACCTGTGGCAGAAACAGCGCCATCCCATTCCATTACTCAGAATGGCTCCAACACAACCGGCCCCTAATTGTTCATGGCACTTCAGGACATAACAATTATAAACATATTCATGTATGGAGACATTCATACAACAAAAAACATTTTGCAATAAAAATAATAATCAAATAAACAAACAAATAAACCCCTCCTTTGGTGTATTCGTTCACTTTTATATTGACTGCTCTACCAATAGTCCTAGTTTTGTAACTGGTCTTTCAATTACATTTGTTTTGGTTTTGATTTGCACAGATCTAACTAGGCCTGATTTGTCTGGAAAGCATTTAATAATCCTTCCAATTATCCAAGAATTTCGGGGTGCTGTAGCATCTGCAACAAAAACAATATCTCCTGCTGTAAGATTACGTTTTGTTTTGTTCCACTTTTGTCTTTTCTGTAGAGTAACAAGATACTCTTTTGTCCACCTCTTCCAGAATAAATCTGAAAGATACTGAGCCTGTTTCCATCTTCGTCTTACGTATTGGTCCTTTTCATCAAACAGACCTGGAGGCAAAACTGGCTTCCTTTTCAAAGTAAGAAGATGATTAGGTGTTAGTGGCTCTAAATCGTTAGGATCCTCAGAAACTCTCGGTTAAAGTCTGTAGATGTAACACAGATACCAAGACCTTCCTGACCAGTCTGATCATGCTTTCCCAAGCACCGCCATGATGGGAAGCTGCAGGTGGGTTGAACGTCCACTTGATGTTATCATGAATTAGAGCTTTCTCAATTGATTTGTGGTTTAATTCTGCAATTGCTCTTTTTAGTTCCTTTTCTGCACCTGTGAAATTTGTGCCATTGTCGGAGCGAAAGTGTGCTACAGGTCCTCTTCTGCATATGAATCGACGAATAGCACTGATGCAGGAGTCTGTGTCTAAGGAGTGTGCCACTTCTAAATGAATAGCCCTGCTAGCCATGCATGTAAAGATAACCCCATAGCGTTTCACATAAGAACGTCCTTGTTTTACCTCAATGGGCCCGAAATAGTCCACTCCCACGTTAGTAAATGGAGGTAAGTCTGGAGTAATCCTTTCTTTGGGCAGATCAGCCATTTTTTGATCGCACAATTTTCCTTGGTGACGTCTGCAAAAAGCACAATTCGACAAGATTTTCCTTGCTGCTGCATTGGCATGAGTGACCCAGAACTTTTCTCTCAATTTGGAAAGGATGTAATTTCTCCCACCGTGCCTTGTCTGTTCATGAATATTTTTAAGAATTAACATGGAGATGTGCTGATCTTTACACAGGATGACTGGATGTTTGCTCTCTTCGGGCATTGCAGTCCTGGACAATCTTCCACCAACTCTTACCAGTCCATCCTCAAGAACAGGATTAATATTGAAGTTTGTTTCCGCTAATAAAAATAAAATAATAATAAAAAGAGTAGGCCTAACTGGGACTTTTTTCCCCTCACAATTGCGTGATATAAACGCACAATTGTCTTTTTTATATATTTTAACTCAGAATTGTACTTTATAATCTTACAATTTTGAAATGGGTCAAAACTGTGAGATATAAACTCGCAATTGAAAGATAAAAAGTCGCAATTATCATAATCTTTTAAAATGTTTCATTCCGTGGCGGACACAAGCGTTCATGGGTTATTAACGTTAGTTCCTAAGACACAGTCTGGCCTCTGGTAAACCAGCGACATATGTAGATATATTATTAATGAATTGTTCATAATCAGTTTTTAGAAAAGGTTTACCTTTAGGTTTTTCACTCATCATCATCCACAGTGAATCCCTCAGCAATACCTCTAGACTGATTTTGAAGTCAAATTCACCTCCATACTGTAAATATTGATATTTTCTTACCTTTTAATAAGGGCTCTGGCCCGAACACACACCTTCACCGCCATTTTCGCTCCATCCATCAGTGCTATTGAAACTAGCGTTATAAACTGGACACAGCGCCGCCATTGGATTAACGTTAAACGGAGACAAGTGAAGTCAATTAAGCCCAATTTATACTAATGCGTCGAACTCACGCCGTAGGCTGTGTGTAGCGCATATGGTTTTTGTACGCGTGTTTACCGGCGTGCTGTTTCCTTGAAGCTTAAAATATAAATAATACACTTTCAAAACTGTGAACTTAAAGTTGGATATATCAATCCATTTAATAAAATAACAAAAAACATAAACAATTCAGTCTACAATTCGCCGTGTCTCACGGCTCACGCATGGGTTTCACGGTCAAAAACCATATGCCTCGCTGTACGCCACACCTGCACTAATTAACCCCAGTGTTAAATAGACCTGTGGCAGAAACAGCGCCATCCCATTCCATTACTCAGAATGGCTCCAACACAACCGGCCCCTAATTGTTCATGGCACTTCAGGACATAACAATTATAAACATATTCATGTATGGAGACATTCATACAACAAAAAACATTTTGCAATAAAAATAATAATCAAATAAACAAACAAATAAACCCCTCCTTTGGTGTATTCGTTCACTTTTATATTGACTGCTCTACCAATAGTCCTAGTTTTGTAACTGGTCTTTCAATTACATTTGTTTTGGTTTTGATTTGCACAGATCTAACTAGGCCTGATTTGTCTGGAAAGCATTTAATAATCCTTCCAATTATCCAAGAATTTCGGGGTGCTGTAGCATCTGCAACAAAAACAATATCTCCTGCTGTAAGATTACGTTTTGTTTTGTTCCACTTTTGTCTTTTCTGTAGAGTAACAAGATACTCTTTTGTCCACCTCTTCCAGAATAAATCTGAAAGATACTGAGCCTGTTTCCATCTTCGTCTTACGTATTGGTCCTTTTCATCAAACAGACCTGGAGGCAAAACTGGCTTCCTTTTCAAAGTAAGAAGATGATTAGGTGTTAGTGGCTCTAAATCGTTAGGATCCTCAGAAACTCTCGGTTAAAGTCTGTAGATGTAACACAGATACCAAGACCTTCCTGACCAGTCTGATCATGCTTTCCCAAGCACCGCCATGATGGGAAGCTGCAGGTGGGTTGAACGTCCACTTGATGTTATCATGAATTAGAGCTTTCTCAATTGATTTGTGGTTTAATTCTGCAATTGCTCTTTTTAGTTCCTTTTCTGCACCTGTGAAATTTGTGCCATTGTCGGAGCGAAAGTGTGCTACAGGTCCTCTTCTGCATATGAATCGACGAATAGCACTGATGCAGGAGTCTGTGTCTAAGGAGTGTGCCACTTCTAAATGAATAGCCCTGCTAGCCATGCATGTAAAGATAACCCCATAGCGTTTCACATAAGAACGTCCTTGTTTTACCTCAATGGGCCCGAAATAGTCCACTCCCACGTTAGTAAATGGAGGTAAGTCTGGAGTAATCCTTTCTTTGGGCAGATCAGCCATTTTTTGATCGCACAATTTTCCTTGGTGACGTCTGCAAAAAGCACAATTCGACAAGATTTTCCTTGCTGCTGCATTGGCATGAGTGACCAAGAACTTTTCTCTCAATTTGGAAAGGATGTAATTTCTCCCACCGTGCCTTGTCTGTTCATGAATATTTTTAAGAATTAACATGGAGATGTGCTGATCTTTACACAGGATGACTGGATGTTTGCTCTCTTCGGGCATTGCAGTCCTGGACAATCTTCCACCAACTCTTACCAGTCCATCCTCAAGAACAGGATTAAGCTTATAAATAGGGCTACACCCTTTTACAGGTTTTCCTGTCGTTAGTGCACAAACCTCGGTGTCAAATCTTTCTCTCTGACAGAACTGAAGGATAGCTTTTTCTGCTGCTAATAGATCCTCAGTTGATACACGTTCACGTTTCAATGACTTTCTGATTTCCAATATTTTCTTGTTAACATCAAGATTAGGCATTCCATCTTTCACAAGTTGCTTCCTTCTTTGACTCCACTCCAATAGAGTCTTTTTTACCTCGAGTAACCATGCAACTGCGACCTTCAACCTTTTCCAGTCAGAGAAATAGGTGATGAGTTGGCTGGTCGCATTATCCTCTTGAATGGTTATTGTAGAGATCTCCATTTTGACCTCTGGATCATCCTCCTCCAATGTGGGCTCTACTTCATACTGTAACCATGTTTCTCTTGCTCTCCACAGGAATTCTGGACCTGATAGCCACGTTTTGCTGTTCAGAAGCTTATGGACTGTCAGTCCTCTAGATGCGTCATCTGCAGGATTTTGTTTTGTGTGAACATACCGCCACTGTGCTGGGTCAGAATCTTCCCTAATGATGGCTATTCTGTTGGCCACAAATGTTCTAAACCTTTTGTTTTCATTGATGATGTACTTCAAAACTGTACTACTATCAGTCCAGAAACAGGATTCTGACAAAGAAAGCTGTAACTCTGATTTTACCATCTTGTCCACCCGAACAGCCAAAACAGCAGCAGTGAGTTCCAAACGAGGAATGGTTACAGGTTTAAGAGGTGCCACTCTGGACTTTCCAAGAAGAAATGAAACATGAACTTGACCTGCTTTGTTCTGTAACCTCAGGTAAGTTACCGTGCCATATCCCCTTTCGCTAGCATCAGCAAAGTGGTGCAACTGGGCATGGACTGGTGTTCCAAAGTCGTGTGGTTTCAAGCACCTACTCACTCTGAACTCTGAGATCTCTTTCAGGTCAGTTAACCACTTTATCCATTGCTGTTTTAATGTTTGTGGAATTTCTTCATCCCAGCCATAATTCCTTCTGCACAACTCTTGTAATATGTGCTTAGCTGGAAGAAGGACTGGCGCAACGTACCCTAAGGGATCGTACACTGAACTAGTGACCGATAGAATCCCTCGTCGTGTTTGCATCCGTTCTTTGCAGTTCACATGGAAGTTAAACTTGTCATTTTCCAGACACCAATGTAGCCCCAATGCTCTTTCAACTGGAAGTTGGTCTATGTCCAAATTGAGTTCACTCACACTTTTAGAATGTTCTTTCTCAGGAATTGTTTCAAGGACTTTGCGACTGTTACTTATCCACTGTGTAAGATGAAACCCTCCTTTCTGGCAAAGGTCAGCCAGGTTATGGACGATCTTTACTGCTTTCTGCACAGACGGTGAGCTTTTCAGACAATCGTCCACATAGAAATTTCTATGTACTGTGTCAATTACTTCATCTGAATAACTCTTCCGATTGTCGTCTGCAGTCTTCCTTAAAGCATAACATGCACAACTAGGCGACGACACTGCTCCAAAGAGATGTACAGTCATTCTGTATTCTTCTACTTGCTTGCACAGATCTCCATTAGGCCACCACAGGAACCGTAGAAAGTCTTTGTCTTCCTCTTCCTCAGCCACTCTAACTTGATAGAACATAGATTTCACATCAGACATAAAAGCAACTGGTTCTTGCCTGAATCGTAAAAACACTCCTATTAAGGAACTTGTGAGGTTTGGACCCTGCAGAAGCTGTTCGTTCAAAGAAGTTCCTTTAAACTTAGCTCCGCAGTCGAAGGCAACTTGCCTTTGCGTGGGTGATACACTCCATGATGAGGAATATAGAACAGGTTATCTTCTCCACATCGCAATTCATCCTGCGGTACTATTTCTGCATAGCCACTGCTAATGACATTCTCAAGAAAGCTTGTGTATTCTTGGTGGAACTTCTCATTTCTTTCCATTTTCCTTCTTAGTCCAATGAGGCGCTGTTGAGCAATACAACGATTGTTTGGCAGTGTTACCTCCTGGGCTTTGAATGGCAGCTTTAAACTGTAATGTCCGTCCTTTAATTTTACAGATTGATCCATTATTTCAATGAATCTTGCCTCCTGCCTTGACATTTCTTCTTTGTCGTCAGCAATTTTTTCATTGAAGTCACTTTGGTACTGCTTCTCCAATAGCAGCTGAAGTGATTCCACAGATAATCTGTTTACAGCAACACTATGACAGCCATTTTCATTCATGTTGTCTTTGCAATCCTTTCCTAAGCCATTGATCACCCACCCTAATAGGGTTTTAACAGCAAAAGGACCCTCACCTTGGCTATTCACAATTTCCCATGGTTCCAGCAACTTTGAAGCATTAGTACCTATTAATAACTCCACGTTAGCATCAATTTCAGGGATTTCAATGTGCTCAAGGTAAGGCCACTGTGTAAGGTCCTTTTGTTTTATGATGTTTGCTGTATTTACTGGCATCGTTTTCTGTGTGTAAACATTTGGAAGACAGTAGAACCTTGTTCTATTAAGGCTAGCTACTTCAAGTCCATTCACAATGTATGTTGACGCTGATGCTTTTGGGCTCATCGTTAACAAACATATTTTTGACTTTGTCCCAGTGAGATTAAGTCTACGCATAAGAGCTTCAGAGCAGAATGTGGATGTTGAGCCATTGTCCAGAAAAGCATAAGTCTGAATGACCTTGTTGCCCTTTTGTGCTTTTACCTGTACTGGGAGGATGGAGAGCATTCCACTACTACCGGCCCCGGTCTGGCTCCCAAATGTCTGAGCTGACACAAGTGTGTGGTTTACAGCTTGTTCAGGTTCATAGATGTTGCCACTGATGTTTATCGATTTGTCGTCTTGTTTGACGTGAATGTGTAAAGCTGTTGGATGGCTCTGTTTGCATTTTTTACAGGTTTTACGCTTATCGCAATTTTTGCTCAAATGCCCAGTGTTGAGACACCCAAAACATACCCCTTTTTCCTTTAAGAAGTTGATCTTTTCACGATGTTTGTTCTTTGCAAATCGTTGACACTCATCCATACTGTGATCCTGTAAACAGAATAAACAATTGATGCTGATGTTGCGGTCTCTTGGTTTACCTTCTTGTGTGTCCTTGTGTTGCACTTTGCTAACAGCACAGACGTTTGTAGCAAAGTTATCTCGCTTCAACTTAGACTTGGCTGTATACACATCCCTTTTAAACTGCTTTTCTCTCTCAGTAGTTTGAATATCACCAAAAATAGGATCAGACAAGATTTTGGCTTGATATTCCACAAATTGTACAACGTCTTTAAAGTTAGGTCTGCGGAGGTGTCGCTCCCGAATATCACATGCAGAACTTCTAAACTTTTCCCTCAATTTAAAAGGAAGTTTTGAAACAATAATTTTGAGGTTAGCCGGCAAGTCCAGCTCTTTCATGTCCTCCAAATCTGACATTGCATTATAGCATCCACGTAAAAATAATGCATAATCCTGTAGTAACAAAACACTTTCAGGCTTCACCACAGGCCAGTTGAGAACCTTTTCCATATATGCTGCTGTAATCTTGGTTTCATTACCGAAGTGTTCATGTAGGAGAGCTTTAGCTGTTTCAAAGCCTCTCTCCGCACTCATATGTAAACAGCTTTGCACAAGGTCGTGAGGGCGCCCCCTGGTGTACCTTTCTAAAAAATACATGCAATCACCTTTAGATGCAGCTTTCTCCTCCACACAATGCTTAAAGCCACACCGCGGAACTTTTGCGGGCGCTAGGGGCACTAGAGCACTGTCGCAAAAGTCTAGAAGACAGTATATCAGAGCCTATGGTCACGTGACGGCCGTAAAGCGATACGTTCTCCAGGTCACATGACCTGCTCAACGACGGTCCGTCTTCTCCAAACTTACATAGGCGGTATTTCAAGAGGGCAGCCCCGCTTGGAGCATTAATAGTGTCAAACGCTGTATATTGGCCTGAGGATTCATTTAATATAACTCGTATGCGTCAACTCTTTAGGTCACAAAGTCCGCGGTGTGGCTTTAAAGGCTTGCATGAACATTTCGAACTTCAGTGGATCACCTTCAAAAACAGGTATTTGTCTTGGTGGCAGTTGGCTTGCTTTGTGTTGTTGTAAGAGCAGCTCGGATATTTCATTTTGCCTTTGCAGAATCTGTTGTGTAAAATTGTCATCAACTGCATGTGCAACATTAGCAGTGGATCTTGCAACTGCAACAGGTAAACTTTTACTACTCATCAATCTGGTAGATTTCTCAAACTTTACATCAGAAATGTCAGATTTTTCTTTCAATTTTTGCTTCTCAAAGTAAGATTCCATACCATCCTGATCTGAAAATGTTTGCAGTACTGCCAACTCTGCATCCGAGGCTTCAATCTCAGCATCCATTTCCACTTTCCACCAGTTTTTTACGTATTGACTCCGCCTCCTCTTCCAATTCATGCTTCTTTTTTAATGCTGCTGCACGTGCTATGAGTGCAGCTTTCTTGGCCTTTGCTTGTGCATGTGCAACTTCCAATGCAGCTTTGCTTGATCGACTTGATCTTTCACTGGTGCGGCTTTTAGTGCATGATGATGTTTCAACATTTGATACACTGTCCGTTGGCTTTATATCATCCACAAGGGAAACAGTTTCAGTAGTACCATTTATACTCTTAAAATGATTTTCTACACACTGGCAAAATTCATTCACACTTAAAAGCTTTGCTTTGAACCAGGTTTCATGCTTTTCTTTTTCATCCGCAGGTAGCAACTCAAGCAGCTTGTTATGTGCAACTTTTGCTTCTTTAATCAAGGCTTGATATTTGCTGAAGCTACTTTTTATTTCAGTTTTATAACCAGACTGACATATTAAACCCTGAACAGTTTGTTTTATGTTGGCAGCTTTACTTAATTTAAATTTTCTTAACGTCTCTAGGTCACTTAGTTTAGAAAGCAGTGCTTTTGCTGTCAGTTTTATAGATCTTTTCCTCACAGAGGCTTCATCCTCATTAACTTTTTGTAAGTCAGCTGAAACCACATTTGTTACCTCAGTACTTTGACTATTTTCATCCATTTTACCTCGTTTTTAAATCAACAACCCAAAAACAACAGCAATATTTCAAATATCATGGAAACGAGCATCAGAATCAGAAATAAAGCATAAACACTTTCATCATTTTTTTTTTTTTTTTTAAACACAAATGTCTCTTATTTCAAGTCCTCGTTTGAAAATGTCAAGTTCAATAAATCAAATGTCAATGCATTGTGTTCTTGTCACTCTTGCCGTTTACACTTTAGTAACTGCAGGCAGTTCTGGTTCATGTGTCTTCTTACATGTGTGTGTTATCTGCTCATACCTCATTTTCTCGTGCAGGTCCAACAGAACTTTCCTTCACTTGGTGATGTGTCCAATCCTCACTGACCAATGCGAGAACGCTCACCAACCTCCGTCGTGACCGTGTCCAATCCTCACTGACCAATGCGAGAACGCTCACCAACCTCCGTCGTGACCGTGTCCAATCCTCACTGACCAATGCGAGAACGCTCACCAACCTCCGTCGTGACCGTGTCCAATCCTCACTGACCAATGCGAGAACGCTCACCAACCTCCATCGTGACCGTGCCCGGACAGCCACACCATCCACTGTGAGGCTCAAAGCGTTTTAATCCGTCATCCGCTACCGATCACCGCTCATCCGTCACCGACCTCCGCCCATCATCACTGCGTCGCTGCCTCACTGTCCAGTGTGAGACCCGCTGCGCCAGTAGTATAGGCCTACTATATCCAATGCACGCGCCAGCGTTTCCACTCAGCCGATCGCAGTCAAAGACAAGGTGCTCACACCGCACAAGGATCGTGTCGTTAAAACTTGATCAGTCTTTTTCTCTTACAGAGGTGGTTTTTGACTAATTGTTGGCGCACATTTAAGTCGTTTTTGTACGCGTGTTTACCGGCATGCTGTTTCCTTGAAGCTTAAAATATAAATAATACACTTTCAAAACTGTGAACTTAAAGTTGGATATATCAATCCATTTAATAAAATAACAAAAAACATAAACAATTCAGTCTACAATTCGCCGTGTCTCACGGCTCACGCATGGGTTTCACGGTCAAAAACCATATGCCTCGCTGTACGCCACACCTGCACTAATTAACCCCAGTGTTAAATAGACCTGTGGCAGAAACAGCGCCATCCCATTCCATTACTCAGAATGGCTCCAACACAACCATTGTCTGGGAAGCAGACACACTCAGTTCAAAGCTAGATTAAAGACACATCTCTTTGACCTAGCATTCACATAATATATTATAGACTTCTATAATTCAATGTTAGATTAGGTCAGCTGGAACCGGGAACACTTCCCATAAATCCTGATGTACTCGTTACATCATGAGAAGAATGGCATCTACGCTAATTTTAGTGTCTTTGTTTATCCCGAGGTTTTCCCGCAGCCTGCCGGATCCGGGCCGTACCCAGATCTGATGAAGGACCTTCGCCTGGACCCGATGACAACGCAGTGCTGAAGTGCCAACTAGTCTCTCCCTATGGAGGATCCCTTGGCTTTACCACTCTACAGATAAAGCGTTGTCGGGAAAACTCAATTTGCGTATCTACCCCGAATTGATAAAATAAAATAAAATAAAATTCTGAATCAAAACTATAAGGAAACACCAGTACTTTGTTTAGGCTTGGTTTGTAGGGAATTCCAAACCTGCGCACATATATTCAAACGCACATAACTATAGAACCAGTTCTTAATGCGCATGTGAACGCCATCAGCGTTTCTCACAGGTTTGCGTTTAAAGTCTGTGTAGAGGGAATGGTGTCGTCTTAGCGGCCCCTAATTTAATAACAAATGATCATTGCGACGGAAGCGAATCAATCAAAACTAACTTTAGCTGGAAAATAACTCTATTAAAGAACCGCTATAAAGCCAAAACAATCTTACCTTAAATTATACGCTTATCTCTGTAAAGCTGCTTTGAAACAATCTACATTGTTAAAAGCGCTATATAAATGAAGATGACATATGGAAAATATTAAAATTAATTTATTTTACCTTAAAAACACAAAACGATGTCGTCCCGGATCAAAACGGTATGTCGTCGCGGGAATAATTCCCAAACACATATCAAACGGCATTTTCTGCCTCAACTTATATTTTTCCTATACCATTTGGGATGTATTGGGATTAAATTCACATATGGGTAAAATTAAAACGCATTATTTTACCTTAAAAACGCTTTGTGGATAAAACGATGTCGTCCCGGGCGAAACGATGTCGTCGTGTAAACAAATCCCAAACACATACTTAACAGCATTTTCTGTCCCAACTCTTTTTATGAAAGTTTTAAACTTTATATTTTAGTCATAAATTTTCATTTACGGAATTTTTACTCATATCTAAGACTATATTCAACAGGTTTATAGTTTCTTACCATTCTCAGCGGGTATGACGTCATCAGGGATCGACGCACACGCACGAACGAAACTAACTAATTTCTTACTTAAATCAGGAAATAAACATACTAACACAACTATACACTTTACTATATGAACTTCTACTTACCTTTCGCTGTCCAGTTTTGAAGCTATTTCACTTAGAAGGACTGTGAATCCACATATTGAAAACTAGTCTTTTTTCTAGAGCTAGACTATATAAGGGGGCGCGCATTCAAGCGCGCTCTCATCTCATGCTCTCAACAGACAGCAACTGGTCGCAGCCATTTCGCTCCTCCACATTTTAACAAAGAGCTCATTTACCTTGTTAATCTTATTGTAGAAGATATATCTCTATATATAAATATACATATATTGTACTCTATACATATTATAGTTTATTGATATTGTATATTTTCTACTGTTCCTTAAAAAGTTTTTTTCTTAAAGTTCAAGTCAGCCTGAAGAAGGTAATATTATTTACCGAAACGTCGCGAAGGACTTGAACCATTTTTTGAACTTTTTTTACCATTTCTTTTGTTATTTCTTGGTCAGTTTTTGTTCATAAAAAAAAAAATCCATAAATTAAAAAAAAATTCCTAAAAAGAAAGTTTCAAAAAAATATACATACACAGTTCTGACATTATGGACAATTCCTGTGGTAGACCTAGACAGAGAACCACACCACGTCCAAAAATTAGACACACAAGTGTTAGACCAGATTATAGATATTTTAATGTCACAGCCAGTAACACTTCAGCACGTCCCCGTGATAAGGAGCAGAGTTTCCCAGACTGGAGACAGAGGAATGCAGCTCCACACTTCCGCCCTGTTAAATAGAAACACAAACATTCAGAGACATCAAAACAGGGAGTTTAATAGAGCCGCTTACAGAGAGGTGTCCAGGCCTGGACCCTCCCAACACTTCCCTGCTCCACAAAATGACCATTATGATAAGGTAGTAGATCCATACAGATCTCCCTATCATAAGGATCATTTTAGTTCAGTTGCAGGCCCACACAGGCCTCCTGGTCAGAACACAAAGGGAAAGAGGAAAGTTAGAGAATCACGTCCCTACCAGGGTGGTATGGTAGCACATAAACGCGCTCGGTATGATTATTTTCAGGAAGGTCCAGAGACCCAGAACGAGGATGACTTTCCTCGCCCACAACGCCCTGAGTACCAACATACCAGATCATCCTTCAACAGTAACTACACACACACCCCCTCCAATCAGAGACCTAGAACGGTTTCTTTCAGTCTTCATGGAGGCAGACAGAAGGACGTGAATCCTCCTCTAAACGATACTTGCCTGTGCCTCACGAACAGGGCTGGAAACCAACACCACCGCCCTCCTCCTAGAAACAGAACGAGGGTAGATCCTACAAGAGAAAACAAACGCAATTTTAGACAAAACCCAGATTTCACACCGGCACCACCTCAACTCAAAACAACAATCAAATTGTTTTATGAACTCATTCGTCAGGTACACCATCTCGAGAAAGTGACCACGAAGGTTCAGAATAACCAGCCGATCACGTTCCAAAGACTCACGGACCTCCTGATAGAGACGGTGAGACCAGCCTTTGCAAATGAGCGAGTCACACAGTTGCTGCAGGGAAACGCAAAAAACTGGTCTGCTAAAACTCAATTGATTCTCGAACAACATTACGAATCAATGATTGATGCAACCGTACAGAACATACGTACCCAGAACAATCAAGCCGATTGGCCTGAAGCATTTGAGGTGGCGTCACACTGGGTGGACAGAAATTACAGAGGTAGAGTTAGTGCAGAGGCTATCGAACAAGCGGAGGCCTTAATTACGGCAGAGAGCTCGACGGCACAGAAAGCCCCCACAGAAACAATGGGGACCGTGCTCCCTCGCACTTACGCTGCGGTCGCTGCCTCCACCAGCCGAGCCGTCACACAGGCCGCTGCACCTCTGCCGGCCGTACCTCCTGCCGACACCACTCCTGTAAAACAAACAATCAGTCAAAAACACGTAGAAACACAAACCTCTCCAACACTCTGTTTGCCAGAGAAAGCAGTCACTAGCGCTCCTCCACACAGAGGAGATTGGTCCTTTGAGGAGGAAGCACCGCCCCAGGACCTGCCAGAGACCCCCCGGCCCATACAGGCTGGAGCACCTCAACCCTGTGAACAGAGGAAGAGAGCACAGAAGAGCCGCCACCTAAAACCGGGAGCGGAGCCCTCTCTAACGGCCCCTCCAATTCAGAGCCGCCCCGAGACATCGGTGCCGGAAATCTCTGTTTTAGCTCCTCCACCTCAGGAGGAAGAGCCACAAGTCAATGGCAGGGTACCCACCCCTCAGGTTGAACTAACCCCACCAGAACCTAATGGTTCTCCACCTAGCCCTCCTGGGTTAGTGACAGATTGCAGATTGTTCCCCTTTCCCCCAATGTCTACTCCAATTGCTTTCTCAGATCACTCTCAACATAGCAGTAAATTAGAAAATTAAAACAAACAAAAAAGATCAATTACTCCATTCATCACACTAAAACCAACCCCACATACCTGTTAATCCGGTCTGGACAGAAAATTTAATAAAAAACAAACAATAGCAGTCATTTAATTCACTACATATAAAACAGATGTTATGAGACGGGTTATTGGTGTTAACATTATTTTATTATTATTATTATTATCATTATTATTATCACTGAGATTATTATATACATATCTACATATTCATCAAGTGGACATGGTTATGGGACGTTGGAGCATGGTATCGTTCCCCTCTTGACCTTGGGTGACCGTTAGTGGTCAGCAGAAAGTGGGCCAGTGCATAGCCATTTCTGGGACCTTAGGGTCCTGGATCTTGGATCATTTCATTCCCCTAACCCTAAACACACCAGGGTAAGAACACACACACACATACTGACTGGAAGATCCACTGAAGCTCAACTCACCGAAGCTGAAGCTCTTACATGGAGAACCTTCTTCATCCAGCTGATGGATGGCCTCTTTGTTGGCTCTCCAGAAGAGCTTCACCGGCTCCGAACGATCAGGCTGCTCCCTGAGAACATCAGGATTATCAGCACACTGATGTCGAAACACTGCAAATCAACTTTAAACATGGAATAAACAAGCTGTATGGAGACTGACAGACTGTCGCTCGTTGTAAAACCTTGTAACCAAACACTTGATGGACCCCATTGACTTCCATAGCAGAAAAAAATTAAAAATACTATGGAAGTCAACGGGGTAACGTTACATCAACTATTTGGTTATATACATTCTTCAAAATATCATATTTGTGTTCAGCAGAAGACAGACATTCATACAGGTTTGGAACAACTTGAGGACGAGTAGATGATGACATTATTTTCATTTTGATGTGAACTATTCCTTTAAGACTGGTCATAACTTAGTATGGTATAATTTGAACCTATGATTACCAGCTAGTTGGTCAGATTAATATTGAAGTTTGTTTCCGCTAATAAAAATAAAATAATAATAAAAAGAGTAGGCCTAACTGGGACTTTTTTCCCCTCACAATTGCGTGATATAAACGCACAATTGTCTTTTTTATATATTTTAACTCAGAATTGTACTTTATAATCTTACAATTTTGAAATGGGTCAAAACTGTGAGATATAAACTCGCAATTGAAAGATAAAAAGTCGCAATTATCATAATCTTTTAAAATGTTTCATTCCGTGGCGGACACAAGCGTTCATGGGTTATTAACGTTAGTTCCTAAGACACAGTCTGGCCTCTGGTAAACCAGCGACATATGTAGATATATTATTAATAAATTGTTCATAATCAGTTTTTAGAAAAGGTTTACCTTTAGGTTTTTCACTCATCATCATCCACAGTGAATCCCTCAGCAATACCTCTAGACTGATTTTGAAGTCAAATTCACCTCCATACTGTAAATATTGATATTTTCTTACCTTTTAATAAGGGCTCTGGCCCGAACACAGACCCTCACCGCCATTTTCGCTCCATCCATCAGTGCTATTGAAACTAGCGTTATAAACTGGACACAGCGCCGCCATTGGATTAACGTTAAACGGAGACAAGTGAAGTCAATTAAGCCCAATTTATACTAATGCGTCAAACTCACGCCGTAGGCTGTGTGTAGCGCGCGCATCCTGACGCCGGTTTCACACTGCATGCATTAGCAGTATGGCGCGTACTCCGTTGCCAAAATCAAACATCCGAACGACCGACCGACCGATCGACCGTCTATCCGAACGTCTTGAACTTTCAAACGGGTGACCCACGTGACGACAGCGTCTTGAAGTTTGCAGCTTTTTAACCATACAAGTATACAAGCTGATGTGAAAAGACTATAAATAGACATGATAGGCAATACATATAAATATTGTACCCCAAAAACAACTTTCCTGAATCCTGTGCTTGTGGGGCTATGTGTTTTACTTTCAAAGAGCAGAAATACTGCCTATATAGACTACAGACATTCAATAGTCTTGACCAGTATAATCATTTTAACTAGTTTTTATTATTCATTTTATTGCCCAATGTACAATGTTCGCACAGTCCATAAAAAACACTCAAAATAAATGTAGTCTATTATTTTATTTTTTACTTTTTGATCCAGAAGGTTTTCATATTACATTTATATATTTGGACTGAATGATCTAATGAATGCTCTGTAGTGTTTATGATATTGAGCTGTGTGTATGATCTGAAAGCATTGTTTGATTTTGAGCACAGATAAAATGGTTTTGAGTAAATTTCTTTATTTTGACAAGCGTCAGATGTTCTCTGAATGTAGTTTGAAGATTTGGTTTTGTGTTTAAGGCTTTGAGAAAGTGGATGATGTTTCCAAGAAATGTATTTTAGCAATTCAGGAAAACTGTATAGATTAAAAACATGCATTATTTTTTTATACATCATATCAAACAAATAAAGTAAAAAAAAGTAAATCTAATCAAGCATGATTTTTTGTTTCAAGAACTTAGAGATCTCAACACTTACTCAGTCTTAATACAATTACTAAATTATAATCTTTCACAAATAAACATCATAAATGTTAAAGTGGAAAGGTTTATTAAAAACATATGTATAATAGTTCTAATATTACATTTAGACAAGATCAGCTGAATATACTTCGTAATTAAGGTTCGTTGATTTTCATGTCTGCCACATATAAACAATGAGCCAAAAAAAATATATATATATAATGATCATTTAAATAAAATCATATGTAACACTTTCCTACGTGCTTACGTGTTGTTAACGCGTTCCCATGGCGGGAAGTGTGAGTAACTGATCGTCTTCCCAACGTGTTGTTTACGTTGTAACACTTTTTTTTTTTTTACCTTACACTGTAAAAAATATTTTTGCAATTTAGTTATTTCAACTTATTTTTGTGAGTAGAGATAACTAGATTGTCCAGACAACAAGAAATTGTAAGTTTTCTTGTCCTCAACTAGACTGAAAGTTGAATGAACAACTTAAATTGTTATTTTAACTCAAAAATGTATGTTTAAACAACTGCAGTAGATTGTCTGTTGAATTAACAAGTATAATTGTTATTTTAACTTATAAATGTAAGTTGAAACAACTGCACTAAATTTTCTGCTGGTTTTACTTCAATTATACTCTAATGAAGTATATTTTTATACTTATATATATAAAGTATATAAATTTACTTTGTAAACTAAACTTAGTAAACTAAACTTAATTTATCTATATATCTTGCTGTCTGGTAGACTGCATTAAAACCTAAACTTCAATTTTATTTTAGTGTGTAACGTTAGCCTACATTAAAAACATTACTGTTATTTAAAATTATGAGCACAAATTAATTAAATTACACAAAAAATTTGTCTAGCTGTTTCAGTTTTTATTCATGGTCCGATTCAATCCATCATGGGCGGATTTGAGCGATTCATGAAAATGAACCTCTCAAGATGATTCGGTGAATCATTTTTTTCTCTCTGAGAATTTTCGAGAAGCCCGCGGAAACTGGATGATTTTCCCTGTTGGACCTTAGCTGCTACTACGTGTCTTCAGAAGGAGTGATACAGAGTAAGTGAAAGTGGATGCAAGTTTTTAGTTCGTTTTAGAATTATATTATCCATTTCGAGTCAGAGTGTTTTTGCACATAGAAGATTCGCTGATTTTTTTTACTTACTTCCTTGTGTTCAAGCTTCAGTCAAGTTAAAAGCTGCTCGTTTACCAACCGGACCAAACCGGATTGTTTTTTTGTTTTTTTTACCTCAGTTTCATCTCAGTTGCAGAGCGCCAGATATAGGTAAGTTTTCACCAAAATATTTGAATTAAAAAAAGTAACTGTTAAATTGAATCGATATGGGTGATATAAATATCAAGTAATACGTCTGTGGTTTGAAATGTCACGGTTTTCATAGGCTACTATTCAGTGTTTGGATTTTGCCGGCCTCGCGACATTTCGATACGCTTTTGTTCATGTTTTAAGAAATCTTGATAATACAGGGTGAATTACTCACGATGTTGTCACAAATTTAAGATTATTGAGTGTATTTCTGCACATAGAAGATTCGCTCATTGTACTTTCTCGTGTTGACTCACAGGTTCAGTCAAGTACTTTGACTAAAAGCTTGTTCATCAACCGGAATTTTTTTTACCTCAGTCACTTCAATTCAACTCAGTTGCAGAGCGCCAGATATAGGTAAGTTTTGACCACAATCTTTGAATTACAAAAGTAAATGTCAAATTGAATCGATATGGGTGATGTGCAATTAATACGTCTGTGGTTTGAATGTTTTCATTATTAAGTTACTATTCGGAGTTTGGATCTTGCGCCATGTCATATGTTCATGTTTTAAGAAAAGGATAATAGGATGAATTAGTCACGATGTTGTCACGAATTTAAGATTATTGAGTGTATTTAGAATCAGAGTGTTTTGCACATAGAAGATTATCTCATTGTATTTCCTCGTGTTGACTCACAGGTTCCGTCAAGTTGACTAAAATCTTGTTCACCAACCGGATTTTTTTACTTCAGTCACTGCATAACAGTTGCACCAGATACAGGTGAGTTTTCACTGTAATCTTTGGGAATTCTTAAAATTAACTATCAATTTGAATTGATGTGGGTAATAAGTAACTTATTATATCTGTACTTTTAAATGTGACTGTTTTTATTAACCCTCAGGGGACCACAAACGCGCCCGCGCGTTTTGCTCGTTTTTTTTTTTTAGCAATGAAAATAAACACCAAATGCTCTGTTAATTTTGATCTTTCATTTTCGTGTAATACATCAATCGATCCTGTTCAGTTTCTATTTTTTTTCTGTATACTCACAATAAAAATAAAGTGTTTTGCTTTTTGACAAATAAAGAAAAATTAACATGATGCGATTTCTGCCTTCCCTCTGTCCGTGAACTCCCATTTGAAACGCGTTCGAAAATGATCAATAACTCCGCGAAAATTTAGTCAAACAGGCAAACAGACCCACGGGCATAAAGCTTGAGATCGCATCTGTTAAAAGAAGTAACTTATATAAAAAACAAATATTCTCAGTTTCTGTAATCTGTATAAAAAGAGAGCGACTCCTGTCGAGCTCATTAGGAGTTCATTCACAGTAATGTGACCACTCCCCGGAGAGCGCGTGCTATTCAAACGCAAATTCTGAGGGGTGTGAAACCGCAAAAAGATGAATCGCATTTCTATAATATGACTCGCCTTTCTGTGAGATGAATGAAGGGTACATATTTGTAAAGACTGTTTAGCCTGAATATGAATCGCGTGTCTGTGTGTGAAAGAATAAACTGCTTTGCTATAGCCTACTGAGATGAGTAAAAATCCACTGGAATATGTTGAAAAAAATGTATTTGTATAAGCAACGTATTAAACTGCAAAAAAAAAAAAAATACTATTTTTGTCAAAAATAAAGTCATAGACTAAGATGTTAGATGTTCCAATGTTGGCTATATTCAAACTAATGAATACATATGATAAAATTTAGGCCTATAATCTTTTTTCTTTTTTTTTTTTTACAAAGAAAGAGTACACTTGAAATATTGTTGAAATTGTAATTATTGTTGTAATTGTAACATTTTTAATAAAATAGCAAAACATATTTACAAGAGAAATGTAAGCGAAATCTTAAATGGTCAATATAAGTCTTCTTCTAAATACATCTTTTGTCGTTGCATTGTGGCTCAGTCAGTGTCACACCTGAATGAATGGCTCATTAGGCAGTCATTATGCAGAATGGGTGGGGAGATTATGCAGAGATTATGCAATCTAAGGTGTAAACTACTCCTCCCCCTTGCATATTGGCTTTCCAAGCAAAACCTGTTTTACACCATTTAAATCAATGTATTTTTTTTTTGTGAACGATAAAGCAAAACAATTTTCACATAATTTTGAAGCTAGAACACAAAGGGACAACATCCATTAGTCAAAAGTCTTGTGGACACATATTTAATATGTGTTTTGTGGTCTTAATTCAGCAACTTTCATTTTAATTTTTTCCAATAACCACGCATAAACATTATTCTCTTAAAAATACAAACATCTACATACACGTTGCTCGCATATTATGGTAGCCCTGTTTGTGCTATATAGAGTGAATTTACACCTTTGCCATTAACATGTTTATAAATAACTGAAAAAAGCACAAATGTCAAGGCATGTCAGAACATCTCAAAGGCCCCCAAAACACTGTGGTCCCCTGAGGGTTAATATGGGAAATGGTTGTGATTGACACCCAGCAAACACAAAAACGTTGCAAAAACGTTTTTTTCACGTCGTGAAAAAGTTGTCACAACGTTTTTATCCTACGTATTTAATACGACAGATGTCGGGTTTTTTAACGTTATAAATACGTATTTTCACAACGTGGCTGAAACATTTTTTTAACGTTATGAATACTGTACGTATTTTCACACCATTGATGAAACAGTTTTTAATGTCAATATCACGTCTTATGTGGTACTTTTTTTCCTATTGGTTTTTACCACGTTCACCCGAAAAATTCACTGAAAGAAGGTGTTAATCACTAAAACCTGAGATGTTTCCATGTAGCCTATAAGCGTTTGTAGCCGTTCTGCAACTGCTGCCACGTCCGTCTTCAAAGAATCCAGTGTGAAGAGTAATCGATCCAGTGGGCTATAAACTCATCTTTAACACAATTCTTTCTGGGACCCGTTAAAAACATTGAAAAATCACTGGACACAAAACATATTCTTTAGAATTTATTGATTAATAACACAATATATTACTAATTCTAGAATAAATAATGATACAATCTATTATATATATATATATATATATATATATATATATAAACATTTATGATTATTATCAGTTGTACGGCTTCATATTTTTGTGGAAACTATGATACAGTTTTCAGTATTCTTTGAATAGAACTTTCAAAAGAGCAGCATTTATTTGAAACATTTTTTTTTAAAACAATTTAAAAGTTTTTACTTTCACCTGAACACTGGAACACCTGAACACTGGAACACTGGGACACCTGAACACTGGGACACCTGAACACCGGGACACCTGAACACCGGGACACCTGAACACCGGGACACCTGGACACCTGAACACTGGGACACCTGAACACCTGAACACTGGGACACCTGAACACTGGAACACCTGAACACTGAGACACCTGTACACTGGGACACCTGAACTCTGGGACACCTGAACACTGGGACACCTGAACATTGGGACACCTGAACACTGGAACACCTGAACACTGGGACACCTGAACACTGGAACACCTGAACACTGGGACACCTGAACACCGGGACACCTGAACGCCGGGACACCTGAACGCTGGGACACCTGAACGCCGGGACACCTGAACGCTGGGACACCTGAACGCTGGAACACCTGAACACTGGGACACCTGAACACTGGTACACCTGAACACTGGGACACCTGAACACCGGGACACCTGAACGCTGGGACACCTGAACGCTGGGACACCTGAACACTGGGACACCTGAACACTGGGACACCTGAACACTGGAACACCTGAACACTGGAACACCTGAACACCGGGACACCTGAACACCGGGACACCTGGACACCTGAACACTGGGACACCTGAACGCTGGGACACCTGAACGCTGGGACACCTGAACACCGGGACACCTGAACACCGGGACACCTGAACACCGGGACACCTGGACACCGGGACACCTGGACACCTGGACACCTGAACACTGGGACACCTGAACACTGGGACACCTGAACACCGGGACACCTGAACACTGGGACACCTGAACACTGGGACACCTGGACACTGGGACACCTGGACACCGGGACACCTGGACACCGGGACACCTGAACACTGGGACACCTGAACACTGGGACACCTGAACACCGGGACACCTGAACACCGGGACACCTGGACACCTGAACACTGGGACACCTGAACGCTGGGACACCTGAACGCTGGGACACCTGAACACCGGGACACCTGAACACCGGGACACCTGAACACCGGGACACCTGGACACCGGGACACCTGGACACCTGGACACCTGAACACTGGGACACCTGAACACTGGGACACCTGAACACCGGGACACCTGAACACCGGGACACCTGAACACCGGGACACCTGAACACCGGGACACCTGAACACCTGAACACCGGGACACCTGAACGCCGGGACACCTGAACGCTGGGACACCTGAACGCTGGGACACCTGAACACCGGGACACCTGAACACCGGGACACCTGAACACCGGGACACCTGGACACCGGGACACCTGGACACCTGAACACTGGGACACCTGAACACTGGGACACCTGAACACCGGGACACCTGAACACTGGGACACCTGAACACCGGGACACCTGAACACCTGAACACCGGGACACCTGAACACCGGGACACCTGAACACCTGAACACCGGGACACCTGAACACCGGGACACCTGAACACCGGGACACCTGAACACCGGGACACCTGAACACTGGGACACCTGAACACCGGGACACCTGAACACCGGGACACCGGGACACCTGAACACCTGAACACCGGGACACCTGAACACCGGGACACCTGAACACCGGGACACCTGAACACCGGGACACCTGAACACCGGGACAACTGGACACCTGAACACCGGGACACCTGAACACCGGGACACCTGGACACCGGGACACCTGGACACCTGAACACTGGGACACCTGAACACCGGAACACCGGGACACCTGGACACCTGAACACTGGGACACCTGGACACCTGAACACCGGGACACCTGAACACCTGAACACCGGGACACCGGGACACCTGGACACCTGAACACCGGGACACCTGAACACCGGGACACCTGAACACCGGGACACCTGGACACCTGAACACCGGGACACCTGGACACCTGAACACTGGGACACCTGGACACTGGGACACCTGTACACTGGAACACTGGGACACCTGAACACTGGGACACCTGAACACTGGGACACCTGAACACTGGGACACCTGAACACTGGGACACCTGAACACTGGGACACCTGAACACTGGAACACCTGAACACTGGGACACCTGAACACTGGGACACCTGAACACCTGAACACCGGGACACCTGAACACCGGGACACCTGAACACCGGGACACCGGAACACAGGGACACCGGAACACCGGGACACCTGAACACCGGGACACCTGAACACTGGAACACCTGAACACTGGGACACCTGAACACTGGAACACCTGAACACCTGAACACTGGAACACCGGGACACCTGGACACCTGAACACCGGGACACCTGAACACCGGAACACCTGAACACTGGAACACCTGAACACTGGGACACCTGAACACTGGAACACCTGAACACTGGGACACTGACACCGAAGTCCTGCAGAGTTTCTGGTGATCCTGGATCAGCTGCTCAGGTTAATGCTTCTATGCTTAACTGAGTTTGGAGCTAAACTCTGTGATCAGGACTAGATGGCAAACAATACTGTAAAGGGGAAAAGACAAACAATATTATTTTGTTGTAAATAATTTGTTCTGTGTTCATCTGCTTACCTGTACAAAGTATGCATCATGAATAAGCGGTAGGCTATATATTTAATTTGATCTTTTAATTACACTGTTTTACTACATTAATACTAACTACAAACCTGATAAAATGACTGGCCGATGGAGGAAAGCCTTATTTTGCCCTCCAGGTGGCGTAATGGTGTGACGTCACGTGATAACTAGAAATTAACCATACAGTGCACACTTTTAGGTTAAATAAATTAGCTTATTTCCATTCATCCATTGACCAATTGTCAGCAAAACCTTTACAAAATTATCAAAATATCTCATCTACACATAAGATGTGATTAAAAGCCCAAACTTACAGCTTAAGTCTATAGTCAACCTAACGTTACCTCTAGATAGCTAAAGTTAGTTAGGCTAGATGCTAACGGACTTTTTCGAAGACACAACCATTTCTATTAAGTAAATATTCAACGGAAGCGAGTAATTTACATGAAAGAACGTCTCAGAAACATTTGTATGTACTATTTGTGTAATTTTATGGACTAAACTTACCTTAAAGTTGTTAAAACAACAGTGAGAGACGGAGTTTCGCTGATTGTCAGTTGAGCTGCCGCCTCGTTTCCATGGTAACGCCCTCCGCTCCAGTTCAAATGCGGCTTGAATGTTCAGCGCGCGCCCATTAAAACACGTAAAAGTCACGCAGCATTTACATTTAGATTGATGGAATTAATTATTTGATAATCAGCTAAAATATCATGAAACTTGATATATTATTAAGTGGATAGTGAGCCTGTGGCCATCGCATGTTTTAAGTCATTTATGTATAGCCTATAATAGGCTACATTATAACATAATATATACAGTGAGGAAAATAAGTATTTGAACACCCTGCTATTTTGCAAGTTCTCCCACTTAGAAATCATGGAGGGGTCTGAAATTGTCATCGTAGGTGCATGTCCACTGTGAGAGACATAATCTAAAAAAAAAATCCAGAAATCACAATGTATGATTTTTTAACTATTTATTTGTATACTTGCAGCTCAAGTCGGCGGCGGTGTGAACGTACAGTTAGGCTACTCGGTCAATGAAGAATGTGGACCGTTTATTAGTTTTGACCTGTGAAGCGGGACTCGCGAGCCGTATGCGCAAGCAACACCACACAGCGCTAAAGCCTTGTTTGTACTTTCGCCTGGTTCCGCAGACTGCGCGCGCACCTCCCCAAACGGACGAGGCGTTTATACTTGACGCGCTCGCCGTTGTACTATTCTTTGAAACGACAGGGGGCGACTCGAGTAATTGTCCTCTAAAGCATCAGGAATCAGCGGTGAGAAGAAGAAAGCTATACACACGTGACAATGTTTATTTTAGTACACCACCACCAATACCACACTACAAAAAGAATTGTGTAAAACCCAGTAAACCCCGAGATTATTACTCGTGACAATAAAACAAAATATATGGATATGAGATGTGTATACAACATAACTAAATTAACGATCTCCTACATATTTTCTAATTTCACTAACATTTTATTAAGTTTAGTGAACATTTTTATTAAACATGGACCTTTATGTTCATTAAAAAATACTTTGTATGCTATTGTATGCTCATTTTTTAAATGTAAGCAACTCATTTAGACGTGCAAACTGGGTGCCGGTGTGGTGAGAAGTTCGAGCTCGGCCAGATTCGGCTCGAAGTCGTTCATCTTCGGATGCGGTGCCGCGCGCGTTGTTACAAAAAATGTCGCGCACACCGCCAGGCGAAATTGGGTCTTGCGAACCCAACGCGCACGACCGCCCACACCACAATGACGTCATTTTTGCCGCGCGCACCTTCGCGCTCGTGCGGACGCGTCGAGTATAAACCAGGCTTAAGAGATCCAGACCAGTAAAGAAAGCATTTGAATTTCAAATGCTTTTTGAATTCGCCACTGAAGTAATAACATCGCTGTGAGATCTAGTGAGAAACATGCACATTTCTCTGTTATTAACGGATCAAACAGCGCTGACGTGGAAACCAGTAAGAAACATCGTGCCATGAATGAACATTCAGATCTGCAACATTCACCGTGGAATGGATTTGCAGTAGTAACACTAACTGCAAGGTATGGAAGTTTGTCAGGAATAGTGGGCTATAATGCTTTCAAGTAACATTACGTCGGTTTTATTTTGACATTATGAATACAATTGCTGCCCTCAAATGTTAATCTGAACTAAAATAAACCTTTGTTTATAACTAGCGTACTACTACAATATTACATTTCATTTGTCCAAGGAGCTGTTTTGTACGGTGGCCGAGAGAGCTCAACGCGCTGCAACTGAAGAAAACACATGCAAATAGAAAAAACACCCGCAAATTAAGAAAACATCTTCATCAGTTTCACAACACATGTGTGCCCCAAATACTCACAACACAGCCAAATACAGAAACGCGCTGCAAAAGTTCACAACACAAACAAATACAGAAACGCGCTGCAAATAGGACAGAACACAGCGGAAATGTTTCCGGGGAACCCAATAAGTGACGGACGGACGATTGGGGCGTGCTTATTGCTCGTGAGCTTTACCTATGCCTTACTCTCTTAAAAGGGCAGACGGCAGAGCCCTTGAATTGGGCACTTTGGAGGGAGCGGGGCACTTGTGTGCCATTATGTTGATGAAGGGAGCAACGAAAGACAACGTAATTTCCTCATTATTTTCACCTGGGACGTTCCCATGACAACGCAGCGCGTGTCCATCAGCTGAATAGCTGTTCTTACCAGAAATATAGGCTAGTATTATTGCTGTTAACATAACTGTTGCAAATAAATATACATTTTATACAACAAAGTTTTTAAAATATGCGTTATATCTGTGTGTGAGTGTCTCAACTTTAAAACTTGCCGTCTCATATTTGGACCCTAGCTGCATTCTAACATTTCTTACGAAACTTATTTTAACATAACATGACAAAATGTGTTCAATGTAACTGATGAATAGATTAATGTATTTCCCTCATGTTCTTTTTCTCTATCTTTATTTATTTATTTATTTATTTATTTTAGTCTTCAGCTCATTGTTCTTTTTAGTATTCTTATGACATTGAACATATTGTAAATACATTTTGTATATTGTATACAAAGTTGTATGTCATAAACGTGTCATCTCTGTATGTTTTGCAAAACAAATTAATAATAATAAAAGTAGACAGCTGTAAGCATAGACATAATAAATACATAGACGCCCTATTGGCCACTTTGGAACGTTGCTGCGATACGTCAACGCGTCCGCCATTTTGCGGAGGGCAAGACTGCGCTGTAATCAAATGCAAGTAAACAGGTGAGCTGCGGTTTTTCTGTATAAAACCCCCCAAAAAATTACATTTATCAACCGATTTCGGTGGTTTGTATGTGGTGTACAAAAAAGTTCCATCTGTAGTTATTTAAAATCTCGATCGTTAGACTTATAAATTTTTATTTTTTTTTTAATAAGGAATGGCCAAAGCTCAGGGTTGTCATGTATTTGGCTTTTCATTCTTGGATAAGAATTGTGAACACCCCCATACTGAGATATAATTTAATTTTCACATTAAATTAAATAAAGTTTTCTTATTGTGGGAAAAGCATATTCTGTCATTGACCCGATTTTAGCAATAACAAAGATAACTGATGGATCCTTTATGGTAATACATATGATATGGTACAACTACAGTGCGATAAAAATAGTAAATATAAGATAAAGTGAGAGGTAGGCTAATTGTAAATAGTTTAGTCAAAATAAACAAACAGTATACAGCAAATAAAATAGTAATAAAGTATAATTATATAATATCATAAGTACTAATATAATAATAATAATAATAATATATTGATAATAGCATATAGTTTATGTATAATACTATAATAATAGCAATAGAATATGAAATATCAATTACAGAATATAGACAATAAAAAATAATAAGTTAAATAGTTACTATGAATAGTCAAATAATTTAACAGCATAACTATAATAGATTGATAATCGCAAGTGGTATATTATTATAATAACAATAATAAATAATGTAAATTTATACATTTTAAAATATTATTACATAGGCTATATAAAATAAAATGACGCAACCCTGTCTCTTTTTGTTAAATTTCAGTTTTTAAAAGGTATAAGAAGCTATACAAGTCAAGAAATAAAGTAAACGATTCAGTCAAACATACAGCGGGCTACACCGTTAAAGTCAAATAGCCTAAATATATAAAGTTATGAAACTTCACTTTGCCCTCAGCCAAAACAATCTGCCAAGGAACAAATAATAGATTAATGAAACCAAAGATCGCCCGTTAGATAAACACAAGACGAATTATTCTCACTAGACTAAAGACATCAGATCCAGCGGCGAACGTCAGAAGCACTATAGCCGAGGCAAGGCTGTTCTCGGCGGGGTACATGAGCGCTGAGCGCCCGGTGATCGCTGGCTCTCACAACTCCGAAACCGCCAGATAACATTTTTAAAAAGGCGCTCTCTTTATAAATAAACCACAGATTTGAGCTTTAAACAACTACATTGTCGACTGAAAAACTCTTAAAACTACATTTCGTGACACAATAACAGTAGTATCTTTAAATTTCGCGGCCTTTCTCCTCTGAAAATAAAAATAGTAAATGAAATACAACCAGGAACAAATTTTCAGTTTTGTTTGTGAAAGGTAATTCCCTGAGACCTGTTTTCAATTGTGTGGCGATTTGTAAAGCCCCAAGCAGCACACGAAATAGCCATTTTTCTCAATTCTCGTTATGAGAGGTATGGGAAAGTTGCCCTCCGCAGTATGGCGGCGCCGTTGACGTACGATCCAGCGGCCAATAGGGCGTCTATGTATTTATTATGTCTATGGCTGTAAGCACCATATCTATGGTAAGCACGTCCCAGCCGGGTCCGTCACTTATTGGGTTCCCCAGAAACATTTCCGTTGTGTTCTGTCCTATTTGCAGCGCGTTTCTGTATTTGTTTGTGTTGTGAACTTTTGCAGCGCGTTTCTGTATTTGGTTGTGTTGTGAGTATTTGGAGCACACATGTGTTGTGAAACTGATGAAGATGTTTTCTTAATTTGCAGGTGTTTTTCTATTTGCATGTGTTTTCTTCAGTTGCAGCGCGTTGGGCTCTCTCGGCCACCGTAGTTTTGTTTGATATGCTCATAAGAAGAGTCAAGTATAGCTCCATTATTGCTCAGTAAAAAAAAAAAAAAAAAAAAATCATACTTTATGATGTTAGTTTTAATAAATAAAACAATAATTAAAAAAATTAGTTCAAGGAAATTTCTCTGGCATTTATTTATTTTTGCTGTAAGGAAAACGTACCGAACCGAACCGTACCGAACCGTGACACAAGTGTATCGTATCGAACCGTGAATTTTGTGAACCGGTACACCCCTAGTTTTAATAGATTATTCTGTGCGCTGTCAAGTCCAGGGCCTGTAATAAAGTGACAACGGCTCATTGACTTTTAATAGGAAGTGGTTTGAGCTAGTTAATAAGTTAATAATGATAACAAGACTGTTCATCATGGTGATTTGTTACAGACTTGCAACAGACAGTTTTTGAATCAGACAGTGAATGACAGAGGTCGACTGAGCGCATGCGATGACCTGCGTCTGTCTTTGAAGAGGGGTGTGCGATATGACGATTTTTGATCGTGGACGATTAAAATGTCTCCACGATCTGCTTTTGAAGAAATATAGTAGAATCGTGCATTATATCTGTTCTGGCGCCTCTGTCCCAACATACTGAACAACGCGACATATATTCACATCAAATGCTAACGCAGCGGAACGGGACACTGCAGCTCACAAAAGTTCATAATTTGCATGTGCTTTAATGCCTTGTCGGTTAAACATTTAATTCGCGTGCTGATGCGCTGCTCTAAAGGCCAATTTATACTTCTGCGTCGAGTGTACGCCGTAGTGTACGTCGTAGGCTACGCACGTAGGCGACGCCGTCGTGAGCATTTATACTTCTGCGTATGTCTGTTTTGCTCTGCAGTTACACCACCGAAACGCTAGTTGACGCGAACGGGTTCCACTGTGTTTACATTCCTCAATCCTCGCGGGCTTCTACGAACAATGGCGACTGAAAGAGAGCGGATCATGTTGGAGCTGGAGCTTATCGAGGTCCAAAAACTGTTAATTTTAGTTAAATTACTAAAACTAAAAGGCAGAAACGAGAGAAGGCGTCGGAGGAGATGGTACGTGCGACCCGTGAACCGGTTGAGACAGAAAGAGGGTGAATTTTCTGTGCTTGTCCTACCACTGAGAGACATGGACGAGGAAATGCACTTCAGATATTTCCGAATGTCGGCCGGTAGATTCGACGATTTAGTTCGCCGTGTGCAGCCATTTATCATACATCAGTCTACACACAGTATGGCTGTAGACATTAGGCAGAGACTGGCAATCACGCTTCGAATTTTAGCTTCAGGTGGAAGCCAACAGGCTGTAGCAGCTAGCTACAAACTGTCTTCAAGCACTGTGTCTTCCGAGGTATGTAAAGCTTTGTGGAAAGCACTGCAGCCAGAGTTTCTTCCCTGCCCATCAGTCGCCCAATGGGAAAATATTGCTGCTGATTTTTGGCGACTGTGGAACTTTCCAAACTGTGTTGGAAGCGTAGACGGAAAGCATGTGAACATAAAAGCACCACCGCACGCAGGGAGCGACTACTACAATTACAAGGGCGCACACTCCATAGTTCTGATGGCTACCTGTGACGCCAGATATCGCTTCACCATGGTGGATGTGGGGGGATACGGAAGGGAAAGAGACGGTGGTGTATTCAAGGACAGCCGATTTGGTTCTAGGCTTCTTGAACACAACCTGAACCTGCCTCCACCAGCCAATCTTCCTGGAACAGGAGTCAAAATCCCACATGTTATCATTGGTGATGCTCCATTCCCTCTACACAACAACCTCATGCGCCCCTTTCCAGGTATGTCACAGACATAATTTATTTAATATAATCGTTATTCGTGTATATGGGGTGAATTCAGGTTGAGTGGGATACTTTTTGCATTGAGAACTTGTCAGTCAACCTGAATACACGCAAATATACTCAACACAGACATACACACACACACACACACACATATATATATATATATATATGTATATATATTATGTGTGTGTATGTGTGTGTGTGTGTTGAGTATATATATGCGTGTATTCAGGTATATGTGTGTGTGTGTGTATGTATGTGTATAAAATATGTATATATATATAAAAAATAACTGATCACAGCTACGTTGGCACTCAATGATTACCTATCAATTAATACTGTTTTGCTTTGCTACATAGGGACGAACCTGCCCATGGATAAGCAGACCTACAACTGCCGTCACTCCAGAGCCAGACGGGTGATTGAGAATGCATTTGGCATTTTGGTTGCAAGGTGGCGAATCCTTGGACGACCTCTAGAATGTCTGCCAGACAAAGCAGTAGACATTGTGAAAGCATGTTCGGCTTTACACAACTTCCTGGCCTACACAGATGAGGTCAGCACACCTGTTAGCAGATACATCCCTGCTAATTTCACAGACACTGACACTACAGGGTCACCTCAGCTGGGGGAGTGGCGCAGAGTGGTGTCAGGGGACACAAATCTTTTAGAACCACTCGATCCACGTCACCTTTCAAGAGCCCGCTCCACCAGAGCTGCAGTTGGTGTCCGGAATGACCTGACTGCCTTCTTTCAGTCACTCCACGGAATTGTGCCATGGCAAAACAACATTGTGTGTCGTGGTCAACTTGGTGTGTAAATTGTATTGGTGTAAAATATAATGCACCAATAAATGACATGAAACCATTTAAATAAAGTCCAGTTTTAAAGTCACGTCATTGTTACTTTATTTACATTAACCTGCACAATACAATCTGAAAACAGCAGGGATAGATTTTTTTATTTTTAAGTTTTGAACTATACATACAAATGGTCGAACTATGTATAAGATAATGCATCATGTAAAGGTGCAATGGTCTATAATTGTTTATATTAAATAGATGCAAAAGAGCAAACTATACAAATAAATTAACTGTAAGATCTTAATTTACTGTAACCTGAACCATAAAATATGCATACAGCAGGAACCAACATAATTGGTTCAAACTATATACACAAATTGTTTAATGTAAAAGATAGTAAAAAACAGGTGCAATGGTCTTGAATTGTATATTAAAAATAGATGCAAAGGAGCAAACACAGACACATGTGCAAACTATATGTTAATGTTTATTTGCAATAACCTTCACACATTTTTGGAAACAGCAGTATTTTTTTAAATAAAAAGTGCAAACTATATACAAATATGGGCATGATAGTGCAATGATCTACAATTATTACCAAAAATAGATGCAAAAGAGAAACTTCACAAATGATGCAAACTACCGTATAACCTGCATGAATTGGTGTGAACAGACAATAAATAAAAAAGCTAAAGTGCATACTATATACAAAAATGTGCAAACTATATACAAAAAAAAACTAAAAAAAGCAAAAGTGCAAACTGCAGATACAGTGCATTTCTATATGCGCAGAATTAAAAGGTTGAACGTTGTCAAAGTAGGCACAATTGTTTATTTTTTTTGCTGCCACTCAAAAAGTATCTTCGACACGTCGAACATTGCCTGCGCTCTGTGGTCCTCTGGCACCCTCCGCAGCATATCTGCAACAGTTTGTCCAAACCGGTCGCTCTCATCATTGCCTTGACACAGTCTCTGTTGCAGCTCCACCCGCCGTTCCTCCAACTGAGCCTCCAACCGAGCAACCTGCACTTGGACCCAGTCATCTTTTTCTTTTCTCTTCCTTTTTTGTGCCATTCTTGGACTGGGGGACGGAAGAGATGACTGCGGGGACGGAAGAGATGACTGCGGGGACGGAAGAGATGACTGCGAGGACGGAAGAGATGGCTGCGGGGACGGAAGAGATGACTGCGGGGACGGAAGAGATGACTGCGGGGACGGAGGAGATGACTGCGGGGACGGAGGAGATGACTGCGGGGACGGAGGAGATGACTGCGGGGACGGAGGAGATGACTGCGGGGACGGAAGAGATGACTGCGGGGACGGAAGAGATGACTGCGGGGACGGAAGAGATGACTGCGGGGACGGAAGAGATGGCTGCGGGGACGGAGGAGATGACTGCGGGGACGGAGGAGATGACTGCGGGGACGGAGGAGATGACTGCGGGGACGGAAGAGATGGCTGCGGGGACGGAGGAGATGACTGCGGGGACGGAAGAGATGGCTGCGGGGACGGAAGAGATGGCTGCGGGGACGGAAGAGATGACTTCGGGGACGGAGGAGATGACTGCGGGGACGGAGGAGATGGCTGCGGGGACGGAGGAGATGACTGCGGGGACGGAGGAGATGACTGCGGGGACGGAGGAGATGACTGCGGGGACGGAAGAGATGGCTGCGGGGACGGAGGAGATGGCTGCGGGGACGGAGGAGATGGCTGCGGGGACGGAGGAGATGGCTGCGGGGACGGAAGAGATGACTGCGGGGACGGAAGAGATGACTGCGGGGACGGAGGAGATGGCTGCGGGGACGGAGGAGATGGCTGCGGGGACGGAGGAGATGGCTGCGGGGACGGAGGAGATGACTGCGGGGACGGAGGAGATGACTGCGGGGACGGAGGAGATGACTGCGGGGACGGAGGAGATGACTGCGGGGACGGAAGAGATGGCTGCGGGGACGGAAGAGATGACTGCGGGGACGGAGGAGATGGCTGCGGGGACGGAGGAGATGGCTGCGGGGACGGAGGAGATGACTGCGGGGACGGAAGAGATGACTGCGGGGACGGAAGAGATGGCTGCGGGGACGGAGGAGATGACTGCGGGGACGGAGGAGATGGCTGCGGGGACGGAGGAGATGACTGCGGGGACGGAAGAGATGACTGCGGGGACGGAAGAGATGGCTGCGGGGACGGAAGAGATGACTGCGGGGACGGAGGAGATGACTGCGGGGACGGAGGAGATGACTGCGGGGACGGAGGAGATGACTGCGGGGACGGAAGAGATGGCTGCGGGGACGGAAGAGATGACTGCGGGGACGGAGGAGATGACTGCGGGGACGGAGGAGATGGCTGCGGGGACGGAGGAGATGACTGCGGGGACGGAGGAGATGACTGCGGGGACGGAGGAGATGACTGCGGGGACGGAGGAGATGACTGCGGGGACGGAGGAGATGACTGCGGGGACGGAAGAGATGACTGCGGGGACGGAAGAGATGGCTGCGGGGACGGAAGAGATGACTGCGGGGACGGAGGAGATGGCTGCGGGGACGGAGGAGATGGCTGCGGGGACGGAGGAGATGGCTGCGGGGACGGAGGAGATGGCTGCGGGGACGGAGGAGATGGCTGCGGGGACGGAGGAGATGACTGCGGGGACGGAGGAGATGACTGCGGGGACGGAGGAGATGACTGCGGGGACGGAGGAGATGGCTGCGGGGACGGAAGAGATGGCTGCGGGGACGGAGGAGATGGCTGCGGGGACGGAGGAGATGACTGCGGGGACGGAGGAGATGACTGCGGGGACGGAGGAGATGGCTGCGGGGACGGAAGAGATGACTGCGGGGACGGAAGAGATGACTGCGGGGACGGAAGAGATGGCTGCGGGGACGGAAGAGATGGCTGCGGGGACGGAAGAGATGACTGCGGGGACGGAAGAGATGACTGCGGGGACGGAAGAGATGGCTGCGGGGACGGAGGAGATGACTGCGGGGACGGAAGAGATGACTGCGGGGACGGAGGAGATGACTGCGGGGACGGAAGAGATGACTGCGGGGACGGAGGAGATGACTGCGGGGACGGAAGAGATGACTGCGGGGACGGAAGAGATGGCTGCGGGGACGGAGGAGATGACTGCGGGGACGGAAGAGATGACTGCGGGGACGGAAGAGATGACTGCGGGGACGGAGGAGATGACTGCGGGGACGGAAGAGATGACTGCGGGGACGGAAGAGATGGCTGCGGGGACGGAGGAGATGACTGCGGGGACGGAAGAGATGACTGCGGGGACGGAAGAGATGGCTGCGGGGACGGAGGAGATGACTGCGGGGACGGAAGAGATGGCTGGTGATGGGGGCTACCACTTGGTAATTGGTCATCATCGCTGTTGGCTGGAGGTCTCACATCCGCTGAACCAGTGGAGTTTGAGCTGGAATCAGTCCCATCCTGTGATTATGAAAGAAATAGCAAATAGTATAAGTTAGTCTTTTATATATAAAAGATGATGCATTCATTGTTAGTTCATAGATAGATAGAGCTATAATAACTGCATATTCATACATTGCAAATGCTAAATTGTTGCATTTGTATTTTCTGTAAGCCAAATAAAATTACAATCTATTATATTATATAAATACAACCCATTACATATAATTACAACCTATTACACATGCTTTTTGACTCACAGGTATATTATTTTTGCAAAAAATCAATACCCCATGTGGTAGCATTGCTAGTTAAGTTAGCTAACCGAAACACAATAGACGTACATAAAAGGACGTGCATTATTTACCTTATCGTCAAAGTTTGACTCCGTAAGCCGATGTTTGACATGAGGTGCCAGCCAAGATAGGAATAAATAAAACGCTGGGACTTTTTTTCCTCCTGGATCCCCGCTCCTTGTGGCGAGTTTTTTACGGAGACGAACGTACTTGTCTCGAGAGTTCTTCCATCTCTTTGTAGTGTTTTGAGTTTTGTGAACATTCCAGCAAACTTTGTCCTCCCTCCCAGATATATATAAAATCTATTTCTATTTTATTTTTGTGTTTCTGTGCACATGTTGCTGTTCATATCTTATACAGAATCTAGGAAAAATGTACGTTTTTGTTTTAAAATGCTGTATTAAGTTTTATAGTTGAGTGACGTCATTTCCACTGCCGAGTCATCCAATCGCGTCTCGCTCAATGCTCAGAACAGCTTTGGATTTGAGCGAGACAGGTAGGCTATGTTATAAATGAGCTCTGAAGTAAAGTGTTTAAATTTAAGAAATTAAGTAAAAATGTCGACCAATATCGGTGGATGACGTGTTTTAATGATGGACTGAGTCACTTACGCCGCCTTCACACTGGCAGTTGAAATCAGCTCCGATACGGCAGCGAAACGACCGGAAGTCATTCATTTCCTATGGAGATTCGCAGACCGCATGCGAATGGGTCCGAAGCGGGTGCGAACGAGTGCGGTGCGAAAAAAATCGTGTCCGTTGGCCATCCGGATGCGTTCAAAAAATTGAACTCTTGCGAAAGGCTACGGACGGTTCCTATCCGACAATTACAGCGGAAGTTAAGCGTTGCTATGGTACTGATAAACAAACCTGAATTCTTAACTTTTAATAAAATAAATAATGATTTTATAACGATAAGTTGTCATGTCATTTTTTTATTTTCATGATTTTCTAACGTTATTAGGGCAGTTAATACAGTTAAAAGCCCTATACTACTATATCACATTTAGCCGACCTGACATGTCAACGTCCTGGGGAACTTTCCTTCACGCAGCAGCCTGTCTCTAATAACCCCCTCAACAGAGAGATCATACAGAATTGTAAATTGACACTGACAAAATCAACCGTTAATCTCTCCGCCATTTTTGTTCTACTCGCTTCCGACGCTTTTCACCGTTGTGTACGACGTCCGCTGGGGGCGTATTGCGTATTACGGAGCTGATTTCAACTGCCAGTGTGAAGGCGGCGTCAGTGTGCTGGAATACTAATATTTTTGTGCATATTCTGAGTTTTGTGTTAATTAGCTCTTAATATGTTGGTTCAAATTGCCGCCCGCACGCCATTTTGAACGGCGGGTTTCTAAATAATATATTTCATAAATATTACTAAAAAGGGTGGATTACTTTCATAGAATATCATGCAGTTACCTTTGTCGAAGTATATTGTCTTTATCTGTCTAGTATTGTGTGCTGTGTACTTGAAATAGTTTAGAGCAGATGCAGTTACAGTGTTAATGGGGCAGGGGTTCACTTTTCTATCTTTTCACACTCCTCACAGAGACCACAGAACTGAGAGTGTGTTGAGTGTATTAATCCCTGTCCTGTCTTTAATAAACTGCAGGTATGTAATATTGCATATATGTAATATTACATAATAATATGTACTTTCAAAGTATCAAATATATACATTGAACATTATTATATGCATTTATTATATATATATATATATATATATTGTCTTGATTTGAATATGTGTCTGAGATGTGTTATATGTAATTTGTGATGTATGTTATGAAAGAAAAACAAAAAGAGTATTTTGTTAATGCTTTATTAGTAAATGCTGAGAACAGCTTTGGATTTGAGCGAGACAGAGACCACAGAACTGAGAGTGTGTTGAGTGTATTAATGCCTGTCCTGTCTTTAATAAACTGCAGTGATCCCCCGAAGAGCCTGGTGTCGGTGGTTCTTTTGTGGTGCTGGGTGAAATCCGCTACATCTTCATGCACTCCGCTACATCTAAACCGACGTTGGAGGAAATCTCCCTCCACGAATTCGCTGCCATCTGGCAGTCTTTGTAATCTCCTGAAGAGGAGTCATACAGATGGCTGTATTTCCTCACTTCTTCTATTAATCGCTCGGTCACTTGGTCCATTTCCATGTTGGCTCTTCACTGAATTTCGGAATTTAAAAATGGCGGGCGGTCCAGAGTGCAGAAGATCATTCCGGAAATGCGTAGGAGGAAACGTGATACTACCAGGCCGACCAATCACAGATCTTGCGGTCCGCGACGTCGCGACGCGTAGTTACATTTTTGAGGAGGTGCGCATCAGGGTACGACGTATGGTACACGTCAATGCGTATGCTACGCCGTACTTACTACGCGCACCCGACGCAGAAGTATAAATTGGCCTTAACGTGTGCGTTCCTCAGCGCGTACATGTAAAGCTCACACAGGCACTATAGCCTGTCTACCAGCACCTGGATACTGGTCTAAGTTATCTTTCCAGTCTTATAGTGCTAACAGTGGCGGCTGGTGCTAAAAAATTTTGGGGGGGCACAACAAACTGAATTTTTAATTCAGGACTGAATGTAGGCTTATTGTTAAATAACAATTTAACAGTGATAATAATGTAGCTATCATTAGCCTAAAGTTTAGCTAAAACTTCAGCCGGTAGGGTAGCCAATTGCCAAATAAATCTGATTTTTTGGGCTAAATGGCGATGTATGGTATAATCTGAGTATTTAATTATTATTTTTCTATTTGAATAAAAAAAACCTGTAGCCTATTTAATTAAAAAAAAAAAAATAATATCCTGATCGATATTGTCCTACAAACAATGTTCAAATTGAAGGTTATAAAAACAAACATAGTGTTGCTGTCTATCTGCAGTCTATCCAAAAAGGGGTCAAATCACATTACATTCTAACATTGCAACATTACAGCAACAAAATAATGCTTTTTAAAGAAGTAGTTAAATTTACTAAACCAAAAAAAAAAAAAAAGCTAATATCATAAAATACACATGTAGGTTTGAATTTCTCTAGCACATTTATGTTCACCAACAACAACAAATATTCAACAACAAATGTTTTAGTTAAATATATTTATAATTTAATGCTAATGTATATTTTAGTCAGAATAATTGCGCTCCTATTCATTGCGCTCCGTCTGTTCGGCGCGCATGCACGCGGGGGCGCTCGTTCACGGAAGTATAGCTTGCAGAAAGCTCGCCCACTCATGACAGCAAACTGGACTTTCTAACATTTACAGATGGAGAATATGTCCGTGAAATGTAAGTTATGCATTGAGGAAATTATTGGATGTCACTTCAGCTTATGGCTAAATACTATTAGAGGTACATTTGTTTCCACCAATCGCTGCACAAGTTAAGGTTACGTATGATGACGTCAACACGTTAGTGCGAGCCCTCCCGGAACCCATAGAGAATGCATTGCAGTGCCTGCAGTTCGAAAAAAAAAATCTTTGAATGTAAGTCTATGGGAACACTCTGGGCGATTCTCAGCCAGAGTGAAATCGCCCAAAAAGAGGCGGTACTCCACAGAACGTGACTCGGCGCTGATTGGACTATATCCAGAGGCAGAACAACAGTGAGTGGCTGCTAGCGTAACTCTGTGGTTGAATGAGATAGTGATTGAAAAAGTCCCTTTCACACTTTAGTGGTGCGTCGCCCGATCGCCCTAATGAAGAAACCGCCGCTGAGTGCTAATACTGTTAAATACACACAAGGTTTACATAAAGTCGGTTGTGTCTAAAGTGAAAGCAAACAGAGAAAATTGAGAGTAAATCTGCTTGTCAAATGCATGTATATTAGACGCGCCGCTCTTAAAGAGACAGTAGCAATAGTAAACACGCTGCCACTTGTCCTTAAAGGGATAGTTCACCCAAAAATAAAAATTCTCTCATTATTTACGCACTCTAATGTTGTTCCAAACCTGTATTAGTTTCCTTCTAATATTCTTCTAATATTAATATTTTGAAGAATGTAGCTGGTCCCCATCGAATCCCATAGAAGAAAAATATACTATGGAAGTCACTGGGTGGCGTCACTGGGTGGCGTCACTGGGTTGGCGAAAATGCTGGCGTTATTTTGTCACTTATTGGGAGCAGTCGGGTCTTTTTTTCTTTTTCTTTTTTTTTTTAACAGATCAGGCTTTGGTCGGACTCAGCTCATTTAGCTTCTCTCCTTTCATCGTGCCCATAATATACGTGCAGAGCGCAGACTACTGTATGAAATATTGTTATATTGAGGATATTATAAATATGCAACACAACATGCGATCACGCGAGTGCAATGCATTAGGTGACAGTTGACCATGCAGAGCATCAGGGAGAAGTTGGAGTGTGGGGAGTTACCGAAAGTTCCCAATACTTCAGGAAAAGCTGCATTTAGAAAGAGTTTTGATTTGATGACCGAGCCTGAAGCCTTCCACAGTGGATGCTGTTCTTCTTCTTCACAACACTCGCGAGTAAACAGCGAATGAGCCTATATACTCAGTTCAATGGATGTTTTTTTTCTTTATTATATTTTTATTATTATTTAACGTTAGCCAGTTGGCGAAGAGTTCTTTGAAAAGTTCTTCAATAAAGTTACTTGACATCAAAAAAGGTCGGTTGTAAATCTTTATTTACTGCTGGATAACATTTGGCTATATGATATTCTCTACTGCATGCTTATGCTTCTCTGTAATGCACAGTCTGCATTAATATTTGTGGGTATGACTGTAGTTATGGTAGTTATGTTTGAGGCCTATAATCAAATTTTACCTAGTATGTGTGTGTATGTGTGTGCGTCTTGTGTGTGCATCTAGCAGAGAGAGCTCAAAGTGATATTGATGTTGGTCTCGGGTTGGGTTCGGGCTGAAAAACTGCAGACGTTTTTGGGCTGGGGCCGGATTAGGGCTTGAACACCATGGGCCAGGTCTCGGTTAGGGCTGGATGTTTTGCCCCGTGCAGGGCTCTAGGCAGTATGCTAGCTGGAGCCGTTTACCTCCACTCTTTGTGCTAAGCTAGGCTAGCGGTGTGTGCGTCAGACAGAGTTACGGAGATGAGAAGGGTATGTATACTATGGACTTATCTAACTCTGGGGGATACGGGGAATAAGATAAAGTCCCAAAAAGTCGGCATGACAAATATTTTTATCTTCGCCCCTGTCTGCCATTCTTTTTTATTGCATTTTGTTACCTAAGGCTTTGTTTTTAAAATATGGACATTAGTTTCGCTGTAATGCTCAGTCACAAAATAGTAAAACCAACATTAAAAAGAATCGTGAATTTCCTGAAAAAAAATCGTGATATGATATTTTTGCCATATTGCCCAACCCTACTTTGAGGTCAAGTCATATATATTTGTTAAAAAGGTTGCCGTGTCAAAGGAAAGCAAAATATTGTATCGCCCTTTTAACGTTAAAGGGTATTTACCATAAATGGCGCCAGCGTATTCCACAGCGCGAGGACGCCGCGGGAAAATAAATCAGCGAGTCACGCACTGAATCAATGCCATTGGTCTCTATTACGTGAAGCTTCAGCGTTACCCATGCGACGCATTGCTGGTCAGCTGAGCCTTGAAGTAGAGCTTGTTGTGGAAATTCTTTCTCAACTTTAAATACCGTAATAATTGGAAGACAGCTGGAGATTTCAAAAGTTATAAAGATCTTTATTTCTTGCAAGAAAGGCAGTTCACACATATCAGTCAGAGTCTGATATGGAAGGGCCCCGACTTCTCCTTTTTGCCCAGCTTATATACACAAAACTCATCACACTTAGTCTAACACCCCATGGTTATACGCACACCCTTACACACATATGTGTCATTAAAGGAACTGATTATAGATTTTCCAAATGCAACACCTTTGCTCTTAGTGCAAGCCAGCTTATCTGTATTTAGAAAGAACAAACTGTCCTTTATGCAAATGTCATTTTGACCTCGTTCTTCAGCAGTAAGGAAGAAGATGATATGCAACTTGCAGTTTCTTTAACAACATATATGGTATAGGCTGGCTAGAGTAAATATTTCCACAACATGTATTGTATTATGCTGGCTGGAATAAAAATTTCTATCACAAGCTTAAAGCTAAAAATAAATAACACCGTGTTTCATCACAGCTATCTTTTAACGAATCAGCGTTGTTGAGCGTGTTTGCTGAATGAACGGTTTAATGACTCAAAGACAGTCCGTTGCCATAACAATGTGACTGCGCACTGAGTGACAGCCTTTCAATGCGCAGAGACGCTGTTTAGTTCTGGTTACATCGTTAGAGAAAATATCCTTGATTTTTGTGCATGCTATACACATCGTAACATTTATTTAGCAACACATAAATAAACGATAAATATGTCAATGGTGATAATACTGCATGTTGCGCTATTGAGCCACTCAAAATTACCGCATGGGAAATTCCTTCACGAGACAGCCCTACATTCTATAACCCAAATGTACAAAAAGAAACGTAATCAGTAGTGTTGTTTTTGGCGGCCTGGTTTATTTTTATTTTTAGTCTAGTCTTTGTGTCAAGCTGTCATTTTAGTTTTTATTAGTTTTAGTCACGTTCATACTCTTTTTAGTCTAGTCAAGTTTCAGTCAACTAAAAGTATGAGCATTTTAGTCTCAAGTCAGAATTATCCATGACTCTTTTCGTCTAGTTTTAGTTGTTGAAAACTGATGACATTTAGTCTAGTTTTAGTCAATGAAAATTGTATTTTAGTCTCTTTTTAGTAATGCAATTCTATTTAACCCAGTCAATATAGTGTACCACTATGGAAAAATAGCAAAAATAGTGAACAGAAAAGTAACACCCGTCTCATTCGTGGAGGCTGAAAAACAAGTTCTTTGTGACATCCAGGGGCGGCGCTAGGGCTGGGCTAAGGGGGCTTAAGCCCCGAATGTTTTTAGTAAAGCCCCGAATAATTTGTTACCTTGTCTTTCTCATAGTGCAAAACAATTCATCAGAAAAACAAATGTGAATAAGATTAGCCTACAGCAGCCGCGATTACCTAATCATGAAAAGTGCATATTACAGTTTTATTTATTTTTCCCTTTGCATTAAAGGTACTTACGACGTGCTTTTGCAGCGTTGAGCATTGTAGCCAATCACAGACATGTCTGTTGAATGCATCGGCCAATCAGAGGCGTTTAAATGAGTGGCTGTGCTGAAGATGTATTTTGCGCGAGCTCACCGAGTTCGACACTTTCGCAAACCTGTCATTATTATTGGCAATAAACTTAAGATACAAATAAGAGATTCACTGCAATGTATTTTATATTCTTGATGCCGCTCTGATGCACTACATTACGCACCGCTCTGTTAGTTAGGATGACTAAAAGTTCAGCGGTCTAGCTCATCAATGTCAAAATGTGAAGTGGACGAATGTCTGGTAAAATGTAAGTAGCCTAGATAAACATTATGTTTATCTAGGCTACTTACATTTTACCAGACATTCGTCCACAAAACATTTAATATTTGACTGTTCTACAATAAAAATGTCCAACTACCGACAGTACCCGGGGACGCAAATTAGTCAACTTTTTTTATTTAAATATCAAAAATATTTAAAATAATCTAATTTAATACAGTTATAATTTTTCAATGTAAATTATTTAATTTGATTGGTAACAGCATAATGTCTTATTATTTTAATTGAATATATTGATCAAATTTAAGAATTTGAAATGAAAGATGGAGCAAACATTTAATAAAACAAAACCTTATAAAAAATATTCTGAGTGTTTTCAAACAGTGATGTAATGAAACATTGACAATGTAAGTTTGAAGGGAGTAAAGCCTCTGTTTATGCTATTAAGGAAATGTAATTTTGCCAAAAGAAGAACTTTTATTTTAAACAAATGTTCATTTTTAATTAGCCAACTTCAGTGTGATATGTTACCATATTATCATGCTTAACACTGAGAATTTGAATAATTGTAATGTGATCAGATGCAGATATCAAAGAATATGGGCGGTTTGCGGGTGGATTATTTATTTTTAACAGTGGATTCGGGTGACTCAGAGTGCACCAGATTAATGAATTTATCTTTAAAATGTACCAAAATTTCTTCCGGGGGGGCATGCCCCCGGACCACCCTAGAGGTACCGAGCTCCACCCACAAAAATAATGTTGAGACACATTAGGCTATATGTTGATCTATGAATAATAACATTTAATTACCTTATTATTAAAATACATTATTAGGATTTTACCACCTCCGTCTCATTTTGAGCCAGGAAATACCCTGTCATACAATAAGCTGTCATAATTTGTCTTTATTCCCATAGATCGCTTTTATAAATAATTAATTCATTCCTTTATATAAAAATACCCAATTTTAGTTTGGGCTAAAGCCCCGAATACCCACTGACCTTAGAACCGCCCCTGGTGACATCCAAGATTTATTATATTAATTTAAATGCAAAAGAAAAGGCATGAGAGTTGGCCGTTTTTGTCAATTTTAAGTTTTAATTTAAAATGTTTGTGATTTTAATATAACTACACGGCTAAATATTTTACCACCTGCTTTTAAATCTAGATAGAAGTAGTGCATTGAATAATACGTTGTTTAAATTGTGCTTAAAAGTGAATTACGTCTATTAAAGAGTATGTGTGTACAAAGAGAATCGCAATGCTGACAAAAATTAAAAAAATTTTTAAATAAAAGTAGCTGATAACTTCTGGATTTGAAATAAAAATAGTGAGTATGTGTTTGTGGTGAAGCCGTGGATCAGTTACACACTGCAAACGCAGCACATGTGAAAGCACTATAGCGCGAGCTGCTCCTGCGCCGCGCACACACACACTGCACACGGAGTGTGTGTGAAAGCACTATAGCACGAGCTGCTCCTGTACCGCATACAGTGTGCACACGGAGTGTGTGTGAAACGGGCGTCAGACTTAACTTCGTTTGTCGTCATTTACGCCAACTCACCGCAGCTGCATCTGCTAAATAACATCGCGAGTGGGGCTTGAGGAAGCGACGTCGCCTGCGTCTGCGCAGTGAGACCTGATGCAGCCCCTGAAGTGAGACACGGGAAACAGAAATACTGCAAAATAATAATAATGATGCGACTAAACGAGACGAAATAACGTCGTAACATTTTGTCTCGTTTTGGTCAACGAAAATGAAGAGACATTTAGCATAGTTTTTATTTTGTTAAAGGAGAAGTTCACTTTTAAAATGAAAATTCTGTCATCATATAATCACCCTCATGTTGTTTTAAACCTGTATGAATTTCTTTCTTCTGGTGAACAGAAAAGAAGATATTTAGAAGAGTATCAGTAACCAGACAGTTTTTGGGTCCCATTGACTTCCATAGTAGGAAAAAATATACTATGGAAGTCAATGGGACCCAAAAACTGTCTGGTTACTGACATTCTTCTAAATATCTTCCTTTCTGTTCACCAGAAGAAAGAAATTCATACAGGTTTGAAACAACATGAGGGTGAGTAAATGATGACAGAATTTTCATTTTAAAAGTGAACTTCTCCTTTAACCACATTTAGTCTTGTTTTTATTCGTCAACAATATTTGCATTATACATGTGATTATAGTTATAATCACATGACCAGCATTTACATTGCGTCTCGTTTTCGTCACGTGATAAGGGTTTGTTGACGACGATATTTAGTCATAATTTTCGTTGACGAAAGCAACACTATACTTCACTCACGTTCCAATATCGACGGAAAAAAATCATCCTCTTCACACTCGCAAAAGTGTGCTTGAAAACATCACAGAGGAGCGGTGCTTACCGTGAATGGTACAAATTGTACTACTGAGTATTTAAAGCTGCCGTAGGCCACATTTTTTTGATCATATTCAGTGAAATTGACACTATGATCCGACAGAAAAACATAAATAAGGTGGTTTTAGAAAAAAACCCGAGCTTCTAACTCCACCTGGAGCGTGTTATTTGTTTTGCAAATATCCACCACTCCCGGATCATCGGGTCCAATCAGCGCAGGGGGGTGTGAGATCTGGCTGTCAATCACAGGTCGTGCACACGCCACAGATCCCCCCTGTGACGCGCACGTTACAATATCACATGCACACGCCTGAAGTTCGCCTGAAGATAGCATGAAGCGTGATGGCGGAGAGAAAATCTACTAACAAGCTTCAAGGCGTGGGCGCGATCGAACAGAGGAAACATAAAAACATACTCGGTTATGTAAGACATCATTCAAACTGCAAAGTGTTGTAAAACGTTGGAGGATATTTTGCAAATAATTTATTTAATATGTTTTGTGACAGTTTGTTTTCAGAAGTTTCAAAGAGTTAGTAAAAGAGTAAAGAAAAGTTAAAACTTTTTATTTAAGTATCTATTTTTTATTAAGTATTTATTTTGTATTAATACCTAACCTCATTGTATTAATTTATAATGTAACATTCTAGCGTGACATTTGTGTCAATAATCGTCAAGCACAGGTGACTCCGCGTGGTGGGAGGAGGCCCCCAAATCTAATTCTGCTTAGGGCCCCCAAAAGGCTCGGGCCGGCACTGCTCCTTAGGGTAGCATGTACAGAGTGAACAGCAGCGGTCCTAGTACTGAGCCTTGTGGTACGCCATACTGAACTTGTGATCGATGAGACATCTCTTCATTTACTGCTACAAACTGATAACGGTCAGATAAGTATGATTTAAACCATGCTAGTGCAATTCCACTAATGCCAACATAATTTTCTAATCTATTTAAAAGAATGTTGTGGTCGATAGTGTCAAATGCAGCACTAAGATCGAGTAACACTAATAGATAGACACAACCACGATCAGATGATAAGAGCAAATCATTTGTGACTCTAATGAGAGCCGTCTCAGTACTATGGTACGGTCTAAATCCTGACTGGAAATCCTCGCAGATATCATTTCTCTCTAGAAAGGAACACAGTTGTGAGGATACTGCCTTTTCTAATACCTTTGACAGAAAAGGTAGATTCGAGATCGGCCTGTAATTGACTAATTCTGTAGGATCAAGTTGCGTAACTGTGAACAGCTCACAATGCTCGCACTCGCCCTGCTCCAACGCACGAGCTGCGTGCTCCTCCCCCAAACAAACAAAACAGTGATCGTGTGTATCCATTTCTGACATAGGACGAGGACACGGAGGAACACGGCATTTACGGTTTTGTCACATGTGACGCATGTGAAAGTTGAAGTCAGCAGGACTCATCAGTGGGGCATCTGGTCCCTGTAAAAAAACAATAAAAAAACAACTGTGAACATGCTGATATCAAGAGAAACTATAGGGCTGCACGATTTTGGGAATACATTTTAGATTTTTCTGGTTAAAATTGCGATTTAAAAATTACTATATATATCCCAGATAGCAAATTGGCTGGATCTGGCTAAATTTTGGCTGAGATTTTGGCCCACATACTGCATGGAATTACGGTCCAATGTTGGCCCAAGTGCTGTTTGCCGAAAGTCAACCAGATCAATGCCGGAAGCAGACCAAAACTCGCCCAGAGCTTTACAATGTACCCAGATATTATCCAGATCTGGCCCAAAACAACGCCGTAATCCCCAGATGTCAGCCAGACAAAGGCCAAACTGCCACCAGCTTTACCCCAGAACTCAGCCACAACTTATCCAGAAGCTCCAGAAAACAGCCATAACGGGGCCAATATTATACCAGAGTCCACAAAACTGAAAACAGAAATTATCCTGGTGTAATACTTATATATTGTGCAAGGAATAATAAAAGAATGACACTACACAAATGCAAAGTACAGCACTGCATTGAGAGGGGAAGAAAATCTCAGCCAGATAAAAGGAAAAATAAAAACAATGGGGAAAAGACAAGATAAACCAATACTAGAGTAAGGCAAAATAAAAGCAACAAATATTCACAATACAAGAATAATAAAAAGACAAAGCAATAAATTAAAATGTTACAAAAAAAAATAATGCAATTATGCAATTTAAAAAAGTGTGTGGCATGCTTAAATAATGAAGTACAGAAACAAACTGTCACTCAACAACACACACCCCAACCAGCATTAACTCAGAGCAGCTGGTCCCGCTCATCATCTCCGGAGTTCTAATCATCTTCACCTGCACTTCATCACCACTCACCTCTGATGCACACTGCATGTAGGCCTCAGTCACTCTACACCCGCCGTCTGGTCTCGTCTTTCAATGCCAGTGACTCTCCGGTTCCAAACCTTCATCGTCTGGTTCTAGGAAATCCTCTCGCAAGTACTGTTTGTGTTATACTAACGTCCTGATTTCACACAAGATTTCGTCTTACAGCCTCTAGAATAGGAGCATACAAATACAGAGTTAAAAATACTTTTAAATAAATTAACAATAGAGACATAAAGCATTTGTATTACAAGACTTAAAACTTTCAACATTCATTCATGACATGAGGGAATAGTCATGAAGTTCCAGACAGACTTAGACAAAAAAAAAAGCACTTACCAATCACAATGTTTTTAAGCTGCAAGCTTTGGAAAGGTGTTTTCCCATGTACACCTCCCCAGTTTACCACTTTGGCAAAGTCATTTTTTATTGTCCTTTACGTCCACTCCACCCAGCAATCCCAGTTCAAGTGCCTGAAATATTTTTAAAACATGCCATCACTAAGTCAAAACATGCTTTTGTTTCTAATATTTATATTATATTTACCAAATTGGACAAATTTAAATAGTTTTTGTTGTTGTTAGATTTTTCATGTTTTAGATTGATCACACAAACCATTTTATTATAACTGTAAATACAACCAGACTAAGTGAAAACAGTATGCAACTGTGCATTATTGACAGTGTTACCTACCACTGTTTGTCTTGTTATTGGACAAGATCGAAGAAGTTAATGACCTTAAAGCAACACTAAGGAACATTTTTTACCTTAAAATAATGTTTCCAAAATCGTATCAGTGGTTCATCAAGTCGTAACAGGGTGAAAGGCACTTATGCCTCCGCTTTGCAGCCCCTATATCTGCTTTAACCTCACTATGCAAGTTTGCGGGTCGCGTTTCTGTAGTTCGAATGAGACATAAGAAAATTACAAATTTGACTTGCTTTACGTCCAGCGTTACAATAGTCATTATTTAGTTTTTCTTCGTTTCTGATGTCGCAATACATCATACTTTCATGAATTCATGCAACATACTCTGCCTTGTCTGTGAACATTGTTCATTCCAAAGCTGGATTAACAGCGAGTGTGTGTGCGTGTACAGTAGGCTGCGGGCGGCGAAATTATTTACGACAGACGTAAAGGACAATTCCGCTTACAACCTGTAGGGCGACCGAAGAGGAAAAGTTCCTTAGTGTTGCTTTAAGTCTTCAATTGGAAACAGTTTTGGACTTGTTCAATCCAGAAAATTGCAACCTTACCATCACTGAATGGGCAACGATCAACTCTTGGCTTCTCGGCACGTTCAGGATGCCGTGCTGTCCAGCGTGGCCTCAGCAGGCCCCAGGGCAGCAGGCTTCGACTCACCACAGCCATGTGCTCACTCAGGAGAGAGAGAATTCTCTCAACCACAACAGCATCAAGGACAACCTCAGGAGTTCAACGTCTTCATTCAATGCGGACAAAGTCCATCACATTGCCCTGTGTGCTCTCTCCGGCCCAGAGCCTGCAGGCCACAATCTGCACTCCAGCCTTGAGAACAGCGTCGAACTAACCATGCAAGTTCATCATATCTTCTCCATCCAGCAGAGAATAAAACGATTGTAACTTGTACAGTAACATTTGACACTCACGGACCCATCAACAAACTCAATTTTCAACCACTTCAAGAATTGTCCACTGCACAGACCATGCAAGTATCAACTTAAAGGGTTAGTTCACCCAAAAATGAAAATGCTGTCAGTAGTTACTCTCCCTCATGTTGTTCCAAACCCTGTAAGACCTTCGTTCATCTTCGGAACACAAATTAAGATATTTTTGATGAAATCTGAGAGCTGTCTCACTCCTCCATAGGCTTCTAAGACATTATAACTTGCTGGCCCAGAAAATGCATTAAAGAGATCGTTAATATAGTCCAAGTGACTCCAGTGGCTCAGTCTTAAGTTTATAAAGCGACGAGAATACTTTTTGTGCGCAAAAAACAAACAAAAATAACGACTTTATTCCACTATTCATTTCCTTCTCTCTGGGTCTTGAGTGAGTTCACGTAGTGTTTTAGCGCAGCGCGTCTGTGTTACACGTCACACGCATCACACACATGACCAGCGTCGGCCAATAGTGAGCCTACATGGTGACGTACATCAATCACAAATAACGTCAAAAAGACGTTCCAAGAACGTTGTTCTAAGAACGTTTTCTATCAACGTTATGAGAACGTTCATCAATCACAAATAACGTCAAAAAGACGTTCCAAGAACGTTGTTCTAAGAACGTTTCCTATCAACGTTATGAGAACGTTCATCAATCACAAATAACGTCAAAAAGACGTTCCAAGAACGTTGTTCTAAGAACGTTTTCTATCAACGTTATGAGAACTTTCATCAATCACAAATAACGTCAAAAAGACGTTCCAAGAACGTTGTTCTAAGAATGTTTTCTATCAACGTTATGAGAACGTTCATCAATCACAAATAACGTCAAAAAGACGTTCCAAGAACGTTGTTCTAAGAACGTTTTCTATCAACATTATGAGAACGTTCATCAATCACAAATAACGTCATAAAGACGTTCCAAGAACGTTGTTCTAAGAACGTTTTCTATCAACGTTATGAGAACTTTCATCAATCACAAATAACGTCAAAAAGACGTTCCAAGAACGTTGTTCTAAGAACGTTTTCTATCAACGTTATGAGAACTTTCATCAATCACAAATAACGTCAAAAAGACGTTCCAAGAACGTTGTTCTAAGAATGTTTTCTATCAACGTTATGAGAACTTTCATCAATCACAAATAACGTCAAAAAGACGTTCCAAGAACGTTGTTCTAAGAACGTTTTCTATCAACGTTATGAGAACTTTCATCAATCACAAATAACGTCAAAAAGACGTTCCAAGAACGTTGTTCTAAGAACGTTTTCTATCAACGTTATGAGAACGTTCATCAATCACAAATAACGTCAAAAAGACGTTCCAAGAACGTTGTTCTAAGAACGTTTTCTATCAACATTATGAGAACGTTCATCAATCACAAATAACGTCAAAAAGACGTTCCAAGAACGTTGTTCTAAGAACGTTTTCTATCAACATTATGAGAACGTTCATCAATCACAAATAACGTCATAAAGACGTTCCAAGAACGTTGTTCTAAGAACGTTTTCTATCAACGTTATGAGAACTTTCATCAATCACAAATAACGTCAAAAAGACGTTCCAAGAACGTTGTTCTAAGAACGTTTTTTTTTTTCTCAACGTTACAAGAACGTTAATAACGTTATATGAACGTTCCGAAAACATTATTTTAATAACGTTTTGTACTAACATTTACACAACTTTTAAAGAACGTTAGTGAAAGTTCTGGCAACGTTCCCTGTTAGCTGGGTATATGTAAAGCACAATGAGATAACTTCTGTTAGGAATTGGAGTTACAAAATACATTTTTACTGTCTTTAATGACACCCAGGCACCAGACGACCTTATCACATTTACATGAACTGCTATAGGATCTCTTTGTGCAACGGCTGTTATCAAAACGAACCTCTGTTAGATGTGTTCTAGTTAAAACTCACAGTTTATAAAACTATTTCAAATACTATTATAATATTGTATAAAATATAATGTTACCTAATATTAAGGGGGAGTTGCCATTTTCCTGAACTGGTTTCCAATGTAAGCCGTCACACTGTTTCTGAGTTGGAGATTTAAGTCAGCTAGAAAATGTTCTTCTGAAAAACACCCAGGCATAGAGACACAAGCACCAGACTAGCTGATCACATTCACATCGACTGCTGGATCTCTTTGAGAAACAGCTCTGATAAAAACAAATAGCCTCTGTTATACGTGTTGTAGTGTAAACTCACATTTTACAAACATATTTCAAATAATTATATAGAATATTGTATAATAAGAACAAACAGCACAAAAGCTGAGATTGTATATTTAAATAAAACCTTCATCTTATGAAGAAGCTATAACACGTGTCAGGCCGTTTGTATTGTCTTTAATGACACCCAGGTGTAAAGACCCAGGCGCCTGACTACCTGATCACATTCACATCAACCGCTATAGGATCTCTCTGTGTGCAACAGCTGTTATAAAAACTAACCTGTCAAAAGTAAACTCACTTTTTACAAAAATATTTCATAATAATTATATATAAACTTGCCTATTATGTATCTAAGAGGGAGATGCCATTTGTCCTGAATTGTTTTTTAAACACACATAAATAAATGTAGCAGAGTTAAAGATTTCGTCGGCTAGAAATTGTTCCAATAAATAACATTTGAATATTTTAAAACCTTCACATTGTCACATTGTATGTTTTGTTTTGGAATATAACTTGAAATACTGTTTATTAAAGGAATGGTGCAATAAAAGTCATAAAGACGTTCCAAGAACGTTGTTCTAAGAACGTTTTCTATCAACGTTATGAGAACTTTCATCAATCACAAATAACGTCATAAAGACGTTCCAAGAACGTTGTTCTAAGAACGTTTTCTATCAACGTTATGAGAACGTTCATCAATCACAAATAACGTCATAAAGACGTTCCAAGAACGTTGTTCTAAGAACGTTTTCTATCAACGTTATGAGAACTTTAATCAATCACAAATAACGTCATAAAGACGTTCCAAGAACCTTGTTCTAAGAACGTTTTCTATCAACGTTATGAGAACTTTAATCAATCACAAATAACGTCATAAAGACGTTCCAAGAACCTTGTTCTAAGAACGTTTTCTATCAACGTTATGAGAACTTTAATCAATCACAAATAACGTCATAAAGACGTTCCAAGAACGTTGTTCTAAGAACGTTTTCTATCAACGTTATGAGAACGTTCATCAATCACAAATAACGTCATAAAGACGTTCCAAGAACGTTGTTCTAAGAACGTTTTCTATCAACGTTATGAGAACTTTAATCAATCACAAATAACGTCATAAAGACGTTCCAAGAACCTTGTTCTAAGAACGTTTTCTATCAACGTTATGAGAACTTTAATCAATCACAAATAACGTCATAAAGACGTTCCAAGAACCTTGTTCTAAGAACGTTTTCTATCAACGTTATGAGAACTTTAATCAATCACAAATAACGTCATAAAGACGTTCCAAGAACGTTGTTCTAAGAACGTTTTCTATCAACGTTATGAGAACTTTAATCAATCACAAATAACGTCATAAAGACGTTCCAAGAACCTTGTTCTAAGAACGTTTTCTATCAACATTATGAGAACGTTCATCAATCACAAATAACGTCATAAAGACATTCCAAGAACCTTGTTCTAAGAACGTTTTCTATCAACGTTATGAGAACTTTAATCAATCACAAATAACGTCATAAAGACGTTCCAAGAACGTTGTTCGAAGAACGTTTTCTATCAACGTTATGAGAACTTTAATCAATCACAAATAACGTCATAAAGACGTTCCAAGAACCTTGTTCTAAGAACGTTTTCTATCAACGTTATGAGAACTTTAATCAATCACAAATAACGTCAAAAAGACGTTCCAAGAACCTTGTTCTAAGAACGTTTTCTATCAACGTTATGAGAACTTTAATCAATCACAAATAACGTCATAAAGACGTTCCAAGAACCTTGTTCTAAGAACGTTTTCTATCAACGTTATGAGAACTTTAATCAATCACAAATAACATCATAAAGACGTTCCAAGAACGTTGTTCGAAGAACGTTTTCTATCAACGTTATGAGAACTTTAATCAATCACAAATAACGTCATAAAGACGTTCCAAGGACCTTGTTCTAAGAACGTTTTCTATCAACGTTATGAGAACTTTAATCAATCACAAATAACGTCATAAAGACGTTCCAAGAACGTTGTTCTAAGAACATTTTCTATCAACATTATGAGAACTTTCATCAATCACAAATAACGTCATAAAGACGTTCCAAGAACCTTGTTCTAAGAAAGTTTTCTATCAACGTTATGAGAACGTTCATCAATCACAAATAACGTCATAAAGACGTTCCAAGAACCTTGTTCTAAGAACGTTTTCTATCAACGTTATGAGAACTTTAATCAATCACAAATAACGTCATAAAGACGTTCCAAGAACGTTGTTCTAAGAACATTTTCTATCAACATTATGAGAACTTTCATCAATCACAAATAACGTCTTAAAGACGTTCCAAGGACCTTGTTCTAAGAACGTTTTCTATCAACGTTATGAGAACGTTCATCAATCACAAATAACGTCATAAAGACGTTCCAAGAACCTTGTTCTAAGAACGTTTTCTATCAACGTTATGAGAACTTTAATCAATCACAAATAACGTCATAAAGACGTTCCAAGAACGTTGTTCTAAGAACATTTTCTATCAACATTATGAGAACTTTCATCAATCACAAATAACGTCATAAAGACGTTCCAAGGACCTTGTTCTAAGAACGTTTTCTATCAACGTTATGAGAACGTTCATCAATCACAAATAACGTCATAAAGACGTTCCAAGAACCTTGTTCTAAGAACGTTTTCTATCAACGTTATGAGAACTTTAATCAATCACAAATAACGTCATAAAGACGTTCCAAGAACCTTGTTCTAAGAACGTTTTCTATCAACGTTATGAGAACTTTCATCAATCACAAATAACGTCAAAAAGACGTTCCAAGAACGTTGTTCGAAGAACGTTTTCTATCAACGTTATGAGAACTTTAATCAATCACAAATAACGTCATAAAGACGTTCCAAGGACCTTGTTCTAAGAACGTTTTCTATCAACGTTATGAGAACTTTAATCAATCACAAATAACGTCATAAAGACGTTCCAAGAACCTTGTTCTAAGAACGTTTTCTATCAACGTTATGAGAACTTTAATCAATCACAAATAACGTCATAAAGACGTTCCAAGAACCTTGTTCTAAGAACGTTTTCTATCAACGTTATGAGAACTTTAATCAATCACAAATAACGTCATAAAGACGTTCCAAGAACGTTGTTCGAAGAACGTTTTCTATCAACGTTATGAGAACTTTAATCAATCACAAATAACGTCATAAAGACGTTCCAAGAACCTTGTTCTAAGAACGTTTTCTATCAACGTTATGAGAACTTTCATCAATCACAAATAACGTCAAAAAGACGTTCCAAGAACCTTGTTCTAAGAACGTTTTCTATCAACATTATGAGAACTTTCATCAATCACAAATAACGTCAAAAAGACGTTCCAAGAACCTTGTTCTAAGAACGTTTTCTATCAACGTTATGAGAACTTTAATCAATCACAAATAACGTCATAAAGACGTTCCAAGAACCTTGTTCTAAGAACGTTTTTTTCTCAACGTTACAAGAACGTTAATAACGTTATATGAACGTTCTGTAAACATTATTTCAATAACGTTTTGTACTAACATTTACACAACTTTTAAAGAACGCTAGTGAAAGTTCTGGCAACGTTCCCTGTTAGCTGGGTATATGTAAAGCACAATGAGATAACTTCTGTTAGGAATTGGAGTTACAAAATACATTTTTACTGTCTTTAATGACACCCAGGCACCAGACGACCTTATCACATTTACATGAACTGCTATAGGATCTCTTTGTGCAACGGCTGTTATCAAAACGAACCTCTGTTAGATGTGTTCTAGTTAAAACTCACAGTTTATAAAACTATTTCAAATACTATTATAATATTGTATAAAATATAATGTTACCTAATATTAAGGGGGAGTTGCCATTTTCCTGAACTGGTTTCCAATGTAAGCCGTCACACTGTTTCTGAGTTGGAGATTTAAGTCAGCTAGAAAATGTTCTTCTGAAAAACACCCAGGCATAGAGACACAAGCACCAGACTAGCTGATCACATTCACATCGACTGCTGGATCTCTTTGAGAAACAGCTCTGATAAAAACAAATAACCTCTGTTATACGTGTTGTAGTGTAAACTCACATTTTACAAACATATTTCAAATAATTATATAGAATATTGTATAATAAGAACAAAAAGCACAAAAGCTGAGATTGTATATTTAAATAAAACCTTCATCTTATGAAGAAGCTATAACACGTGTCAGGCCGTTTGTATTGTCTTTAATGACACCCAGGTGTAAAGACCCAGGCGCCTGACTACCTGATCACATTCACATCAACCGCTATAGGATCTCTCTGTGTGCAACAGCTGTTATAAAAACGAACCTGTCAAAAGTAAACTCACTTTTTACAAAAATATTTCATAATAATTATATATAAACTTGCCTATTATGTATCTAAGAGGGAGATGCCATTTGTCCTGAATTGTTTTTTAAACACACATAAATAAATGTAGCAGAGTTAAAGATTTCGTCGGCTAGAAATTGTTCCAATAAATAACATTTGAATATTTTAAAACCTTCACATTGTCACATTGTATGTTTTGTTTTGGAATATAACTTGAAATACTGTTTATTAAAGGAATGGTGCAATAAAAGTCATAAAGACGTTCCAAGAACCTTGTTCTAAGAACGTTTTCTATCAACGTTATGAGAACTTTAATCAATCACAAATAACGTCATAAAGACATTCCAAGAACCTTGTTCTAAGAACGTTTTCTATCAACGTTATGAGAACTTTCATCAATCACAAATAACGTCAAAAAGACGTTCCAAGAACCTTGTTCTAAGAACGTTTTCTATCAACGTTATGAGAACTTTAATCAATCACAAATAACGTCATAAAGACGTTCCAAGAACCTTGTTCTAAGAACGTTTTTTTCTCAACGTTACAAGAACGTTAATAACGTTATATGAACGTTCTGTAAACATTATTTCAATAACGTTTTGTACTAACATTTACACAACTTTTAAAGAACGCTAGTGAAAGTTCTGGCAACGTTCCCTGTTAGCTGGGTATATGTAAAGCACAATGAGATAACTTCTGTTAGGAATTGGAGTTACAAAATACATTTTTACTGTCTTTAATGACACCCAGGCACCAGACGACCTTATCACATTTACATGAACTGCTATAGGATCTCTTTGTGCAACGGCTGTTATCAAAACGAACCTCTGTTAGATGTGTTCTAGTTAAAACTCACAGTTTATAAAACTATTTCAAATACTATTATAATATTGTATAAAATATAATGTTACCTAATATTAAGGGGGAGTTGCCATTTTCCTGAACTGGTTTCCAATGTAAGCCGTCACACTGTTTCTGAGTTGGAGATTTAAGTCAGCTAGAAAATGTTCTTCTGAAAAACACCCAGGCATAGAGACACAAGCACCAGACTAGCTGATCACATTCACATCGACTGCTGGATCTCTTTGAGAAACAGCTCTGATAAAAACAAATAACCTCTGTTATACGTGTTGTAGTGTAAACTCACATTTTACAAACATATTTCAAATAATTATATAGAATATTGTATAATAAGAACAAAAAGCACAAAAGCTGAGATTGTATATTTAAATAAAACCTTCATCTTATGAAGAAGCTATAACACGTGTCAGGCCGTTTGTATTGTCTTTAATGACACCCAGGTGTAAAGACCCAGGCGCCTGACTACCTGATCACATTCACATCAACCGCTATAGGATCTCTCTGTGTGCAACAGCTGTTATAAAAACGAACCTGTCAAAAGTAAACTCACTTTTTACAAAAATATTTCATAATAATTATATATAAACTTGCCTATTATGTATCTAAGAGGGAGATGCCATTTGTCCTGAATTGTTTTTTAAACACACATAAATAAATGTAGCAGAGTTAAAGATTTCGTCGGCTAGAAATTGTTCCAATAAATAACATTTGAATATTTTAAAACCTTCACATTGTCACATTGTATGTTTTGTTTTGGAATATAACTTGAAATACTGTTTATTAAAGGAATGGTGCAATAAAAGTCATAAAGACGTTCCAAGAACCTTGTTCTAAGAACGTTTTCTATCAACGTTATGAGAACTTTAATCAATCACAAATAACGTCATAAAGACATTCCAAGAACCTTGTTCTAAGAACGTTTTCTATCAACGTTATGAGAACTTTCATCAATCACAAATAACGTCAAAAAGACGTTCCAAGAACCTTGTTCTAAGAACGTTTTCTATCAACGTTATGAGAACTTTCATCAATCACAAATAACGTCAAAAAGACGTTCCAAGAACCTTGTTCTAAGAACGTTTTCTATCAACATTATGAGAACTTTCAGCAATCACAAATAACGTCATAAAGACGTTCCAAGAACGTTTTCTATCAACGTTATGAGAACTTTAATCAATCACAAATAACGTCATAAAGACGTTCCAAGAACCTTGTTCTAAGAACGTTTTCTATCAACGTTATGAGAACTTTAATCAATCACAAATAACGTCATAAAGACGTTCCAAGAACGTTGTTCTAAGAACGTTTTCTATCAACGTTATGAGAACTTTAATCAATCACAAATAACGTCATAAAGACGTTCCAAGAACGTTGTTCTAAGAACGTTTTCTATCAACGTTATGAGAACGTTCATCAATCACAAATAACGTCATAAAGACGTTCCAAGAACCTTGTTCTAAGAACGTTTTCTATCAACGTTATGAGAACTTTAATCAATCACAAATAACGTCATAAAGACGTTCCAAGAACCTTGTTCTAAGAACGTTTTCTATCAACGTTATGAGAACTTTAATCAATCACAAATAACGTCATAAAGACGTTCCAAGAACCTTGTTCTAAGAACGTTTTCTATCAACGTTATGAGAACTTTAATCAATCACAAATAACGTCATAAAGACGTTCCAAGAACCTTGTTCTAAGAACGTTTTCTATCAACGTTATGAGAACTTTAATCAATCACAAATAACGTCATAAAGACGTTCCAAGAACCTTGTTCTAAGAACGTTTTCTATCAACGTTATGAGAACTTTCAGCAATCACAAATAACGTCATAAAGACGTTCCAAGAACCTTGTTCTAAGAACGTTTTCTATCAACGTTATGAGAACTTTAATCAATCACAAATAATGTCATAAAGACGTTCCAAGAACCTTGTTCTAAGAACGTTTTCTATCAACGTTATGAGAACTTTAATCAATCACAAATAATGTCATAAAGACGTTCCAAGAACCTTGTTCTAAGAACGTTTTCTATCAACGTTATGAGAACTTTAATCAATCACAAATAATGTCATAAAGACGTTCCAAGAACCTTGTTCTAAGAACGTTTTCTATCAACGTTATGAGAACTTTAATCAATCACAAATAATGTCATAAAGACGTTCCAAGAACCTTGTTCTAAGAACGTTTTCTATCAACGTTACGAGAACTTTCATCAATCACAAATAACGTCATAAAGACGTTCCAAGAACCTTGTTCTAAGAACGTTTTCTATCAACGTTATGAGAACTTTAATCAATCACAAATAACGTCATAAAGACGTTCCAAGAACCTTGTTCTAAGAACGTTTTCTATCAACGTTATGAGAACTTTAATCAATCACAAATAACGTCATAAAGACGTTCCAAGAACCTTGTTCTAAGAACGTTTTCTATCAACGTTATGAGAACTTTAATCAATCACAAATAACGTCATAAAGACGTTCCAAGAACCTTGTTCTAAGAACGTTTTCTATCAACGTTATGAGAACTTTAATCAATCACAAATAACGTCATAAAGACGTTCCAAGAACCTTGTTCTAAGAACGTTTTCTATCAACGTTATGAGAACTTTCATCAATCACAAATAACGTCATAAAGACGTTCCAAGAACCTTGTTCTAAGAACGTTTTCTATCAACGTTATGAGAACGTTCATCAATCACAAATAACGTCATAAAGACGTTCCAAGAACCTTGTTCTAAGAACGTTTTCTATCAACATTATGAGAACTTTAATCAATCACAAATAACGTCATAAAGACGTTCCAAGAACCTTGTTCTAAGAACATTTTCTATCAACATTATGAGAACTTTCATCAATCACAAATAACGTCATAAAGACGTTCCAAGAACCTTGTTCTAAGAACGTTTTCTATCAACGTTATGAGAACTTTAATCAATCACAAATAACGTCATAAAGACGTTCCAAGAACCTTGTTCTAAGAACGTTTTCTATCAACATTATGAGAACTTTCATCAATCACAAATAACGTCATAAAGACGTTCCAAGAACCTTGTTCTAAGAACGTTTTCTATCAACGTTATGAGAACGTTCATCAATCACAAATAACGTCATAAAGACGTTCCAAGAACGTTGTTCTAAGAACGTTTTCTATCAACGTTATGAGAACTTTAATCAATCACAAATAACGTCATAAAGACGTTCCAAGAACCTTGTTCTAAGAACGTTTTCTATCAACGTTATGAGAACTTTAATCAATCACAAATAACGTCATTAAGACGTTCCAAGAACCTTGTTCTAAGAACGTTTTCTATCAACGTTATGAGAACTTTAATCAATCACAAATAACATCATAAAGACGTTCCAAGAACCTTGTTCTAAGAACGTTTTCTATCAACGTTATGAGAACTTTAATCAATCACAAATAACGTCATAAAGACGTTCCAAGAACCTTGTTCTAAGAACGTTTTCTATCAACGTTATGAGAACTTTCAGCAATCACAAATAACGTCATAAAGACGTTCCAAGAACCTTGTTCTAAGAACGTTTTCTATCAACATTATGAGAACTTTAATCAATCACAAATAACATCATAAAGACGTTCCAAGAACCTTGTTCTAAGAACGTTTTCTATCAACGTTATGAGAACTTTCATCAATCACAAATAACATCATAAAGACGTTCCAAGAACCTTGTTCTAAGAACGTTTTCTATCAACGTTATGAGAACTTTCATCAATCACAAATAATGTCATAAAGACGTTCCAAGAACCTTGTTCTAAGAACGTTTTCTATCAACATTATGAGAACTTTAATCAATCACAAATAACGTCAAAAAGACGTTCCAAGAACCTTGTTCTAAGAACGTTTTCTATCAACGTTATGAGAACTTTAATCAATCACAAATAACGTCATAAAGACGTTCCAAGAACCTTGTTCTAAGAACGTTTTTTTTCTCAACGTTACAAGAACGTTAATAACGTTATATGAACGTTCTGAAAACATTATTTTAATAACGTTTTGTACTAACATTTACACAACTTTTAAAGAACGTTAGTGAAAGTTCTGGCAACGTTCCCTGTTAGCTGGGTATATGTAAAGCACAATGAGATAACTTCTGTTAGGAATTGGAGTTACAAAATACATTTTTACTGTCTTTAATGACACCCAGGCACCAGACGACCTTATCACATTTACATGAACTGCTATAGGATCTCTTTGTGCAACGGCTGTTATAAAACGAACCTGTCAAAAGATAAAAGAACCCGTCAATAAATAACATTTGAATATTTTAAAACCTTCACATTGTCACATTGTACGTTTTGTTTTGGAATATAACTTGAAATACTGTTTATTAAAGGAATGGTGCAAAAAATTCTCTTGTTTATTTTTTTGGTAACACTTTATAATACTGTTCAGTTGTAAGTCATTTATAAGTGGTTAGTTAATGATGAACAAAGTCATCAGGCTATCGCTGTAGATGAATAAGACGGAAACGCTTTAACTGATCAAACATGTGGAATTACTGTGAAAGTCATGCAATTATTAACATGGAATATTAATTATTAACATGAATCAAACATGAACACAATAAACACACAACGTCCACAATATATTTTATCTGTGCTCTTCAATCTATCTCAGGTATTTCCATAAGAATAAAGTATATTTATAATGCAATGCTGATCAACAGCATGCATTACAGTTAGAATACTATAAAATAATATATTTCCGGTCTCATTCTTTGATCAGAAGCCACATCAGATCAGAACAGTGATGTTATGAAGTGAGTTTGGAGTAAAATATGTTAATAAATGTGCATTTTGTTGGTAAAGCTTCTCATTAACTCAGAGAGAAGACAAAGTTTGAGTTCCAAGTAAACGCCTACGCATACTGTATGTCTGAGGGTGGAGTCGCCACCCTATAAATATCTCCATCCTCCCCTGGATGACAACTACTGTAAGTGGTGCCAGCCTTGAATACAGTACAAACTTTAGGATTTGCAGGAGAACAGCATCTGTCGAAATGGCTCTACATCAGCAACCGTTGACTTTCAACCCAGTAAGTCACCAATTATATTGAAAGGATGATTGATTTGGACATCATATTTTTTAAGTATCTTAAATAGAAAGATTTTTTAATGGATTGTTCAAAGTGGATTTGACATAAGTAACATGTTAGCATGCTGTAAACATTTGCTGTATTATACAAATGATCTTGAATTACTTTGACCCACAATCAGGTGGTCCCGTATAAGAGCTTCATCCGTGGCGGACTTAAGCCTGGCAAAGTCATCATCGTCCAAGGAATCATCGATACTCAAGCGAAAAGGTTTGACAATGTTTATTCTTCCATTAATAATTCTGCTGCACTCGTCGTGCGCATTTGTGGACTGCTGTGTGTGTGTGTGTGTGTGTGTGTGTGTGTGTGTGTGTGTGTGTGTGTGTGTGTGGACCTGTCATGTGCATTTGTGGACTGCTGTGTGTGTGTGTGTGTGTGTGTGTGTGTGTGTGTGTGTGTGTGTGTGTGTGTGTGTATCTGTCTTGAGCATTTGTGGACTGCTGTGTGTGTGTGTGTGTGTGTGTGTGTGTGTGTGTGTGTGTGTGTGGACCTGTCTTGTGCATTTGTGGACTGCTGTGTGTGTGTGTGTGTGTGTGTGTGTGTGTGTGTGTGTGGACCTGTCTTGTGCATTTGTGGACTGCTGTGTGTGTGTGTGTGTGTGTGTGTGTGTGTGTGTGTGTGTGTGTGTGTGTGTGTGTGTGTGTGTGTGTGTGTGTGTGGATCTGTTGTGTGCATTTGTGGACTGCTGTGTGTGTGTGTCTGTGTGTGTGTGTGTGTCTGTGTGGATCTGTCTTGTGCATTTGTGGACTGCTGTGTGTGTGTGTGTGTGTGTGTGTGTGTGTGTGTGTGTGTGTGTGTGTGTGTGTGTGTGTGGACCTGTCTTGTGCATTTGTGGACTGCTGTGTGTGTGTGTGTGTGTGTGTGTGTGTGTGTGTGTGTGTGTGTGTGGACCTGTCTTGAGCATTTGTGGATTGCTGTGTGTGTGTGTGTGTGTGTGTGTGTGTGTGGACCTGTCTTGTGCATTTGTGGACTGCTGTGTGTGTGTGTGTGTGGATCTGTCTTGTGCATTTGTGGACTGCTGTGTGTGTGTGTGTGTGTGTGTGTGTGTGTGTGTGTGTGTGTGTGTGTGTGTGTGTGTGTGTGTGTGTGTGTGGACCTGTCTTGTGCATTTGTGGACTGCTGTGTGTGTGTGTGTGTGTGTGTGTGTATGTGTGTGTGTGTGGACCTGTCTTGAGCATTTGTGGATTGCTGTGTGTGTGTGTGTGTGTGTGTGTGTGTGTGTGTGTGTGGACCTGTCTTGTGCATTTGTGGACTGCTGTGTGTGTGTGTGTGTGTGTGTGTGTGGATCTGTCTTGTGCATTTGTGGACTGCTGTGTGTGTGTGTGTGTGTGTGTGTGTGTGTGTGTGTGTGTGTGGACCTGTCTTGTGCATTTGTGGACTGCTGTGTGTGTGTGTGTGTGTGTGTGTGTGTGTGTGTGTGGACCTGTCTTGAGCATTTGTGGATTGCTGTGTGTGTGTGTGTGTGTGTGTGTGTGTGTGTGGTGTGTGTGTGTGTGTGTGGACCTGTCTTGTGCATTTGTGGACTGCTGTGTGTGTGTGTGTATCTGTCTTGTGCATTTGTGGACTGCTGTGTGTGTGTGTGTGTGTGTGTGTGTGTGTGTGTGTGTGTGTGTGTGTGTGTGTGTGTGTGTGTGTGTGTGTGTGTGTGGACCTGTCTTGTGCATTTGTGGACTGCTGTGTGTGTGTGTGTGTGTGTGTGTGTGTGTATCTGTCTTGAGCATTTGTGGACTGCTGTGTGTGTGTGTGTGTGTGTGTGTGTGTGTGTGTGTGTGTGTGTGGACCTGTCTTGTGCATTTGTGGACTGCTGTGTGTGTGTGTGTGTGTGTGTGTGTGTGTATCTGTCTTGAGCATTTGTGGACTGCTGTGTGTGTGTGTGTGTGTGTGTGTGTGTGTGTGTGTGTGTGTGTGTGTGTGTGTGTGTGTGTGTGTGTGTGTGGACCTGTCTTGTGCATTTGTGGACTGCTGTGTGTGTGTGTGTGTGTGTGTGTGTGTGTGTGTGTGTGTGGACCTGTCTTGTGCATTTGTGGACTGCTGTGTGTGTGTGTGTGTGTGTGTGTGTGTGTGTGTGTGTGTGTGTGTGTGGACCTGTCTTGTGCATTTGTGGACTGCTGTGTGTGTGTGTGTGTGTGTCTGTGTGTGTGTGTGTGTGTGTGTGTGTGTGGACCTGTCTTGTGCATTTGTGGACTGCTGTGTGTGTGTGTGTGTGTGTGTGTGTGTGTGTGTGTGTGTGTGGACCTGTCATGTGCATTTGTGGACTGCTGTGTGTGTGTGTGTGTGTGTGTGTGTGTGTGTGTGTGTGTGTGTGTGTGTGTGTGTGTGTGTGTGTATCTGTCTTGAGCATTTGTGGACTGCTGTGTGTGTGTGTGTGTGTGTGTGTGTGTGTGTGTGTGGACCTGTCTTGTGCATTTGTGGACTGCTGTGTGTGTGTGTGTGTGTGTGTGTGTGTGTGTGTGTGTGTGTGTGTGTGTGTGTGTGTGTGTGTGTGTGTGTGTGTGTGGACCTGTCTTGTGCATTTGTGGACTGCTGTGTGTGTGTGTGTGTGTGTGTGTGTGTGTGTGTGTGTGTGTGTGTGTGTGTGTGTGTGTGTGTGGACCTGTCTTGTGCATTTGTGGACTGCTGTGTGTGTGTGTGTGTGTGTGTGTGTGTGTGTGTGTGTGTGTGTGTGTGTGTGTGTGTGTGTGTGTGTGTGTGTGGACCTGTCTTGTGCATTTGTGGACTGCTGTGTGTGTGTGTGTGTGTGTGTGTGTGTGTGTGTGTGTGTGTGTGTGTGTGTGTGTGTGTGTGTGTGTGTGTGTGTGTGTGTGTGTGTGTGTGGACCTGTCTTGTGCATTTGTGGATTGCTCTCTCTGTGTGTGTGTGTGTGTGTGTGTGTGTGTGTGTGTGTGTGTGTGTGTGTGTGTGTGTGTGTGTGTGGATCTGTCTTGAGCATTTGTGGACTGCTGTGTGTGTGTGTGTGTGTGTGTGTGTGTGTGTGTGTGTGTGTGTGTGTGTGTGTGTGTGTGTGTGTGTGTGTGTGTGGACCTGTCTTGTGCATTTGTGGACTGCTGTGTGTGTGTGTGTGTGTGTGTGTGTGTGTGTGTGTGTGTGTGTGTGTGTGTGTGTGTGTGTGTGTGGACCTGTCTTGTGCATTTGTGGACTGCTGTGTGTGTGTGTGTGTGTGTGTGTGTGTGTGTGTGTGTGTGTGTGTGTGTGTGTGTGTGGACCTGTCTTGTGCATTTGTGGATTGCTCTCTCTGTGTGTGTGTGTGTGTGTGTGTGTGTGTGTGTGTGTGTGTGTGTGGACCTGTCTTGTGCATTTGTGGATTGCTCTCTCTGTGTGTGTGTGTGTGTGTGTGTGTGTGTGTGTGTGTGTGTGTGTGGATCTGTCTTGAGCATTTGTGGACTGCTGTGTGTGTGTGTGTGTGTGTGTGTGTGTGTGTGTGTGTGTGTGTGTGTGGACCTGTCTTGTGCATTTGTGGACTGCTGTGTGTGTGTGTGTGTGTGTGTGTATCTCTTGTGTGCATTTGTAGAAGGTTTTGATACTGTTTTCACTCCATAAGCTAGAATCTAAAAAGCTAATTGGCTGGTTTTAAGTTAAGCTTTGTTAAGTAGTAATATTAGTTATTTAAGCATAAATATTTACCAATATATTATGTTAAATTCGTAGTTGTTTGTAGATGGATATTTCACAATAGCAAAGCAGCTGCTGAGAGTTTATCTTTGAAAGATATGACATCATCTTGCAACACAAGATTTTTTTCCATCACCTAATGATGCACAGAAATATAAAACACAACAATGGTGACACTCGAAATAATAATAATAAAAAAGATTGATTCTAAACATTACAAAATAAACAAACACAAACTGTTAAAAGTGATCCAAAAATAAGCTCAGCAGCACAGATAAAACCAACAACAATTAAGAAACTCCACAGCATAATCTTTTCATGCCACACTGCATGCTGGGTACCTTCATAGTACTTCATAGAGCGCCGTTAGATCCCAGAGAAGTCCTGCTGTGGAAATACTGGGAAAGTCCTGCAATTATTAACATGGAATATACTGCAATTTTACACTCAGATTACCATGTGCTGTGCTTTAAACTAACACTATTGGAACATCCTCTACCTGATCCTTGAATCTCTGAGATGTTTTTCCAAAAGTATAATTCCTATTAGCGGCTAGACAAGGCAAAACAAAATTTGCAGCCGCGAGGGACTAAACACTGAGAGACTGAAAACACTGCGACGGGCAGAAACTCAGTTCAATCATTTATTACACTTCAGCACGTAAAGATTCCACTGGTACTGCAGTCACCAGGTCATAAAAGTGCTGTGTGAGTGTGAAAGTGCGGTCAGCAGAAAGTGCTCGCTCCCTCTCTCTGTCAAAGCCACTGAACTCAGGTGAACAGGTGAAGCAAACAAACAGACCACTATCACTCCCGCCCAAACCCCAGTGGACACGTGCCCGCCACCTACAGTCCCAGTGCAGTGAATATCATGAATGATACCATAAACACAGAACACATGGGAGACTTACAGGAGGCTCTTACAGTTCCCTTTGCTTTTATTTCTCCAACAGAATTGAGCTTAACCTGCATCACAGACTTGGAATTGCATTTCACTACAGTATTCGTTTTGATCAGAATGTGGTTGTCCGCAACACTTTTGAGAATGGGAAATGGGACAAGGAGGAACTATCTGGACCCATGCCGTTTAAAAGAGGGGAACAGACTCTGGTAAACATGCACATTTATTATTGCCCGTTTTTCACTTTCTGTTCAAATGAACAGTGTCGATAAGCCTGTAAATATGCTGGAGATGGACAAAGACTGTACAGTAGAGGTTGGGGAAATCTGTTTATAAAGCTCATGAAATCTTTCTCATTGTGCTTTTCAGGTGACCATTTTCTGCCATCGTGATCATTACAAGGTGTTTGTCAATGGTGAAGAAACTCACACTTTCAATCATCGCTTCACTAAACTGGAGGAGATAGATGTTTTGGCAGTTAGCGGAGACATACAGCTGGATAATGTGCAGCCCTAACAGGGGTTTCATCCAGATCCATTACGTGTTCAGAACATGCATTAATCTATGTAAACTTGTACACGTAAGATGCTAAAAAAGACCATTCACATTTATATGCATCAGTTCACATGCAAAGATGTTTCACTTGCCTGCATCTTAATCTGATACCCATGTGATTGTCCTCAGTTTCAGTGATGGTAATAAATAAAAATGAATAAATTAAACATTGATGTGTCCAACCCGTTTGTGTTTTTGTGCAAATCTAGTTAAATATGCCTACAAACAGAATTTGCTATATTGCACAAGTAAATTATTACCAGTGAAAAAGACGAAGGCAGTGCTGAGAAATGGAGACAAAGCACCTGGGTGATGGCCTTAAACAAAGCATGCAAATGAAGTATACAGCTATAGGAACCCGCCCCAGAGTGTAACCAATCCTAATCCAATCAGCATGACTATTCAACGACTGGGACAGGAGCTCCAAGAGCCATTAAAGACAGAGGGTGAGAGTCTCAGTGATCTGACTCATTTAACTTACAATAGGACTGGCAGGAATCTCTCGCTGGAAACGTTGCTTGAGTATAGGTTCTCCTTGGAACCTATTTCCGGGAGTGTGTTCTCGGGCCACCAGGCACTGCTTTATGCGGATCGGCGGCCGAAGCGCATTAAGGATTTTCCTGTTAGAACGGTGTGTGTTAGCGGCCCCTAAGTTAATAACTAATGATCTTCGCAATGGAAGTAATCAACTTTAGCTGGATAATAACTTTATTCTAGAGCTGATGTAAAGCCAAAACAATCTCTGTTACTGTAATATCCTGTTATCACTGTAAAGCTGCTGTGAAACAATTCATAGTTAAAGCGCTGTATAAATGAAGGAGACTTGACTTGATCTCTTCCGTCTCAAAGCTCCGCCCACAATACTTGATTGACACTCCTCATTTGCATTTGATTTATCATTTGAGCATTGAATTATACATTTAATTATGACAGGTTTATACTGGGTTGATAATGAAAATACAATTGATTTTTAATTTGATTTTTGATACAGTGCATGCTTTCCTGAATGAGGAAATAAAATTGCATTTGATTTATCATTTGAGCAGCTGTTTTAGATATTATTTGATATTTTTAAGCATTTGAATTTTGAAAGAACTTCCGCAGGTTTTGCACTTTTGCAAGGTTAGCCCCATCAAATCTGTGAAAGAGTTTTAAGACAGAGGAGTTTTTATCCACAGTAGTGAATACATCACCCCAAAACATCATGAATGAACAGAAACTGAGTGATTGCTTTACACGCCAGTATAAGGCGGCAGTTTCTGCCCAGAATGCCCTGTATTACGTCCAGAGATGAACCGTGGGCAAGTGTCAGATTTACGCATGCTGTTATTGTTCACGTGTTCTGTCATAGGAATCAATAAGCTCAAATGATATAAGCATTTCTTTTGCTCTTTTATAGCAGTGACACAGACTTGACATGTATCATCATCATCAATCAATCATCTTTCTTTATTTGACAAAATCTGAGAAACCACCATCCAACTTCCCATCATGCACTGCTTAAAATCCATTTACAGAATAAATAGATGTAATACAACCATTATAAGTCTCGTCCTCAGTCAGAAAAAACGGTCGAACAGAAGTCCACTGGACTCGGGTCAGGAGCCGGAAAGCACGTTTATTCTGTAGAGTATTGATCCTCCACACCGTGTGTGTGTGTGTGTGTGTGTGTGTGTGTGTGTGTTGTGTGGTCCAGTCGAATGGGAAGTCCACTATGTCTACTGTGACTGAGGACTCGGGTTAAGCACATGATTCCCCAAGTCATGTTTATTCTGTAGAGTCTTGATCCTCCACACCGTGTGTGTGTGTGTGTGTGTGTGTGTGTGTGTGTGTGTGTGTGTGTGTGTGTGTGTGTGTGTGTGTTGTGTGGTCCAGTCGAATGGGAAGTCCACTATGTCTACTGTGACTGAGGACTTGGGTTAAGCACACGATTCCCCAAGTCATGTTTATTCTGTAGAGTCTTGATCCTCCACACCGTGTGTGTGTGTGTGTGTGTGTGTGTGTGTTGTCCGGTCAAACAGGAAGTCCACTATGTCTACTGTGACTGAGGACTTGGGTTAAGCACACGATTCCCGATTCCCCAAGCCATGTTTATTCTGTAGAGTCTTGATCCTCCAGAACTACAATAACAACCAGCTAAACCTAGCAGAGACAGGAAGTGATGCATTTCTCTGTGTGTGAGAGAGAGTGTGTGGGGGGTTAACCGTCTTCTGTGTAATGTGTGTGGGGGGTTAACTGGCCTCCTGAGGGTCGGTTTGGGGGACTGCTGATGACATCACTAGGGTCACGGCACCACCGGAGGCTTTAAACGAGCAGGTCGAGCAGATGTAGTCCTCGTTCTCCGCCATCTCGCACGTCACGCCCACACACACCTGATGAAACCACTCGTCACAGCCGCCGTCACACTGGACCCAGTCCACCTGAACACACACACACACAGCAGTGGACATGAGTTACGCCCCTTTAGCCTTTCTGCTAACTCCCATCACAGCATTAGAAGACTAGTGTTAGGTGGAGAACGGAGTGAATGAGTGAATGAAGATGGAGAACGGGTGTAGGAGACTCACCTTGTCCCTGCAGGGCCTCTGGCAGCTGCTGGCGGAGCACACGGCGTTCTCGTCGTTGGAGTCCTCCGCTCCGGACCAGTCGTACTTGGAGGGAATGTCCAGGATCTTGCGGGTCTGGGTCTGGGTCTTCTTCTCTAGCGCCTCCTCCCGGGCGGCCGCCTTCTCCTTCCTCTTGCGCTCCTTCTCCTGCTTGGCGATCCGCTTGGCCAGCGCCTTCAGCTCACGGGACCGGTCCGGGCTCAGCTTCAGCTTCTTCTTCCGGGGCTTGAGCTCCAGAACCCTGGGCTTGGGCCGGGCCTCCATCAGCAGCTGCTGCTCCGCTCGCTCCAGCTTCCTCTTCCTCTTCTTCTCCGCGTCCTTCAGCTTCAGCTTCACGGGTTTGTCCAGCACCGAGTCCTCGGGCTGCGGAAGGGAGGAGAACCACAGGTTAAACACCTCAATCTGTCACCAGGACAGGACTGCAGCACACTTTATAAAGACAAAATCAAGGCTTTTTAACAACTCAAGAAATAGAAATTAATGCAATACTGATTTTTTTTTTTTCTATTTTCAAAGCTTTGCTGATAATAATAATTAGATGAGTGTGTTTTGTGCTGGTACCATGGCTGGTTTAGACAGCTAACTCATGAAGACATTCATATTATTCATATTCTATGCAGTGGTCAGTGATAACAATTAATTGTTTTATTAAGGAGTAATATTTGCCACCTTAAATTGGCACTGTTACCTACACAAGGGCATTTTTGTTTTTAAAACTCATTAGATGTATGCATCATCTTTTATGTCAAATTCTAGCATTCAAATTAAATCATATTAGAATAATAACAGCATAGGGCTTTTACCAGTCAAATGAAATAATTAAATCAGTGTCAGTGAGAGTGACCGGAGCAGTGTCAGTGTAAACACCAGTGGGAGAGTCTCTGACCTCCATGGCCTGCAGGAAGCGGTCCTCTGCGGGCGGGTGCGTGGCCTGCAGGATCCTCCAGATGTGCTGCGTCTCGTCGAGCGACACCTCCAGCAGGTCGCCCTCCATCATCAGCTCCTCCAGCTGCAGCGTGGCCGTCGGGGACAGCTCCAGCACCGGCGGCTCCAGGCTACGGGGAACCAGCGGGGTCTTCCTCGGCTGCTTGCGGGAGCCGGCTGGGTCTGAGGAGGACAACAGGAGGTCAGGAGAACAGGAGGTCAGGAGAACAGGAGATCAGGTGTGTGTGTGTCAGGTCTGAGGAGGAGAACAGGAGATCAGGTGTGTGTATGTGTGTGTGTATGTGTGTGAGTGTGTGGGCTTCCTCGGCTGCTTGCGGGAGCCGGCCGGGTCTGAGGAGGACAACAGGAAATCAGGAGAACAGGAGATGTGTGTTTGTCAGGTCTGAGGAGAACAGGAGATCAGGTGTGTGAGTGTGTGTGTGTGTGTGTGTGTGTGTGTGTGTGTGTGGAGGCTTCCTCGGCTGCTTGCGGGAGCCGGCCGGGACTGAGGAGGAGATCAGGAGGTGTGTGTGCTGGAGTCTCACTCTGAGGAACAGACTTCGAGGCGGAGGAGTATGCGTGCTCGGCACAGAACGACGGGGTCGTCGGCCACATGTGGCTCACCACCTCCTCAGACTTCACTGGGATCTCCTCGTCGCAGAACAAGTACGGCTTCACCTCTCCCGAGTCCTGAGAACAGAAACACTGAGATGACAGAGGAACTGCACAACATCACGGTGAGATGTTCACCATAAACGTCCTGAGAGCAGCACTACATCAGAACACTCACACACAGTGGTCACCTGACCTGTAAGGTCCTCAACAAGACACTCGTTTAGGGAATCATTCATGTCTGGACTCATCCCACTCTGAACTCTGAGTGTTAGAGGTTTGAGCACTAGCGATGTGAGCTTCATCACGTACCTTGACGTCATAGCCGTAGGTCTCTCTGATGTCCTCGTCGGAGTCGGTCTCCTCATCGTCGTAGTCCCCCGAGGGCCGTGGAGACGTGGCCCTGCTGAAGCCGGCCTGCTGGAAGGTCTGGATGTGGCCCTGTGAGCGAAACAGAGTTAGTCAGGGCTCACTCGTGTGTGTGTGTGTGTGTGTGAGACGACACGTGCCTGCAGGTCAGGGTTGGCGGCCGCCTTCTGAAGCTCGGCTGTGATGATCTTCTCGGTTTTCTCGCGCGCGGCCAGCTCCACCATGCGCTGGCTGAGCACCGAGAGCTTGGCCAGGGCGGAGGACAGCTCGTCGGTGGCCAGGGCCTGTCGAGCGCGGTCCTGCCAGCCCATGGCTCTCTCCGTCAGGCACTGCAGCGCCTCGCCCTCCGGCAGCCGCACCGACAGCTTCTGCAGAGACACCAGCAGCGCCAGGATGGTCTCCAGCCGGGGCCGGCGTGAGCGCTGGCACAGCGGGCACAGGAACTTGGCCTCCTTGCTGGCCGCCAGCCTCTTCTGCGAGCCGGCTTTGGGCAGGGGCACGCAGGCGCCGTGGAACCAGTCCTTGCACAGCTCGCACTGCAGCATGAAGCCGCCGGCCGGCTTGCGGCACAGGCAGAACTTCGCCTCCTCCGTGCGCTCCAGCAGGGCCATCTTGGCCAGGTTGGCGGCGCGCAGTGAGTGGATGGCCTGCACCTCCTGCTGCTCGCGGGCCTTGAAGGCGGCCACGACGGCGGCGGGGTCACGCACCTCCTCCACGCCCTCCTCCGGGTCGCTCGCTCCCTCCAGATCCAGGCCGGCGCGCTCCTTCTCCAGCAGCTCCTTCACACGCTTGCGCTTGCTCTTGCTGGAGCCATACACGCCGACGTCCACACGCGGGCTGAGCACCTGGAAGAGTTCCAGCACAGGTGAGTGCAGATCAACACCACCTCACATCAACATGCAGCTACTCATGAAGGAAACTCACATTCATCTCTATAGCGCTCTGCACAATACACACCCTCTCAAAGCTTTTCATGCAGTTAGCTAGCATCCTGTGTTCAAGGCAGAAAGTGTGCATGAGCGCGGCGTTTCTCAGAGAGTGCAGTACGCTTGGATGGTCAAACCGGCATGACTTATAAAGTTGTGCTAATTATACGCTTTGCAACTGGATCATGGTGCCATGTGGTGATTTAAGCTGTTTAAGCAAATTTTGAGAGAGAGAGAGCTGTTTGTGAAATCACTTCTCACAAGAAGTTGTCAAATTACTGATTTATCAAAAGTTATTTAATAAAGATATCTGTGTTGTACCTCACCTTGAGCAGTATCATTATTTATATATCATTATCAATATCAATTGTTTTACCCACACTGGACAGAGGTCGAGACAGAAAGCACATCATTTATGCGTTACCTCTCACAAAGGCTTGTGTCTTCTGAGTCTTTGAGTCTGAGTTTCTGAGATCGGGTTCTGAGGGTTCAGGAAGGTGCTAAAGGGTTCCCTCTCTCAGTCAGGTGTGTGTGTGTGTGTGTGTGTGAGAGAGAGTGTGTCACCTGCAGTAGGGTGTGTGTGGAGTTCTTCTTCAGGAAGGTGCGAGCGGTTCTCTCTCTCCAGGCTCGGGCCGACCCCACCTGTGCCTCCACCTGTGGCAGCGCCTCCAGCCTCACCGGGACGGAGCGACCTCGAGCCAGAAGACCCTCCAGCTGCTCCAGGTAGGCGTAGCTGCTGCCATTCTGTTCACGGAGACACGTGTCACATGACAGGCTACAGCTACAGTCAGCATGTGTGAGTAAACTAGCATGTCCAGGTCACTGCGGGACACACGGTCACCTGAATGGCCTCCACTCGGGCCGTCCACTCCTTGGCTCTGAGCAGGGCGTCTCTGAGGGCCAGGACATTGGGCAGGTGCGCTGGGATGTTCCTGGCCTCCGTCACGATGCTCTCCAGCGTCAGCAGGCTGTGGCGAGGCCTGCAGAAGAGCAAAGACACCGCCGTCACATGGGGGAGCCAACACACACTCCACAGAGAAGGCAGCCAATGCTTCAATGGTTTTACAGGACCTAAAGGGGACATATCATGACTTTTCCCATGTGTCAGTGCTATAATCGGGTCCCGGTGCTTCTACCAACCCAGAAAACGTGAAAAGTGAAACCCAGTAACTTTGTTTTGGTCAGTCTTTCTCTGCAAGCATGTAAAAAAATAAGCAGATTTCTCTCTCCTTCTGACATATGAAGAGGATCTTATTATAATATCACCGGCCCTTAATCTGCACGTTTACACACACCAGCCGACATTTGGTTCCACAAGCGCCAACAGAGCCCAGTTCTAACGCAATGATGAAGATCCAGCAGAGCCTGAAGCTGTTCTGTGGTTGAGCACAGACGAGCACTGAACACTATTGACCAGAACATGTCACCGCTGTCTTATAAACACCTCAGGAACTGTGGACACTTGTGGAGAAGTTCAACATGATGATGAGATGATCAGTGTAACTCCACAACAACTACAGAAATGTCTCCACTAACATTCAGAAGCTCCTCCTGAGTCTCTCCGTAAGGCTGCACTCGCTGCTGGGGATTCTGGGATTCTGGATGAGTGAGATTGGCCTGTTCTGTTATTGCCGGAGTTTCTGAAGCTCGTGTAAAGACTCCGCCCTCTTCTGAACGGAGGCGGAGCTAAAGCTCATTTGCATCTAAAGGGACACACATGTGTTTGCTCACTCTCAAAAAGCTATAATGAATGATCTGGGGGGATTTTTGAACTGAAATTTCACAGCCACATTCTGGGGAAACCATAGATTTATATTATTTATATTTATATTATATCTTGTGATGGGGGACCTTTAAACTTCAAAAAGTCAAATTCAAGCAGCTTGTATGAACCCTGAAGATCAGTCTTTGTGCTGTGACACCTGATGAAAGAAGGCCGTGCAGAAGCACTGATGTGTGTGTGTGTGTGTGTGTGTGTGTGTGAGAGAGTCACCTGGCCTGCAGACAGGCCCGCGCCCGCTCCTCCCAGTGCTCGGACACCGTCAGCAGCTCCTGCAGCTCGGCCATGGCCTTCTCCACAGCGTGGTGCGGCGCCAGACCCACTCCGGAGTCGATGAGCCGCTTCATCAGCTCCAGCGTGAGGCGCGGCGGGTCCGCTAGCGTCAGCCGCACCTCGTCCAGCCAGCGCGCCTGCGTCAGCTCCTGCTCCAGCCGCGGCAGCTCCGGCAGCTCCAGGTCCAGCCCCGAGCCCAGAGCCAGCAGAGCCGCCAGCTTCCCGGAGTCCGGCGTGCGGTCCGCCAGCGCCGCCTGTGCCCGCTCGTGGAAGCCCTGCACGCTCTCCAGCAGATCCTGTGAGCACACACACACACACGTGAGGACTCGCTGCGGGGGGTCAGGGGTCAGCAGTGCAGGGGTCAGGGGTCAGACTCACCTTGACCTGTCGGGCCTGGCTGATGACGCAGGGCAGGCGGTACAGCTGCTCCACAAACACCTTCAGCTCCTCCACCGTCAGTTTGCTGCGTGCCTTCTGTGCACTGCTGTCAGGACGCTCCCTCCTGAACACACACACACACATTCATTCATGTGCATATCACATAGGACAGCTACACACACCTGTGCCTGTTGCTGTGCAGCAGCTGAGCCACAGACGAGCACAAACACACACACACACACACACACACACACCTGTGCCAGTGCTTGTTGCTGAGCAGCAGCTGAGCCACAGACGAGCACAAACACACACACACACACACACACACACACACACACACACACACCTGTGCCAGTGCTTGTTGCTGAGCAGCAGCTGAGCCACAGACGAGCACACACACACACACACACACACACACACACCTGTGCTTGTTGCTGGGCAGCAGCTGAGCCACAGACGAGCACACACACACACACACACACACACACACCTGTGCTTGTTGCTGGGCAGCAGCTGGGCCACAGACGAGCACACACACACACACACACACACACACACACACACACACACACACCTGTGCCTGTGCTTGTGCTTGTTGCTAAGCAGCAGCTGGGCCACAGACGAGCACACACACACACACACACACACACCTGTGCCTGTGCTTGTGCTTGTTGCTAAGCAGCAGCTGGGCCACAGACGAGCACACACACACACACACACACACACACACCTGTGCCTGTGCTTGTTGCTGAGCAGCAGCTGGGCCACAGACGAGCACACACACACACACACACACACACACACCTGTGCCTGTGCTTGTTGCTGAGCAGCAGCTGGGCCACAGACGAGCAGGTCTCGGCCTCCTTCACCGTGTCTCTCAGGTTGCGGAACAGGAAGTTGTTCTCCGGGTACTTCCTGTCCTCCGCGTCCTCCATCAGCACCTTCAGCTCGATCAGATCTGTGGAGCACCAGAGACACGTGTGTGTAACCCACAGCTCAAGCCTGTCGTCCGTTCGTAATAAGACACTGAGGCTGATACAAATCAAATTAAATCATTTACACTGAAAAATTACAACTGGGTTAAATAATGTTACGAGATTGTTTTAAATATATTTATGCAAATAAGAAATGTTGGAAAGAATGACACTTTTAAACATAACCCTAAATGTCCAGTAGGTGGCGGCAGTCGACCGTCTTAATGAGCGAGTCATTGAGTCATTCATTCAAACGATTCGTTGAAACGGCTGATTCATTCAGAAATGAGTCAGTTGTTTATGAACGAGTCACTGAATCACTGAATCATTGGGCGTGTTGTGTCTGACCTTTCTTGCTCCTGCTATCGGCCGCCAGCGCCTCCGAGACCCTCCTGGCCCAGGTGTCGTAGGACTGCGCTCGCGACTTCACCCCGTACAGCATCACAGGGAACTCGTCCTGGTGGTACCTGAACCTGCAGCACACACACACACACACACACAGGTCATCAGCTCCTGCAGCACACACACACAAGTCATCAGCTCCTGCAGCACACACACACACAGGTCATCATCAGTGGGTGTGTGTGGACTCTCACCGCAGGCACTTGTCTCGGGCGGGGCAGCTGCACAGGTGAGCGGCGTGACGCAGACACACCAGGCGCTGAGGGCTGCACACACAGGTGAGCGCTGACAGGAAGCAGGTGGTCTTGCACTTCCAGCACTGCCGCTCGTCATCCGGCACCAGCTCAAACACCTCCTGCTCCGAGGACAGCACCCCCTGCAGGACCCCAGGAGATCAGTTAATGACAGCACTCAGCTCATAACCCTGAGGGGATCACCTGATGAATGTCTTTCACTCACACAGCTTCTTTTACACCTACAGTAATATAATGCCATCATTAAAGCAGCAGTTATTCAGCATTATAATACGGTTAGTTCCAGTCCTTGATTCTGATTGGTCAATCGCTGTGCTTTATTCATGATCAACTGCTTCACTCAGCAGCTACACACTACACACCTTTAGCAACCACTCTTACCAGCGTAAACACGTGTTCTCACTGATATTGCTCAGTGAAGCTTATAGAGTATTGTGTGAGATCGAGTAAATGAGTGTCCCTGCACTTACAGCATTTATAGCACTTTTCTTCAGGTCAGTCCTATATTCATAATAAAGTTGTGCGATATCTTGTCCTTTTAACAATTAAGGTGTTTTCCCGTGACACGCTAGTCATTTACCAGTTGCGTTGCTTATCCGTGTCACAAGTCCTTTCAATATAAAAGTCTTCTCTACTGACTGACTCACTCGTAAAGATAGTCTTTGCCACCGTCTAATGGAGGAATAATGTAACTTCTGTTGCTGTTCACGGTCAGGGACTATTTTTACCAGCGGAAGGAAGGCTTTCAGTGGTTTTACTTCAGGAACGTTGCATTGATGCATATTTCTGGGCTGTAATATTAGTATTGTGTGGAAACCGTCTTATAAAAGCAGTAAGGTACTGGAGGCTAGTGCTGTATGGTGAATAAATCAGGGCTGACTCCGCTTCACATCGAGCCTGACAACGCCCTTCAGCCGTGACCTGAGTACACTTTTGTCCTCTCTTCAGTTTCTGAATGAAGAACGCTGCTGTTAGTTTGAAACATCTCAAAAGCCATCTGCTGTTTGATTGGGTCTCTTCACTCTGTGTGACACTGATCTGAATGAGTCATTGAATCGTTCACTCAACCACTACTGTGTGCGTTGCCTGGACATGTTCTGTTTAAAAACGGTTTTGGGTGGAGCAAATACAGTGAGGAAAATAAGTATTTGAACACCCTGCTATTTTGCAAGTTCTCCCACTTGGAAATCATGGAGGGGTCTGAAATTGTCATCGTAGGTGCATGTCCACTGTGAGAGACATAATCTAAAAAAAAAAATCCAGAAATCACAATATATGATTTTTTAACTATTTATTTGTATGATACAGCTGCAAATAAGTATTTGAACACCTGTCTATCAGCTAGAATTCTGACCCTCAAAGACCTGTTAGTCTGCCTTTAAAATGTCCACCTCCACTCCATTTATTATCCTAAATTAGATGCACCTGTTTGAGGTCGTTAGCTGCATAAAGAAACTTGTCCACCCCATACAATCAGTAAGAATCCAACTACTAACATGGCCAAGACCAAAGAGCTGTCCAAAGACACTAGAGACAAAATTGTACACCTCCACAAGGCTGGAAAGGGCTACGGGGAAATTGCCAAGCAGCTTGGTGAAAAAAGGTCCACTGTTGGAGCAATCATTAGAAAATGGAAGAAGCTAAACATGACTGTCAATCTCCCTCGGACTGGGGCTCTATGCAAGATCTCACCTCGTGGGGTCTCAATGATCCTAAGAAAGGTGAGAAATCAGCCCAGAACTACACGGGAGGAGCTGGTCAATGACCTGAAAAGAGCTGGGACCACCGTTTCCAAGGTTACTGTTGGTAATACACTAAGACGTCATGGTTTGAAATCATGCATGGCACGGAAGGTTCCCCTGCTTAAACCAGCACATGTCAAGGCCTTAAGTTTTTACAATGACCATTTGGATTATCCAGAGGAGTCATGGGAGAAAGTCATGTGGTCAGATGAGACCAAAATAGAACTTTTTGGTCATAATTCCACTAAACGTGTTTGGAGGAAGAAGAATGATGAGTACCATCCCAAGAACACCATCCCTACTGTGAATCATGGGGGTGGTAGCATCATGCTTTGGGGGTGTTTTTCTGCACATGGGACAGGGCGACTGCACTGTATTAAGGAGAGGATGACCGGGGCCATGTATTGCGAGATTTTGGGGAACAACCTCCTTCCCTCAGTTAGAGCATTGAAGATGGGTCGAGGCTGGGTCTTCCAACATGACAATGACCCGAAGCACACAGCCAGGATAACCAAGGAGTGGCTCTGTAAGAAGCATATCAAGGTTCTGGCGTGGCCTAGCCAGTCTCCAGACCTAAACCCAATAGAGAATCTTTGGAGGGAGCTCAAACTCTGTGTTTCTCAGCGACAGCCCAGAAACCTGACTGATCTAGAGAAGATCTGTGTGGAGCAAGCGGCAACCTCCCCGTCTCTCTCTTGAAACCAACACGGAAGTGAGTTAAACTGCAATTCATGGACTGGCCGCTTGGGCTGGCTGCACAAGTGAGTCAAATCTGTATCTCCCTCATGTTAAAATTACCAACTTTACAGCAGAAAAAAACATGTTTACAGCCTGGATCTCTATGTGGCTAATTTTGCCCTTAATAACAACTGTGAGGGGGGTGAATTTTTTTTATAACTCATCCGTTTAGTTGATTAATATTTAAAGTTCTGCATAATTAAGGGTGTGGCAACTTGAGTGACAGGTGGGTTGCCGCTGATGTCAATTTGTCTGTCTGTGTTGTCTGCTGTTACTAGCCGTCACTTCACCTCAGCAAATGTTGCTGCTGAACTTGCCATCTCTGCCGTGTTTGCACTTTTTTTCGGTATTATTTTATACAATTTAATACACCCATTACTTCGGCCACGGCTTAGGATTCCGTCGTTGTCGTCGAGTATCGTTCGAAAGAACAACCAGCGCTGTATTTCAGTTGTTTTCCTCTGTGAACATGCACTAATGGATGTCTGACAATTTCGTTGCTTTTTGGAGTTTTCAGATTTACAAACGTCAATAAAGGCTCGTTCGTTCTGCTCTCACGGAACAGATATAGATTATAATATGCTTATGTACCGTCAGATGAAGTCCTGCAGGTGTCGGTGCTTTCTCCGTTCATGCAATAAATGCACATCCTTGAATGAGCGCGGATTTTCTAGCGCTGACTGACCATAGACTATAAAAAAGAGTGTGTAAATCACTGTCACACACACTCTCAGAGTAATATTAAGTTACTGCATAATACATTTCTCACTTGTAGCCATGGCTTTTAACTATTATAATATTTCGAAGGGCAAAAACAGGAACTTTTAATTGGCTTTACATCATCAAGTGTCACTTTAGCGCGAGACCCTGTGCAGTCGCAGACTTGGTACTGTCAGTAGCATTACCCAGAGCCGTTAACAGCCTGAGCTAACTCCATCACGTCCAGCTATTTGGGCGTGATTTCTCAGCCTCTTTGCCCATTTTCTGTTATCCGGGAGTGACGCGAGGCCAAGATGGCGACGGCCGGCTCCGCCCACTTTAGGCTTCAAAAATGCTCTTCAGAAACCTACGGGTGACGTCACGCACACTACGTCCATATTTTTTTACAGTCTATGGTGTGGAGGAGTGGGCCAGAATCCCTCCTGCAGTGTGTGCAAACCTGGTGAAAAACTACAGGAAACGTTTGACCTCTGTAATTGCAAACCAAGGCTACTGTACCAAATATTAACATTGATTTTCTCAGGTGTTCAAATACTTATTTGCAGCTGTATCATACAAATAAATAGTTGAAAAATCATACATTGTGATTTCTGGATTTTTTTTTTTAGATTATGTCTCTCACAGTGGACATGCACCTACGATGACAATTTCAGACAAAATAGCAGGGTGTTCAAATACTTATTTTCCTCACTGTATGTCTAAAATGTAAGTGCCATTTGCCTTCTTGTCATATTGATTTCATGCAACAACTGCAGATTTTCAATGGTCCTGACTGTGGTGGTGTGTTGTCCCGTGGTGTGTGTGAGTGAACCCCGGCGCCTCTCACCATCTCCTGCACGGCGTCCCTCAGCCGGCTCTCCTCCTCCATCATGTCGCTGAGCTCTCGCACCACGGCCGCCGCCAGCTCCACGTCCAGGCTCTCGGGGTCAGCGGCCATCTTGCACACCAGCTCCTCGTGCGAGAACACGCAGTAGCGCTGCAGACGCCGGTAGTGCGCCACACACTGCCTCCCGACAGGCAGCTGCACACACACACAGGTCATCACACACACACACACACACACACACACACACAGGCAAGGCTTCACTGTGAGTAAACAGGTGTGTTAGACGTACCCAGTCTGCAGTGCAGAAGTTCACCGCTTCAGCAAAGTTGTAGCCCTGGTTGAAGCCGCTGTGATAGGCTCTGGGGAAGGTGACCACGAACTCTCCCGCGCACTGGTTGGTCCGGTACACCTGTGTGTGACAGTGAGATGATGATGAGTACACACACAGCGGCAGACTCAGCTGAGGGGGTGGGACGGGTGGAGAGGTACCGGGACGCCGTGCTCCATCAGGAGGTTGGGGTTCATCAGGGTGACGAGCTGATGCAGGAGGTCCGGCTGGGAGTCGAACAGCTCCGGGGCCACCGTCTTCATGACCGTCTCCAGCTGCTCCGCGGCGTGTGCTGGGACCCCGTACCACGTCTTGGGCTCGCCCCTGAGACACACACACACACACATTAGTGGGCCACCTCAACTTTACAAAAATGTTCAAAACTTACATATTGGAACCTATTTCAAGTTTGCGTTCTCGAGCCGCCAAACACTGTTATTGTGCCGGAACACATGAAGAGCTTTCTGTTAAAGCGATGTCGTGTTAGCAGCCCCTAAGTTAATAACACACACACACACACACACTCACCAGTGCAGGAAGTTGATGGAGTAGCTCCAGTGGTCCTCGATGTGCCCACACACACACACTCACGCTCTACACGCCTGCGCACATATATTCAAGCGCGCACTCCTATAGATAGGGCACCAGTGGCACTGATTCAGTGCGTGAGTCGCTGGTTTCTGTTTCCCGCGGCTTCCTCGCGCTGAGGATGCTGACCAGCGCTGACACCGATGCTATTCATGGTAAATACCCTTAAACGTTAAAAGGATGACACGACAAATATTTGGCTTTCCTTGGGCACGGCAACCTTTTCACGAATATATATGATTGACCTCAAAGACAGACGCAGGTCATCGCACGCGCTCAGTCGCTCTCTCTCATTCACAGTCTGTTCAGGCTTAAGTGCAAATCAGCGAAGCCTCTGTGCAGACCACCATGATGAACACAGTCGGAAACGGAAACTGCGGCTACTAGCGTTCCTCTGCGGTTGGCCTGTCAGTAGCGCGGTGCTGCAATATTGCGGTTATCGCCACAGCGCTACCTGTAGCAAGGCTCGAAAGAGAAACCATTGTGGCCGCATATGCTCCTGAAATATAATCTGAGCGACCTATATATGTGGGAGCATTTGTGCGAGTGCAGATAATGGCTGTGGTGCGACCCGTTTACATTTCTCTAAAAAACATTTGCAAATTACTTCACAGTGTGTACCTTGTGTGCGCTGATACACGATGGCCAGACCGTCATTCTGTCCAACGTTATATGAGCATGTATATGACCAATTTGTTCTGGCGGCCGCCAAAGCCTTATGTGATCGGGGAGTGATGTCGAATACAGAACGACTGCTGCACTTGCCAGGGCGCATATATGAGTACGAGAGAGAGAGAGCCCCGACTCTCACGTCTTCACACAACACGAAGCCCAAGGAGAGCTTGCCCTCACTAAATTTACACCTATGCTGAGGCTCATGGAGTTGCGATTAACATGACGTATGCAAATGACTAATCATGTGCCGATATCATTGGGGTGAGATGATATAGAGCCAGAAGACCACATTTCTGGCCACAGGAAGTGCAAAGCCCCAGTGAAATGAAATCTGTTAATACAGTACAGGTCAAAAGATTGGACACATTACTGTCTTTAAAGCTCCAGTATGTAACTTTTGTATGTGACCACAAGAGGGCGCAGTTTCCAACAATAACAAAGGCGAAGCTTGATGACGCTATGAAGGAGGTGACGATGGGAGATGTCGTTTTTAATGCGTTTTCACCATAGCAATGTATCTAAATGGAATTAATGAATCATGATCACGGATGAGGTAATTTATTCGTTTTTGTATTACCTGTATGTCTGATCGTATTATTTTATGTCATCATAATTAATGAACTGCAAGGAACGTGAAATGTTATGCTATATTATCCCGTTACAACATACAGCTATTTGTCAAATGATTTGTTTGGTTTATGTTGTGCAGTTTTACGTTTTTATGGTTAATGCCGTGTTGTTTAACGTGTTCAAACCAATATCTAAAAGTAAATTTGAACGAACATTTGCAAGTAATGACTAAATATATTTTTTAACAACATATCCGATTGTATTTAATTGTACTGCCATAATCTCGGTCACCACACGTGATAAAAAGCCTTACCGAAGTACAAAGGGCAATATAACTTTGTTTATAAGTGCTATTATTGACAGTTGCATGTCTTACCTGTCTATCAATAACGTTACACTCGCGAGAGCAGAGTCTCTGTCAAGTCCAAGATAGTCGCGCAGCTCTCTCCATCTCGAAAACGCCTGGCGATATTTATCCGGGTTTTATTCCTACGTTTGTCACACAGTCCGTGACTCCGCGTGTATCCGAATATGGACGCTTTCGTTTTGTTGGCACTTCAATACTCGCCAAAGAGTAATCGTGATCCATAACAGCTATAACCATACAGACTATGGCAATAACGCTATAACCACCACTTCCGCATTTGACCGTGATATTCCGGTGTGGTGGGTCATATTTTTTATTTTATTCTTTTTTATTCTTTGTCAGACGTCATTATTGTTTATTGTGATAAGAAAAAAAACTCAATAAAGTTGTTGTAAAAAAATAAAATAAAAATCCGGTGGTGGAATATGGTGGAATATCCGATCACATGGTCGGAAAAAAAGGATAGAGCGGACATTGCGTCACTGAGGCGCGACATTTCTTTTCCGGGATGGCCAGTTATTTAAAATCGGAATTTCTCTGAAATAAAAAATCTTTGGAGACTTTTGAGATATTGTAAGTACACAACTGGAGGAAATATATCACACTGTCCAAGTTATTTTCGGAAATTTTATTACAAAATTCCTACATATTGGAGCTTTAATGTTTTTGAAAGAAGTCTCTTCTGCTCATCAAGCCTGCATTTATTTGATTTGATTTCATAACCTGTGATACTTTTTAGGATACTTTGATGAATAAAAGTAAATAAAAAAAGAAGCAGCAAATGTTTTAAAAATAGAAATCTTTTGTAACAACAATATACACTACTGGGCAGTAATTTAGGGGTCAGTAATTTTTTTAAAAAAATAAATCAGAACTTTTATTCAGCAATGAATTGGTAAAAAGGTGATAGTAAAGAAGATTTATATTATTAGAAAATATTTTTTTATTTTGAATAAATGCAGTTCTTTTTAACCTTTTATTCATCAGATATATTAGGCAGCAGAACTGTTTCCAACACTCATAATAAATCAGAATATTACAATGATTTCTAAAGGATCACTGGATGTCACATGTGACACTGGAGTAATGATGCTGAAAATTCAGCTTTGCATCACAGGAATAAATTATTTTAAAGTATATTCAAATAGAAAACTATTATTTTAAGTTGTAATAATATTTCACAATATTACGGGGTTTTTTTTCTGTATTTTTCATCAAATAAACGCAGCCTTGATAAGCATTAGAGACTTCTTTCAAAAATATAAAAAAACGTAATGTTTCCAAACTTTTGACCTGTACTGTATATAATTTGTAGTTGTGGTGCTCCTAAGTTTTTGAAGTTGGGGGCACCAGTGCCTTAATTTCGAGCCCTGTATAGACTGAACTCCTAATACGCTTGTGCGCGCCATCAGCGTTCTCACAGGTTCGCTAAAACAAGAACTTTAGAGTTTTCTGTTAAAATGGTGTCGTGTTAGCGGCCCCTATATTAATAAATAATGATAATTAATTCCGACAGAAGTGAATCAATCAAAACTAACTTTATCTGGACAATAACTTTATTCTAGAGCTGCTGTAAAGCACTAGCACTAAAGCACACACCACTCTGTTACTGTAGTCTCCTGTTATCTCTGTAAAGCTGCTCTGGAACAATTCCTATTGTTATATAAATGAAGGAGACTTGACTTGACACACACACACACACACCAGTGCAGAAAGTTGATGGAGTAGCTCCAGTGGTCCTCGATGTGCCCACACACACACACACACACACACACACACACACACACACACACACACACACACCAGTGCAGGAAGTTGATGGAGTAGCTCCAGTGGTCCTCGATGTGCCCACACACACACACACACACACACACACACACACTCACCAGTGCAGGAAGTTGATGGAGTAGCTCCAGTGGTCCTCGATGTGCCCACACACACACACACACACACACACACACACACACACACACACTCACCAGTGCAGGAAGTTGATGGAGTAGCTCCAGTGGTCCTCGATGTGCCCACACACACACACACACACACACACACACACACACACACACACTCACCAGTGCAGGAAGTTGATGGAGTAGCTCCAGTGGTCCTCGATGTGCCCACACACACACACACACACACACACTCACCAGTGCAGGAAGTTGATGGAGTAGCTCCAGTGGTCCTCGATGTGCCCACACACACACACACACACACACACACACACACACACACACACACACACACACACACACACACACACACACACACACTCACTCACCAGTGCAGGAAGTTGATGGAGTAGCTCCAGTGGTCCTCGATGTGCCCACACACACACACACACACACACACACTCACCAGTGCAGGAAGTTGATGGAGTAGCTCCAGTGGTCCTCGATGTGCCCACACACACACACACACACACACACACACACACACACACACACACACTCACCAGTGCAGGAAGTTGATGGAGTAGCTCCAGTGGTCCTCGATGTGCCCACACACACACACACACACACACTCACCAGTGCAGGAAGTTGATGGAGTAGCTCCAGTGGTCCTCGATGTGCCCACACACACACACACACACACACACACACACACTCACCAGTGCAGGAAGTTGATGGAGTAGCTCCAGTGGTCCTCGATGTGCCCACACACACACACACACACACACACACACACACACACACACACACACCAGTGCAGGAAGTTGATGGAGTAGCTCCAGTGGTCCTCGATGTGCCCACACACACACACACACACACACACACACACACACACACACACTCACCAGTGCAGGAAGTTGATGGAGTAGCTCCAGTGGTCCTCGATGTGCCCACACACACACACACACACACACACACACACACTCACCAATGCAGGAAGTTGATGGAGTAGCTCCAGTGGTCCTCGATGTGCCCACACACACACACACACACACACACACACACACACACACACTCACCAGTGCAGGAAGTTGATGGAGTAGCTCCAGTGGTCCTCGATGTGCCAGCAGAAGGAGGAGAAGCACATGCCCACGTACAGCCAGGGCAGCTTCATGCCGCTGATGTCTCCGCTGATGTGCGTCAGCACCGACTGCTCCAGCACCGGCAGGTTGTTCAGGTTCCAGCCCGAGTTCGCATATTCCTGCGCAACACATTCATATACGCAACACATGAACAGATTCAGTATTCCTCAAAGTGAAGAAATCAGTCAAATGCACAATAAGAAAATTACGCAAACGTAAGGAAAAAAGGTTTCAGGAGGCGAAGAGACAAGCAGAAGTTTGTTCCTCGCCAATCTATGGTCCCCGAGACTGACCTGAGGGGCCATCATGTGCTTGTCCGCACAGAACAGCACATCGGTGATCTCTTAAATCAACCATCAGGGGGGGGTCTGACGTCACGTCACTTATACAGACTGGCTCATCAGATTCTCCCATGGGCCCAAGGGAAATGGCTGTCTCTCAGGGCAGTTTATATCCCTGGGCATCAAAAGCAGGGAACTGATATCCGGTCGAGACGGGGGCTGAGGCCCGGGGAATGGAGACTTCACCCCGAGGCGGTCAAGCTCCTGTGGGAGAAATTCGGTCAAGCACAAGTCGACCTATGTGCATCTTCAGAGACAACTCACGGTCCCGTGGGGTTCTCCCTCATGTACCCAGCTCAGCTCCTGTGTGTTACCAGTAGCCCTGTTCTGGCAGGCCCGACTGTAGCTCTCGGACCTGGTGTCCCTTCTCGACGGCTCTCCGATGGAGACTCCCATCAGGAGTCTATTGCCCCTATTGGAGGGGGCAGGATTTACTGCAGGAACGTTTCTCTGCTGGATTACCTCCTTCTAACTCAAAGGCGTGTGAGGCGGCTATATCTGCTCACCACACTCCTCTGGGTGGAGCATGATTAGGGAGAGGTCCTCTAATTAGTTGTTTTCTTCGTGGCACTCTGAGGCTGAGGCCTGCACTACACACAAGAGCCCAGTTTGGGATGTGGTCGTCGTACTTGAAGGCCTGGCTTTGGCTTCCTTTGAGCCTACTGAAGAGGTTTCAACTCGTTGTCTGTTTCGGGTCACCTAGAAAAGGCATCTAAGCAGAGGATGAGCAAGTGGGTCGTCAAGACCATGTCATTTCCTCATGAAGGCCCACTGGACTGACATCACACGAGCTTCATGACGCAATCACGCAGGGGCGATCCCACAGCAACTCAACACAGCTCGAGCTCCCTCTTCAGAGAACCAGGGTTACGCAAGTAACATGAAACCTTCAGTGATGGGTCATTTCTGCTGTAAAATTATTAATTCAGTTCATTTATATATTTAGCCGCTCTCGAAAAAAAAGCGTGATGTCATCGTCCAGCTCATTCTCATTTAATGGTGTCAGTGCAGGAGATCAATATTATTTTTATATTGTACATAAACACAATCACAAACACCTGTGATGTTTAACGGTAATAAAGATAAAGGATAATGAGAACATTGAGCCTTACGTCCTCGTCGCCGATGAGCTTCCTCTTGCCGTCCCGCACCGGGAATCCGCTGCCCACGTCCTTGGAGCTGATGTCAGCGCCATACTCCACGATCACGTCCTCCTCGATGCTGCTGACCAGACGCCAGAACTCCTTCTCCACCAGCTCCGTCGGCACCATCTGACACACACACACACACACACACACTGAGTCTGAGCCCGCTGTGGAGCCGGGGAAGCCTGCAGGTGCAACTCTTACGTGAACGGGCATGTTGAAGTAGTCGGACTTGAAGTGGTCGGCCATCTCGCCGAAGCTCTGGAGTGTGTACTCGCGCACGGCCTGCTCGAAGCCGAACGCCTCCCGAGGCTTGCTGCACTCCTGTGTGTGTGTGAGCACATCATCATCAGCATCATCATCATCATCATCACGGGGTGTGTGTGTGTGTGTGTGTGTGTGTGTGTGTGTGCAGTACCTCCGCCACACACTTGGGGCAGCGCCAGTCTCCTTTGGGCACGTCCTGCAGCGGCGGGATCAGGCAGAAGGTGTGGTAGCTGTCGTCACAGCCATCACACAGCAGAAGGCGGTCCTCCTCGTCGCCCCGCCCACACGCCATGCACATGTACAGGTCGATCTGCACACACACACAGGAGAGAAAGCGCTGCTGCTTTCAAGAGGATCCACTATTACACTCACAGTCATCTATTCAGCAGATGCTTCAGACAAACATGACAGCCAGCTAAAAGCGCCACATATGGATTTATCAGCATGTTTTGAGGGAATAAAATGCTTCATTACATGGCTTGGCTGAATTCCAATGTAGAATGCGGTGTGTTATTTCTTGATAACAGACCGCTGCGAAGTATAACACACCGTTGCCATGAAAAACAGCCATGAATAGCATTGCTATGGACGCAGAACGGACTATTTTCTTTAGCGGAAGCAATACAATCATTTTTAAATCAATAAACTCCTTTTTTAAATCAATATTCTGTGTCAAATTACTGATTTATTTGGTAGGTAGCCATGTAATAAGCGGGATAATGTAGAGCGAGGCGGTTGTTATAGCGAATACAAGCCCTTCAAGCTCCGCTTCGCGTCGGGGTCCCGTTCAGCCTGTCGGGGGTGTATTCGCTATAACAACTGCCTCGTTCTACATCATCCCTTATATAAATATCACTGTGCATTGAAACAAGTAGTCTGAAAGACCCATCTGTGGAAATGAGTCAGACGTCACATCAGTAGCACACTCACTCCTCTTAAAGCACTGCTGCTGCTGAACAAGACTACACAATACAGCTAATAAACTATATCCAATGCAGCATAACTCATACTCACATAATTGACCTCCAGCACCTCCTTGCGTGGACGCATTTTAAAAGCGAATGCCTGAGCCTTCATGTGCTTCTGTTTCCTGAGGAAGCCGTCGTCATCTGGACACACACACACACACACACACACACACACACACACACACACACAGTCTGTACACGCTTGACCAACACTGATGTCTCTCTGTGATAACGAGCTGATGAAAGACTCACCCGATGCCATGATGTCCAGGCACCCGCCGAACACCTGTATGGCTTTGGGCTCTGTGTTTTCCCTCTGAGACACAACACAAGGGTCAGAGGTCAGATCTGATGTCACATCAGCATTCACACAAGCACAATATGACACATGAGTTAACCCATTTTCCTGGGTCACAGAATCACACACTCCTACAGCGTCACACACACTCAGACACTCCTACAGCATCACACACACTCAGACACTCCTACAGCGTCACACACACACACTCAAACACTCCTACAGCATCACACACACACTCAGACACTCCTACAGCATCACACACACTCAGACACTCCTACAGCATCACACACACACACTCAAACACTCCTACAGCATCACACACACACTCAGACACTCCTACAGCGTCACACAGACTCAGACACTCCTACAGCATCACACACACACACACACACACACACTCAGACACTCCTACAGCATCACACACACTCAGACACTCCTACAGCATCACACACACTCAGATACTCCTACAGCATCTCACACTCAGACCCTCCAACAGCGTCACACACACACACACACACACACACACACACACACTCCTACAGCATCACACACACTCAGATACTCCTACAGCATCACACACACTCAGACACTCCAACAGCGTCACACACACACACACACACACTCAGACACTCCTACAGCGTCACACACACTCAGACACTCCTACAGAATCACACACACTCAGACACTCCTACAGCGTCACACACACACTCAGACACTCCTACAGCACACACACACTCAGACACTCCTACAGCGTCACACACACACTCAGACACTCCTACAGCACACACACACTCAGACACTCCTACAGCGTCACACACACACTCAGACACTCCTACAGCACACACACACTCAGACACTCCTACAGCGTCACACACACTCAGACACTCCTACAGCGTCACACACACTCAGACACTCCTACAGAATCACACACACTCAGACACTCCTACAGCGTCACACACACACTCAGACACTCCTACAGCACACACACACTCAGACACTCCTACAGCGTCACACACACACTCAGACACTCCTACAGCACACACACACTCAGACACTCCTACAGCGTCACACACACACTCAGACACTCCTACAGCACACACACACTCAGACACTCCTACAGCGTCACACACACTCAGACACTCCTACAGCGTCACACACACTCAGACACTCCTACAGCATCACACACACTCAGACACTCCTACAGCGTCACACACACTCAGACACTCCTACAGCATTACACACACACTCAGACACTCCTACAGCGTCACACACACACTCAAACACTCCTACAGCACACACACACTCAGACACTCCTACAGCGTCACACACACTCAGACACTTCTACAGCATCACACACACTCAGACCCTCCTACAGCACACACACACCGACACTCCTACAGCGTCACACACACACTCAGACACTCCTACAGCATCACACACACACTCAGACACTCCTACAGAATCACACACACTCAGACACTCCTACAGCGTCACACACACTCAGACACTCCTACAGCACACACACACTCAGACACTCCTACAGCGTCACACACACTCAGACACTCCTACAGCGTCACACACACTCAGACACTCCTACAGCGTCACACACTCAGACACTCCTACAGCGTCACACACACTCAGACACTCCTACAGCATTACACACACACTCAGACACTCCTACAGCGTCGCACACACACACTCAGACACTCCTACAGCGTCACACACACTCAGACACTCCTACAGCGTCACACACACTCAGACACTCCTACAGCATTACACACACACTCAAACACTCCTACAGCGTCACACACACACACTCAGACACTCCTACAGCGTCACACACACTCAGACACTCCTACAGCGTCACACACACTCAGACACTCCTACAGCATTACACACACTCAGACACTCCTACAGCGTCACACACACTCAGACACTCCTACAGCGTCACACACACTCAGACACTCCTACAGCATTACACACACACTCAGACACTCCTACAGCGTCACACACACACTCAGACACTCCTACAGCGTCACACACACTCAGACACTCCTACAGCGTCACACACACTCAGACACTCCTACAGCGTCACACACACTCAGACACTCCTACAGCATTACACACACACTCAGACACTCCTACAGCGTCACACACACACACTCAGACACTCCTACAGCGTCACACACACTCAGACACTCCTACAGCGTCACACACACTCAGACACTCCTACAGCATTACACACACTCAGACACTCCTACAGCGTCACACACACTCAGACACTCCTACAGCGTCACACACACTCAGACACTCCTACAGCATTACACACACACTCAGACACTCCTACAGCGTCACACACACACTCAGACACTCCTACAGCATTACACACACACTCAGACACTCCTACAGCGTCACACACACCTCGTCTTTCAGCCGTCGAGGGGAGCGTCGCTCCGGCCGTCTCTCCTTCTCTTCATCCTCCTCTACGGCCTCTTCCTCTGTTCCTCCTATCCCTTCATCCTCAGCGTCAGAGGCTTCTGGGTAAAGCCTGTGGACGACGCTCTACACACACACACACACACACACACATTCAGCAGCGGAGCGAGGCACACACTCGTCTCGTGGAGGAGTCGCACTCACCGTCAGAGACGCTCCGGACTGGAAGACCTCATAAGGATACAGGATCCGCTCGAAGTGAGAGCGCAGCAACGATCCCACACCTTTCCCGGCCGGAAAACCCATCCGACTGCTGATCCTGGACCAGCGCTTCTCCTTACACACCACCTCGAAGCCTCCTTCTGCTGACACAAGCTAGACACACACAGCATTCACAGCATTCATTTCTGAGTATATAAGCATTCACACACACACACACACACACACACACACACACACACCTTGCTCAGCAGGTACAGGTCCAGCATTCACACACACACACACACACACACACACACACACACACACACACACACACACACACACACCTTGCTCAGCAGGTACAGGTCCAGCATTCACACACACCTTGCTCAGCAGGTACAGGTCCAGCACTCTTCTCTCCACGTGAGGAAAGCGCAGCTTGCAGCCCTGAAGCTCCCAGAACTTGGAGATCTGGTCCAGAAAGTTGAGCTTGACTCTGGTGAGGGCCTGAGGGCAGGACAGCAGGTGAGGAACACACACACACACACACACACACACACTCACGGTGAGATGATGAGACTGACCTCCAGCTCATTGAGCCGCTGGATGCGTGGAGTGAAGCGGAAGCTGCGCACGTCACAGGCGAAGGGAGGCTGCCAGCCCTGAAACACACACAACACACACACGGTCACCGCACTCACCAGAACCAGAACCAGAACCAGCATCAGCATCAGCATCACACACACAGCAGAGCGGCACCGTTACTCATCTAAAGAGTCCAGACCCCGAGTTAAACATCCTCGGGACCTCGATCATCACAGAAGTGTACAGTTGCGATATAAACACAGATGTGTGTGCGCTAGTGATGCTGTGAACATGTGTTCGTCACTGAGTTTCTGACACACACTGCTCTATCATGATGATGTAAACACAGATGTGTGTGTGCGCTAGTGATGCTGTGAACATGTGTTCGTCACTGAGTTTCTGCTCTATCATGATGATGTAAACACAGATGTGTGTGTGCGCTAGTGATGCTGTGAACATGTGTTCGTCACTGAGTTTCTGACACACACTGCTCTATCATGATGATGTAAACACAGATGTGTGTGTGCGCTAGTGATGCTGTGAACATGTGTTCGTCACTGAGTTTCTGACACACACTGCTCTATCATGATGATGTAAACACAGATGTGTGTGTGCGCTAGTGATGCTGTGAACATGTGTTCGTCACTGAGTTTCTGCTCTATCATGGAACCATGGTTAGTTTTCGTGAGGTGTCCTGCTAGTGTTTATATTTACAGTATGATGAGTAGTACTGAGTGTCTGATGAGTTATTATTGAGGTCAGATTACTGTTGTCACAATACCAAAATGATGACTAGTGTTTATGTTTACAGTAATGAGTTTCTGATCTGTTATTATAGTGTTTATGTTTACAGTAATGAGTTTCTGATCTGTTATTATAGTGTTTGTTTACAGTAATGAGCTTCTGATCTGTTATTATAGTGTTTGTTTACAGTATTGAGTTTCTGATCTGTTATTATAGTGTTTATGTTTACAGTATTGAGTTTCTGATCTGTTATTATTAGTGTTTATGTTTACAGTAATGAGTTTCTGATCTGTTATTATAGTGTTTATGTTTACAGTAATGAGTTTCTGATCTGTTATTATAGTGTTTATGTTTACAGTAATGAGTTTCTGATCTGTTATTAGTGTTTATGTTTACAGTATTGAGTTTCTGATCTGTTATTATAGTGTTTATGTTTACAGTATTGAGTTTCTGATCTGTTATTATAGTGTTTATGTTTACAGTATTGAGTTTCTGATCTGTTATTATAGTGTTTATGTTTACAGTATTGAGTTTCTGATCTGTTATTATAGTGTTTATGTTTACAGTATTGAGTTTCTGATCTGTTATTATAGTGTTTATGTTTACAGTATTGAGCTTCTGATCTGTTATTATTGTGTTTGTTTACAGTATTGAGTTTCTGATCTGTTATTATTATAGTGTTTATGTTTACAGTATTGAGTTTCTGATCTGTTATTATAGTGTTTATGTTTACAGTATTGAGTTTCTGATCTGTTATTATAGTGTTTGTTTACAGTATTGAGTTTCTGATCTGTTATTATAGTGTTTATGTTTACAGTATTGAGTTTCTGATCTGTTATTATAGTGTTTATGTTTACAGTATTGAGTTTCTGATCTGTTATTATAGTGTTTATGTTTACAGTATTGAGTTTCTGATCTGTTATTATAGTGTTTATGTTTACAGTATTGAGTTTCTGATCTGTTATTATAGTGTTTGTTTACAGTAATGAGTTTCTGATCTGTTATTAGTGTTTATGTTTACAGTATTGAGTTTCTGATCTGTTATTATAGTGTTTATGTTTACAGTATTGAGTTTCTGATCTGTTATTATAGTGTTTATGTTTACAGTATTGAGCTTCTGATCTGTTATTATTAGTGTTTGTTTACAGTATTGAGTTTCTGATCTGTTATTATAGTGTTTATGTTTACAGTAATGAGTTTCTGATCTGTTATTATAGTGTTTATGTTTACAGTAATGAGTTTCTGATCTGTTATTATAGTGTTTATGTTTACAGTATTGAGCTTCTGATCTGTTATTATAGTGTTTATGTTTACAGTAATGAGTTTCTGATCTGTTATTATTATAGTGTTTATGTTTACAGTAATGAGTTTCTGATCTGTTATTATTATAGTGTTTATGTTTACAGTATTGAGCTTCTGATCTGTTATTATTAGTGTTTGTTTACAGTATTGAGTTTCTGATCTGTTATTATAGTGTTTATGTTTACAGTATTGAGTTTCTGATCTGTTATTATAGTGTTTATGTTTACAGTAATGAGTTTCTGATCTGTTATTATAGTGTTTATGTTTACAGTATTGAGTTTCTGATCTGTTATTATAGTGTTTATTTTTACAGTATTGAGTTTCTGATCTGTTATTATAGTGTTTATTTTTACAGTATTGAGTTTCTGATCTGTTATTATAGTGTTTATGTTTACAGTATTGAGTTTCTGATCTGTTATTATAGTGTTTATGTTTACAGTATTGAGTTTCTGATCTGTTATTATTAGTGTTTATGTTTACAGTATTGAGTTTCTGATCTGTTATTATAGTGTTTATGTTTACAGTAATGAGTTTCTGATCTGTTATTATAGTGTTTATGTTTACAGTATTGAGTTTCTGATCTGTTATTATAGTGTTTGTTTACAGTATTGAGTTTCTGATCTGTTATTATAGTGTTTATGTTTACAGTATTGAGTTTCTGATCTGTTATTATTAGTGTTTATGTTTACAGTATTGAGTTTCTGATCTGTTATTATAGTGTTTATGTTTACAGTATTGAGTTTCTGATCTGTTATTATAGTGTTTGTTTACAGTAATGAGTTTCTGATCTGTTATTAGTGTTTATGTTTACAGTATTGAGTTTCTGATCTGTTATTATAGTGTTTATGTTTACAGTATTGAGTTTCTGATCTGTTATTAGTGTTTATGTTTACAGTATTGAGTTTCTGATCTGTTATTATAGTGTTTATGTTTACAGTATTGAGTTTCTGATCTGTTATTATAGTGTTTATGTTTACAGTATTGAGCTTCTGATCTGTTATTATTAGTGTTTGTTTACAGTATTAAGTTTCTGATCTGTTATTATAGTGTTTATGTTTACAGTAATGAGTTTCTGATCTGTTATTATAGTGTTTATGTTTACAGTAATGAGTTTCTGATCTGTTATTATAGTGTTTATGTTTACAGTATTGAGTTTCTGATCTGTTATTATAGTGTTTGTTTACAGTATTGAGTTTCTGATCTGTTATTATAGTGTTTATGTTTACAGTATTGAGTTTCTGATCTGTTATTATAGTGTTTATGTTTACTGTATTGAGTTTCTGATCTGTTATTATAGTGTTTATGTTTACAGTATTGAGCTTCTGATCTGTTATTATAGTGTTTATGTTTACAGTATTGAGTTTCTGATCTGTTATTATTATAGTGTTTATGTTTACAGTAATGAGTTTCTGATCTGTTATTATTATAGTGTTTATGTTTACAGTATTGAGCTTCTGATCTGTTATTATTAGTGTTTGTTTACAGTATTGAGTTTCTGATCTGTTATTATAGTGTTTATGTTTACAGTATTGAGTTTCTGATCTGTTATTATAGTGTTTATGTTTACAGTAATGAGTTTCTGATCTGTTATTATAGTGTTTATGTTTACAGTAATGAGTTTCTGATCTGTTATTATAGTGTTTATGTTTACAGTATTGAGTTTCTGATCTGTTATTATAGTGTATGTTTACAGTAATGAGTTTCTGATCTGTTATTATAGTGTTTATGTTTACAGTAATGAGTTTCTGATCTGTTATTATAGTGTTTATGTTTACAGTATTGAGTTTCTGATCTGTTATTATAGTGTTTATGTTTACTGTATTGAGTTTCTGATCTGTTATTATAGTGTTTATGTTTACAGTATTGAGCTTCTGATCTGTTATTATAGTGTTTATGTTTACAGTATTGAGTTTCTGATCTGTTATTATTATAGTGTTTATGTTTACAGTAATGAGTTTCTGATCTGTTATTATTATAGTGTTTATGTTTACAGTATTGAGCTTCTGATCTGTTATTATTAGTGTTTGTTTACAGTATTGAGTTTCTGATCTGTTATTATAGTGTTTATGTTTACAGTATTGAGTTTCTGATCTGTTATTATAGTGTTTATGTTTACAGTAATGAGTTTCTGATCTGTTATTATAGTGTTTATGTTTACAGTATTGAGTTTCTGATCTGTTATTATAGTGTTTATTTTTACAGTATTGAGTTTCTGATCTGTTATTATAGTGTTTATTTTTACAGTATTGAGTTTCTGATCTGTTATTATAGTGTTTATGTTTACAGTATTGAGTTTCTGATCTGTTATTATAGTGTTTATGTTTACAGTATTGAGTTTCTGATCTGTTATTATTAGTGTTTATGTTTACAGTATTGAGTTTCTGATCTGTTATTATAGTGTTTATGTTTACAGTATTGAGTTTCTGATCTGTTATTATAGTGTTTATGTTTACAGTAATGAGTTTCTGATCTGTTATTATAGTGTTTATGTTTACAGTATTGAGTTTCTGATCTGTTATTATAGTGTTTATGTTTACAGTATTGAGTTTCTGATCTGTTATTATTAGTGTTTATGTTTACAGTATTGAGTTTCTGATCTGTTATTATAGTGTTTATGTTTACAGTATTGAGTTTCTGATCTGTTATTATTAGTGTTTATGTTTACAGTATTGAGTTTCTGATCTGTTATTATAGTGTTTATGTTTACAGTATTGAGTTTCTGATCTGTTATTTTTAGTGTTTATGTTTACAGTATTGAGTTTCTGATCTGTTATTATAGTGTTTATGTTTACAGTATTGAGTTTCTGATCTGTTATTATAGTGTTTATGTTTACAGTATTGAGTTTCTGATCTGTTATTATTGTGTTTGTTTACAGTATTGAGTTTCTGATCTGTTATTATAGTGTTTTTGTTTACAGTATTGAGCTTCTGATCTGTTATTACTAGTGTTTATGTTTACAGTATTGAGCTTCTGATCTGTTATTATAGTGTTTATGTTTACAGTATTGAGTTTCTGATCTGTTATTATAGTGTTTGTGTTTACAGTATTGAGTTTCTGATCTGTTATTATAGTGTTTATGTTTACAGTAATGAGTTTCTGATCTGTTATTATTAGTGTTTATGTTTACAGTATTGAGTTTCTGATCTGTTATTATAGTGTTTTTGTTTACAGTATTGAGCTTCTGATCTGTTATTATAGTGTTTATGTTTACAGTAATGAGTTTCTGATCTGTTATTATTGTGTTTGTTTACAGTATTGAGTTTCTGATCTGTTATTATTGTGTTTGTTTACAGTATTGAGTTTCTGATCTGTTATTATAGTGTTTTTGTTTACATTATTGAGTTTCTGATCTGTTATTATAGTGTTTATGTTTACAGTAATGAGTTTCTGATCTGTTATTATTAGTGTTTGTTTACAGTATTGAGTTTCTGATCTGTTATTATTGTGTTTGTTTACAGTATTGAGTTTCTGATCTGTTATTATAGTGTTTATGTTTACAGTATTGAGATTCTGATCTGTTATTATAGTGTTTATGTTTACAGTATTGAGTTTCTGATCTGTTATTATAGTGTTTATGTTTACAGTATTGAGTTTCTGATCTGTTATTATAGTGTTTATGTTTACAGTAATGAGTTTCTGATCTGTTATTATAGTGTTTATGTTTACAGTATTGAGTTTCTGATCTGTTATTATAGTGTTTATGTTTACAGTAATGAGTTTCTGATCTGTTATTATAGTGTATGTTTACAGTATTGAGTTTCTGATCTGTTATTATAGTGTTTATGTTTACAGTATTGAGTTTCTGATCTGTTATTATTGTGTTTGTTTACAGTATTGAGATTCTGATCTGTTATTATAGTGTTTATGTTTACAGTATTGAGTTTCTGATCTGTTATTATAGTGTTTATGTTTACAGTAATGAGTTTCTGATCTGTTATTATAGTGTTTATGTTTACAGTATTGAGTTTCTGATCTGTTATTATAGTGTTTATGTTTACAGTAATGAGTTTCTGATCTGTTATTATAGTGTTTGTTTACAGTATTGAGTTTCTGATCTGTTATTATAGTGTTTATGTTTACAGTATTGAGTTTCTGATCTGTTATTATTGTGTTTGTTTACAGTATTGAGTTTCTGATCTGTTATTATAGTGTTTATGTTTACAGTATTGAGTTTCTGATCTGTTATTATAGTGTTTATGTTTACTGTAATGAGTTTCTGATCTGTTATTATTAGTGTTTATGTTTACAGTATTGAGTTTCTGATCTGTTATTATAGTGTTTGTGTTTACAGTATTGAGTTTCTGATCTGTTATTATAGTGTTTATGTTTACAGTAATGAGTTTCTGATCTGTTATTATTAGTGTTTATGTTTACAGTATTGAGTTTCTGATCTGTTATTATAGTGTTTTTGTTTACAGTATTGAGCTTCTGATCTGTTATTATAGTGTTTATGTTTACAGTAATGAGTTTCTGATCTGTTATTATTGTGTTTGTTTACAGTATTGAGTTTCTGATCTGTTATTATTGTGTTTGTTTACAGTATTGAGTTTCTGATCTGTTATTATAGTGTTTTTGTTTACATTATTGAGTTTCTGATCTGTTATTATAGTGTTTATGTTTACAGTAATGAGTTTCTGATCTGTTATTATTAGTGTTTGTTTACAGTATTGAGTTTCTGATCTGTTATTATTGTGTTTGTTTACAGTATTGAGTTTCTGATCTGTTATTATAGTGTTTATGTTTACAGTATTGAGATTCTGATCTGTTATTATAGTGTTTATGTTTACAGTATTGAGTTTCTGATCTGTTATTATAGTGTTTATGTTTACAGTATTGAGTTTCTGATCTGTTATTATAGTGTTTATGTTTACAGTAATGAGTTTCTGATCTGTTATTATAGTGTTTATGTTTACAGTATTGAGTTTCTGATCTGTTATTATAGTGTTTATGTTTACAGTAATGAGTTTCTGATCTGTTATTATAGTGTATGTTTACAGTATTGAGTTTCTGATCTGTTATTATAGTGTTTATGTTTACAGTATTGAGTTTCTGATCTGTTATTATTGTGTTTGTTTACAGTATTGAGATTCTGATCTGTTATTATAGTGTTTATGTTTACAGTATTGAGTTTCTGATCTGTTATTATAGTGTTTATGTTTACAGTAATGAGTTTCTGATCTGTTATTATAGTGTTTATGTTTACAGTATTGAGTTTCTGATCTGTTATTATAGTGTTTATGTTTACAGTAATGAGTTTCTGATCTGTTATTATAGTGTTTGTTTACAGTATTGAGTTTCTGATCTGTTATTATAGTGTTTATGTTTACAGTATTGAGTTTCTGATCTGTTATTATTGTGTTTGTTTACAGTATTGAGTTTCTGATCTGTTATTATAGTGTTTATGTTTACAGTATTGAGTTTCTGATCTGTTATTATAGTGTTTATGTTTACTGTAATGAGTTTCTGATCTGTTATTATAGTGTTTATGTTTACAGTATTGAGTTTCTGATCTGTTATTATAGTGTTTATGTTTACAGTATTGAGTTTCTGATCTGTTATTATAGTGTTTATGTTTACAGTATTGAGTTTCTGATCTGTTATTATTATAGTGTTTATGTTTACAGTATTGAGCTTCTGATCTGTTATTATAGTGTTTATGTTTACAGTATTGAGTTTCTGATCTGTTATTATAGTGTTTATGTTTACAGTAATGAGTTTCTGATCTGTTATTATAGTGTTTATGTTTACAGTATTGAGTTTCTGATCTGTTATTATTAGTGTTTATGTTTACAGTATTGAGTTTCTGATCTGTTATTATAGTGTTTATGTTTACAGTATTGAGCTTCTGATCTGTTATTATTAGTGTTTATGTTTACAGTATTGAGTTTCTGATCTGTTATTATAGTGTTTATGTTTACAGTATTGAGCTTCTGATCTGTTATTATTAGTGTTTATGTTTACAGTAATGAGTTTCTGATCTGTTATTATTATAGTGTTTATGTTTACAGTAATGAGTTTCTGATCTGTTATTATTAGTGTTTATGTTTACAGTATTGAGTTTCTGATCTGTTATTATAGTGTTTATGTTTACAGTAATGAGCTTCTGATCTGTTATTATAGTGTTTATGTTTACAGTATTGAGCTTCTGATCTGTTATTATAGTGTTTATGTTTACAGTAATGAGTTTCTGATCTGTTATTATAGTGTTTATGTTTACAGTATTGAGTTTCTGATCTGTTATTATAGTGTTTATGTTTACAGTAATGAGTTTCTGATCTGTTATTATAGTGTTTATGTTTACAGTATTGAGCTTCTGATCTGTTATTATAGTGTTTATGTTTACAGTATTGAGTTTCTGATCTGTTATTATAGTGTTTATGTTTACATTAATGAGTTTCTGATCTGTTATTATAGTGTTTATGTTTACAGTATTGAGTTTCTGATCTGTTATTATAGTGTTTATGTTTACAGTATTGAGTTTCTGATCTGTTATTATTATAGTGTTTATGTTTACAGTATTGAGTTTCTGATCTGTTATTATAGTGTTTATGTTTACAGTAATGAGTTTCTGATCTGTTATTATAGTGTTTGTTTACAGTATTGAGTTTCTGATCTGTTATTATAGTGTTTGTTTACAGTATTGAGTTTCTGATCTGTTATTATAGTGTTTATGTTTACAGTAATGAGTTTCTTATCTGTTATTATAGTGTTTATGTTTACAGTATTGAGTTTCTGATCTGTTATTATAGTGTTTATGTTTACAGTATTGAATGTCAACCCTCTACAATGCCTGTGTTCTCGGCGATGATACAGTACGTGTGTCTGATCTGATGTGTTATTATTGTGTATTGTGTTATTATTGTGTATTGTGTTATTATTGTGTGATTATGGTTACCGTCGGCGGTCTGATCTTGCAGATGCCCGTGTTCTCAGTGATGATACAGTACTGTGTGTCTGATCTGATGTGGTGTTATTGTGTATTGTGTTATTATTGTGTATTGTGTTATTATTGTGTATTGTGTTATTATTGTGTATTGTGTTATTATTGTGTGATTATGGGTACCGTCGGGGGTCTGATCTTGCAGATGCCCGTGTTCTCGGCGATGATACAGTACTGTGTGTCTGATCTGATGTGTTATTATGTGTTATTATTGTGTGGTTATGGTTACCGTCGGCGGTCTGATCTTGCAGATGCCCGTGTTCTCGGCGATGTCTCGGATCTTGTGGATGAACCCGAACGGGTCGCTGAAGTCCTGCCAGCTGGGCTCGAACACCGGACACTCCGGAGGAGCCACGAACTCACCGAGCTGAGACATCATCGGATACACACACACACACACACACACACACACACCGCTACGCCACGCGCATCATCAGACCGTGTTTACATCGACGAGGCGATCTTCAGGCGTCTGTCCCCGTCAGCTCCTCATCTCTGAAGGCTTTCCTCCAGATGCTGCGGGAGCACACGAACACGAACACAAGCCCCGGGTCTCGTTAGCTCGATGCTGGAGCTGAAGTGTTTATTATCCTCGGGTCGAACAAAAGCCTCCGCCGCTTCCGGGTCCCTTCACCGCGTCTCCGCGCGCATTCCTGCCCGGTTCACACCCGTTCCCCTTCAGTGATCATACCCGTGAGCCCTGCGAGCGACCGATCGGGTTTACTCCTGCAATAACAGACCCACGGCCACACAAACACGGTTAGCTTCTTCTGCTAGCCTAGCCACTGCTCGAGTGTTTCCGGAAGTATTACCTTTCACCTCGCCACGGCTCTACTTCCGCTTCACTCTGAGGGTTAGCGCAAAGTACACCTGAATGCACTAAATATAAGCAAGTACATTTGTAAAAGTTATACACTATAAATACACTTACTAAAAGTATCCCAGCTAACAATTTTTGGTTCCCAGAACGTTATTTTTTTATGCTTTGTTTTTGGTTTAGCCAGGAAAGTTTTCTTAATCCCAGAACATTATTTCTAACGTTCAACCAACACCAATTTAATTTACTTTAATAACATACAACAGTAAATCTATATAAATAATCAGCCTACAGTCCATGTTTTTGTCATTTTTTAATTGTTGATAAAAAAAAATAAAAACACAATCATGGGGTAGGCTATGCATTCAAAACATGGCAGAAGCGAAACAAAAATAAATGAACTACTTCAAACACTTTTACTAATAGTGTAATTGTAGATCCTGCACTCTTCCACCTTCACCACAGGCATCTGGAAATATAACAAAGAATAGTAATATTATCACAAAGAAAAGTAAAAAAGTGATATTCTTGTTTCAGTCAGTCATTGCCATTGCCTACCTCAATTATAACGTGATAACAGTTTAGCGCTAGATGTCACTGTTGAAGAGGGTATTCAAACTGGGGCTTTTGTTGTGAAATATAGATGCCAGCGAGCAGCGAGATAGGGGTGGGCGATACTCCAAATTTCGGTATCGATCCGATAGCAAGTAAATACAGGGCCAGTATCGCCGATACCAATATCAATACCAATACTTTTTCATTTTAAAAGCATGCACTTGAACTTGTATGCACTTTCCTGTGCTAGAGCAGTGTGTCATGATTTATGAGGTGAATGCATCATTAATATGCTAAATCTGAATACGTTTTCATGACTACTAGGCCTAAATATTTTGTGATTTGTGCTCTCAACTCGCCTGTAATTAGTCAGTCACTTTTACAAAACTACCCTAATTATAGTACTAGCCTACTATTAGCCTACTGTTCAAAGGTTTGGGGTCTGTAAGATTTTTAATTCTCTTCTGCATTTATTTGATCAAAAATACAGTAAAAACTTTAATATTACAATTTAACATCTAGGCTATCTGTTTTCTGTGTCATAGCAAACTGTAATTTATTACATCATTACTCCAGTCGTGATGATAATTCATTTTAATATGCTGATTTGCTGCTCAGGAAACATTTCTTATTATTATCAATGTTGAAAACAGTTTCATATTTTTTGTGGAAACCATGATGCAGAATTATTTGATGAACAAAGTTGAAAGAACAGCATTTATATGAAGTAGATTTATTTTAACAGTGTAAAACCCTTGACTGTCACTTTTGATAAATTTAATGCATCGATCCTTGTTGAATAAAAATATTAATTTCATTAAAAAAATCTTACTGACGTCAACATTGTGAACCGTTATGTACACTTTTGCTTTGTTTATTGTGAAATAACTCCCGATTGTTTCTCTGTCATCTAAGCAAGGCTTCGTTTCCCATTAACGCACTGGGCCTGTGAGCTCAGCGAAGCACCAGCATCCAACGCTCTCTGGGATTGACTGGTTTCGTCTTGTATCCAGATGACTAGGAGAAAAGGTTCTGTCCTACACAATTATCCGCTAACATTTTTCCACTGAGAAGCTTATTTTACGCACTGAATTGCGTGCTGAATTGATAAAAATTACTGGTAAAAAAACACACATTTGGATTGATATTTTTATGTGAGGATCGCCCATCACTACAGCGAGATGAAAATTAGAGGGGGGTGTGCCAAGATGGCCGAGTGAGTAGACGCTTTCTACCGAGCTCTGCTAACGAAAGTTTTGGAAACGGTAAAACTCAATGTATTATCTCGCCAAGCACTAAATTTTGTTTTCATAAATACTACAGCACTCATAATAAGACGAACTATTGAGCAATGCCGAACCAACGCGAAAGGAAAAGAGGCCAAGAGAGCGCCGGACAGAAGCCAAACTCAGATGCTAGCAAGGTCACTCTTAAGGCTGGCAATTTCTCAAACTTTTTTCAGTCAGGGCACCTTTCAAAAGTGCATAAAATCTCAAGGCACCCCAGTGTAAAATATCATTTAAAAACACTGCATAACCCAAATGTAAATGCAAATGTCCTGTTTATTTAGACAGGACAGTAATGAACAGAGCATAATACGAACTGTAAATAACAATAACAATAATAATAACAACTTTATAGCACCTTTAAAAACACAGGTTTGCAAAGTAATTCACAAAATAATTAATCAGAGACACAAATGCCATAAAACCGTAAGAGGTGGACCGCCCAATACAAGAACCCAACAACAAATCCAGACCAGGAGAACTAAAATGAAGTGCAGGATGCAGTTAAAATAAAATAAAAAGGGGCAGACATGACAAAAATAAATAAAATCAGATACAAAACGATAAGAAAAAGATGCATGTTAAAAAATGCACCAGAGATAAGCAGGAATGTTTTTCCATATAGTGCTTGTTTTCATCCGTGCCATGTGCGCATGCACACACACCCACATACACATACACCCACACACACACAAACAATAATCCGCAACCAGAGAGGGAGAAAGATCTACGCGCTCACACAAGCCGGGGGTGACCTCAATCAATGAGAGACGTGAGCCTGGTGCGACGCATTTTCATTCTAAAATGAATTTACAATTTTATTAATCCGTTCATATGTTTAAAGAGAAGAAGAATGTATTTATGTAAATTCAAATATATTTATATATGAAATGTCAGATTTTTTTTTTTTTAGCCTACGTAAGTTTTTGGCGGCACCCTTGACACAGTCGCTTTGAGAAAGGCTGCTCTAGTTGACAATCGTCACGAGTATACTTCCACTTCCCTGCCTCTCACCACTGAATTCCCACTGCTGCCTGTCACTCCCAGTCAGTCGCCAGCACCGGAGAAAATGATGTACGCAGTCGGGTCTGAACAAACCAATGCCAACGATATCATAGCCAGCCTCTCAGCTCTGATAAACAGGCGGCCAGACAACACTGAAAGCATGGTCAGTGCTAATGCACTTAAAACTGAAGGTCTTACAAAGACAATTGACTGTGTGTGTGCAGAGGTTAAGGAGGTAAAGTGGGTACACTCGAGGTGAAGATGGCAAAGGAAGAAAAACGAGTCGACGCATGTCAGCAAAGGGTCTCGGAGTCAGAGAGATACTCCAGGAGATGGAACCTTAGACTTTACGGAGTTGAAGAGTCGGGAAAGGAAAACACACCGAGGTCTGTCAGACTGTTCTGCCGGAGGAGAAGAATGGGCTGGCTGACACTATCGACACCGTATAATTATAGTTTTTGTTATACTGCAACTAGGACTTTACAAAGATACTTTAATTTACAAAATCGCTGCCGTTTCTATTATATGTTCTGGTTTTTAAGGCCATGTAATAACCGAGGCAGCTGTTTAGGAGCGCTGTGCTGTTTAGTTGGCCGGAACTATTATTATTTTATTCTTCTTTACCGTTATTTCTCTTATATGAAGCAGCACTCGGTCCCCTTATCCGGTTAGACACTTGGTTATTGATCACTTCTAGTTTATTCCTCGTTCACGTTCGCTCATAACTTTGTCTTTATCTATTATTTCTTTAAATGCCAGGGGACTAAGACAGATTTGAAAAAGGAAAGCCTTATTTGTATTTGCCAAACAACTTCGTACGGATTTTTGTTTTTAAGAGAGTCATTCCACATCTGCTGAAGTTAATTTTTGGAAATCTCAATGGGGTAACGATATCTGGTTCTCTCAGGGCTCAGAGAGATCTGCTGGGGTAACCACACTTAAACATACTTCCACTCGTCATGTCTCACACTCAGACTGTGACTCCCTAGGACACTACATATGTCTTATAATTAGAGTTGACAACATTTCTATCATAGTTATTAATAGTTACGGGTACAATAACGAATGATAAATTACTTGATTCAATAGAGGAAAGAATTACATTTCGGCTCACCAGATCTCCAAACTCTCTTCTTTTAGTTGGTGGAGACTTTAATATTGCGCTAGATAATGCTGGTGACAGATGGCCCCCTGGGAGCAAAATTCTGCGTACTTCTTCCGTCTTGAAAGATACCGGTCTAAAATCAGTTCCATCTATAATTTAAATATTAATGGGGTCATCACTGATGACGTTAAATTAATTTCAGATTATTGTTCAAAATTTTATAGCAATTTCTACAGCTCAAAATATAATAAAGAAGTTACGTCTCTTTTTCTTACCTCTGTAAATAACGTAAGAAAGATTGATGTGGCAGACAGAGATTATACTGGCATATGACGTCACTGATTCGAGTGCTCTACTCAAAATCAGTAAATCCCCCGGCACTGACGGTTTAACAGCAGAACAAGCGTTCTCGGATCACTTAGCCCCATTCTTACTGCAGGTCTTTATGGAGAGTACAGAGAATGACTCCCTTCCTCCTAGCCTCTCTCAAGGGCTGGTCACACTGAGTCCCAAGCCCAGAAAAGATGTGCTTTTTATTGACAGCTGGAGACCCATTTGTCTGCTAAATGATGATTACACAATTAAGGCATCAGTATTTGCCAGGAGAATTAAAGAAACTCTTGACACAATTATAGATGAGACACAATGAGGAACAGGCACATCTCTAAGAATATTAGACTAGTATTAGATATTCTCGACTACTCTGACCTGATATCTGAAGATGGCTTCATCCTCCTCTTGGATTTCTATAAGGCTTTTGATACAATAGAACACCAATTTATTTTTCTGTCTCTAGATAAATTTGGTTTTGGGGACTTTTTCTGCAAAGCAATTAAAACTTTAAATGTTAATGGCTTTAAATGTTTAATGCAATTTTACTGTAAAATACCGTTAAATTTACAGTTTTTGAAAGTGAAAAAGAACAACTCATTGTATAATTTACAGTGAAAAAAACGTAAATTGACATTCCCACAATTCCCTGCGTGACACTTCACATTTGATGTATTTTTGTTGAAATAACTATGTTTCTTCATAGTTTTCTTCTTTTTTTTTCTAATCAGTTATGTACATTAGGGTTTTATGTTACATTTAATGTTGTTAAATTAATGTTTATTGAATTTTTTAAATTTCATGTGTGTTACCGTGATGGTGTTTAATGTTTGTGTGAATGACACTGTGCAGCTTCTATAGTATTAACTTTCTTGTGGAAGAGCTGCATGAGCTTTGATTGATCACGTGACTCTCATCACTGCTGTGATTGGTGGTTATCAGTGTATTATGGTACAAAACAGATATTAATACTTCAATAGGACTGTAAATTCACATTATATCAGATAATAAAATACAGTTTATTACTGTAAATTTTAAGTTAAGTCTGTAAAACCAATAACGTTGCTACCGTATTTTTGACGGTAAAGTTCTGGCAACCACAGCTGCCGGTTTTTTACTGTAAAAATCACGGTTAAATTTTTTACAGTGTTGCTAAGCGCAACAATAACAAAACTTGCGGTAAAACTGTCCGGCAACTTGTGTGTGCGGCGCGCTATGCTATATCCCAGCTAACAATTTTACGTTCTGGGAACGTTCTGGGAACGTTAGTTTTTGGTTCCCAGAACGTTCCCTGAACATTCCCAAGAATGTTCCCTATTGGTTAGCCAGGAAAGTTTTCTTTACGTTAATAGAACGTTCCCTATAGGTTAGGGGAACATTCCCGGAACATTGCCGAAAGGTTCCCGGAAGGTTCTCAGAACATTCTAACGTCTACACATCCTGATATGCCTGTACACAAATTATAGGTCTACAAACAACATATTCTACATTGTTTATTGCTCAAACACTTAAGAATCCTATGAATATATTTTTTTATTTACGCTAAAAGGGTTTTTCACAACAACACAAAACCTGCCATTTTATTAGAACGCTATGCTTCTGGGAGACAGACCGTAATATTAAGATCAATCGTACCGTTTTTACGCACTCTTGCGACGTCGCCTTCAGTGTGTGTTCGTCACAGTAGTATCTATAGTAATGCCAGAAGCACTGAAGCACTGTCAGGGTTGTGTCACAGCAGGGTTGGGTCTAGGTCATTTCTTGGCTTCGTGACAGACCGTGATGTCTGGTGTTTGTGTGAGCGGACAGTCTCGTTTCATGTTGGGTGTTCTATCTTTATGAATTTTTGTATGTTTAAATAAAAGGCAAAGTTCACAAATGCCTAACATTCCATAGTTCAGTCATAAAAGATCAAATATAGTTGCGCACACCTGTACCATCTGAAGAAATGTCTGTTTCTGAATGAAACCTCTTTGGCATTTGATGTGTCCTCTTTTTGCTTGTTGTGTCCTCTGTTTCAGTATGTGACGTTTCGGCAGCAAGCTGGCATTCCTGGAGGCTTTGGCATAAGAGTCTGTCAAATATATGCCAAATAATATTAGCCCACGTAGGAGGGGACGTTCTCACGGCCGTGTGCAGCGTTCCCTATAAAAGTTCCCTAAAGGTAACGAAAGTGCCGAACCTGTACAGAACATTCATAGAACGTCCTCTTTTGGTTATGAAAGTGCTGCACTTCAAGGTTCCCCTAATATGACTTTATAGGGGGACGTTAGATATTGGTTATTTTATGGTCACATGGCAGACGTTACAAAGAGGACATTCGGGACGTTAACAGAACGTTCCCATACGGTCCTCTGCTGGGCATATAATAACGCTCCCAAAGTATGGCAAGCCGTTTTAACTTTTATTCATTTCCAGGATATGAATCCTTGATATCAACAATTGAATTCTTGATATCTGTAATTATATTTTCACTAGTGAAATCTCACCATAGGCTGCCATTCAAAATCAATTGTTGATATCAAGAATTGATATCTTACTAGTAGAAATATAATATTTGATATCAATAATTACATTGTTACTAGTGAAAATGTGAATTACTGATATCAATAATTCAGTTGTCACTAGTTGAAATATCTATTATTGATATCACCAATTGAATTGCTACTAGTTAAAAATTTCATTTTTGATATCTGAAAATGTATTTCTGATATCAGTATAATTTCAGATATCTAAAATGGCTTTCTTACTAGTAACAATCACATTCATGATATCAGAAATTAACATTGTCACTAGTGAAAATGGAATTATTGATATCAAAAATGAACATTGTCACTAGTAGCAATTCAGATGTTGATATCAAGAATAGACATTTCAACTAGTGACAGTTTAATTATTGATATCAAAAATAAAGGTTTTTACTAGTAAGAATTGTATTTCTGATATGTGAAACTGGAATTTTAACTAGTAAGAAATCAATTCTTGATATCAACAATTGATTTTGAATGGCAGCCTATGGTGACATTTCACTAGTGAAAATACAATTACAGATATCAAGAATTATAGTTTTTACTAGTTGAAATTGAATTGTTGATATCAAGAATTATCATTTTAACTAGTGAAAATGTAAATGCTGATATCAAGAATTAGCATTGTTACTAGTAGAATTGTAATTCCTGATATCAATAACTATCATTTTAACTAGTGAAAATTTAGTTGTTGATATCAAGAATTCATATCCTGCGAATGATTAAAAGTCAAAACGGCTTGCCTATTGCCATTCCCAGGATATAAATTGTTAATATCAAGAATTATAGTTTTTACTAGTTGAAAATAAATTGTTAATATCAAGAATTATAGTTTTTACTAGTTGAAATGTAATTCCTGATATCAAAAATTGCCATTGTTACTAGTAGAAACATTATTCCTGTTATCAAGAATTATCATTTTAACTAGTGAAAATTGAATTGTTGATATCAAGGATTCATATCCTGGAAATGAATAAAAGTTAAAACGGCTTGCCATACTCAAAGTGACTTTAGGGCAGTGGTTCTCAACCTCTCCTGCAGGGACCCCCTGACAGGCCATGTTTCTGTTTTAACCCTGAAATGGCACACCTGATTCAATTAATGAGTATAGGAAGAGTAGGAATTAGTCACTTAATCAATTAGTCAACTACTCATTAAGCCTTTAATTATTTGAATCAGGTGTGCCATTTCAGGGTTAAAACAGAAACATGGCCTGTCAGGGGGTCCCTGCAGGAGAGGTTGAGAACCACTGCTTTAGGGGAATGGTCCATACTGGTTATTATATGGTCACACACAACAACGTTACAAATATGACAAATTAATGAAAGCAAATGTACATCTAATTCATAAAAATATTAAATAATAATAATACAATAAGTATTAAACTTAAAAATAATAACACTGGTTAAAATGCTAGCCAATTTATTAGGTCCTCTCTGCTAATTCTGTGGGTAGGATTTGATCTGTTTTACCTCAAAATAAAAACTATGACTTTTACTATACAAATCTAAAAACCTTGATGTGTCAATACACTTGATGTGTGATTTTGTCCTGTCAACAGTGTAAACAACTTCAAATACTCCATCATTTCTGGTCATACAGATACGAATAATACATTATTCAAAGCTTTTATTTGTGTAAACTCACAATATCAAGAAAACATTGTGCTTTTGCAAAATAAACCAACACAAAAAGGACTGTTTTAAAGGTTACAATCTGCTATGAATATGAAGATTGAAGATTGTTGTATTGTATCATCTATAAAGGTGAATATGACATTTCGTTAATTAAAAAATAAGCACTTTAATGTTGTATAAATAAATAAACAACTTTTGTTCTGTTAGATGTGTTTTGACTACTTTTTGTATGTTCTATAATTGAAGATATATTAACAAAAACAATCATATATATATATATATATACAGGGCCATCCATAAGGGGGGATAAAGGGGAACGTTTTCTGGGGCCCAGCCACTAGAGGGGGCCCATGCAGTCCATCTATAATTATGTTCATCCTAAATATAAGCAAAAGTTACCATATTTATTTTGAACCAAAATAGCACCATTAATTGTTGAAAGTGAGAAAAAAATGCAATTTATTTAATGTTGCTTGAGTAAAATGTAGCCTAATGAAACACCCCTTTCCTGAAAATGGTCTGAGTAAGCTATTTTTTGCGGTACTTGATATCGCGAGCGGGCGCGGGCGCCGTGAGCGCTGAGCGAGCAGCAGGTACGAGTAGTGAGTTGTCGTCGAAAAAGATGGATAAAGCAAAAAAGGCGGGGGTTAAAAATAGAAAAAGAAAGAGGGAAGAGGAGATGGCATGTCAATTGATGAGACAGCAGCTAAATAAGTGGATGAAAGGCAACAGGTAGGATTTAAAGTGTGACGTCCAGGCATGTAGATCCATCTGGCCATCGGGACTACCGGGAGATTCCCAGTGGGCCGACGTGCTTTTTGGGCCGATGCATCCCATACTTTTTTTATTTTTTGTCTTAACGGCCCATAAAACTGTACATTCGTTTTGTTTAGTTTTGCTTAATCAGCGGCGCTGGGTTAGTGCCGGTGTAATGCATTGGTCAAAAAAAGTCAGCGTTAGTTTTTTTTCTGAAACAGCGGCTCATGAAACAAGTAGATCAGCGGCCCATTGGTTCTTTGGAAGTATACGGTTATCCGGACCAGTGACGGGTAGGTTTAGGGGCGGGGTTAGGGGTAGGCCATCGTATGGTCCAGATAACTGTACATTTGTAATGTATGAATGCAGAGCTTTAAAATACTTATATTTGTATACATATAGGCTACTAATAAAAAATTATATATATACATGTACATATAAATATTTATAAAGAACAAAGAATGCCAAATATTTCAAAGGTTCAAAGGTTCAAGGTTCAAAAGTTTTATTTGTCACATACTCATACAAGATGCGCAGTGAAATGTTTTTGTGACACGCACTGTACTTCTGTGCTCATTTGTAATAAAAATAAATGCAATGTAACAAAAAAAAAAAAAAAAAAAAAAAAATACAATAAATGTACAGACAGATGTACAAATGTTAAAACTCAATGGCTGTTTTCAAAAAAAGTTCAGGGCTCTGATTGCCGCAGGGAAAAAACTGTTCCTCATCCTCTCTGTACGTGTTTTGTGGCAGCGCAGGCGTCTGCCTGACCTGAGGGTTACAATCAGTTTGTTGCAGGGGTGATGGGGATCCTTGATAATCCTTCTGGCCCTGTTGATACAGCATGTGGTGTATAAGTCCTGCAGAGGGGGAAGTGTGGTACCCATGATCCGCTCAGCGGTCTTCACCACCCTCTGCAGGGCTCGACGGTCCCTACAGGAGCTACTACCGTACCAAACAGATATACCTCCAGTCAGTATACTCTGTACAGCAGAGTAGAAGGAAATTAGGATCCGTTGGGAGACCCTGAATCTCCTGAGCTGTCTGAGGTGATAAAGGCGCTGTCTTGCCTTTCTCACCACAGTGTCCGTATGTACAGTCCATGATAAATCCTCGGAAATGTGTACTCCGAGGTATTTAAAACTACTCACCCTTTCCACTGGTGTCCCGTCTATCAGGAGAGGGGTGTAGTTCCTGCAACGTTGTGGGCAGAAATCCACCACCATCTCCTTGGTCTTCTTCCCGTTTAGGAGTAAGCTGTTGTCCTTACTCCACATTATCAGATCTGACACCTCCTGTAAGTAGGCCCGTTCGTCGTTGTTAGTGATCGGGCCCACCACAACCATGTTGTCCGCAAACTTCACGATGGTGATGGAGTTGTGCCTGGCGACACAGTCATAGGTGTACAGGGAGAACAATAACGGACTCAGCACACAGCCCTGAGGGACCCCAGTGTTGAGGACGAGAGATTGTGATGTGTGCCCTCCCACTCTGACGACCTGAGGCCTGGCAGTCAGGAAGTCCAGGATCCAGGCACACATTGATTGGTTCAGGCCCAGGTCATACAGTTTAGTAGCCAGCCTGCCGGGGACTACAGTGTTAAAAGCTGAACTGTAGTCTATAAACAGTAGTCTGACATAGCCCCCTCCTACGATGTCAAGGTGGGAGAGGGTGGCGTGCATGACCTGTGAAATGGCATCATCTGTTGATCTGTTGGAGCGGTAGGCGAACTGCAGTGGGTCTAAGGTGCTTTGAAGAGAGGAGCAGATGTGGTTCTTTATCAACCTCTCAAAGCACTTCATAACCACCGAGGTCAGTGCTACGGGGCGGTAGTCGTTCATACCGGCTGGGGAGGCGTTCTTGGGCACAGGGACGATGGTGGACATCTTGAAGCATGTGGGGACTATAGATTGTATAAGAGAGAGATTAAATATGGTGGTGAACACTGGAGCCAGAAGGTCAGCGCAGGTCCTGATGACTCGTCCTGAGATCCTATCTGGGCCAGCCGCCTTTCTGGTGTTCACCTTTTTCAGCTCTCTTCTCACGTCGTGCTCAGAAAAAACGAGGCTGAGTCCTGCCTCACTGGTAGAGCTCCTCCTATCTGCATTGGACAGTGCAGCGTTAGAATGGCCAGCGTTAGCATTTCTAGGTTCGAAACGTGCATAGAAGGAGTTCAGTTCGTTTGCCAGCGTCGCATCTGCACTCACCATACAGGGGCGAACCCCCTTATAGTCCGTAATTTCATGTAATCCCTGCCATATGCTTTGTGTGTCCTTTTTCTCGAATTGTGCTTCCATCTTGTCCGTGTAACGTCGCTTAGCATCCGCTATATCCCGTCTCAGTTTGTAACATGCAGCCTTGTATTCCGTCATGTCACCCGACAACAGTCCAGCGTTGTAAGTGGTGGTGCGCTCTTTCAGTGCAGCGCGGATGGATCTGTCGACCCACGGTTTTTGGTTCGGAAAAGACTTCACCATCGCCGTTGGTATAACATCATCTATCAGTGTGGCCACAAAACTCATAACCACATCTGAAAACACACTGACGTCATTGTCTGCACTCACCCGGAACATCTCCCAGTCTACGTCACTCAGCGCGTCACGTAGCGTCTCCTCTGATTCGGCTGTCCAGCGTCTAACCTCTCGCGTCACTACCGGCTCTCGTATCATTCTCTGTTTATATTCCGGGATCAGAAAAATTGCATTATGATCAGATTTCCCGAAAGCTGGGATAGGAATGGATTTGTACCCTTTTTTAAAAGGTGAGTAGCAGTGATCTAATGTCTTGTCATTTCTGGTAGTACACTTAATATGTTGGAAAAAGTTTGGCAGAACTTTTTTCAAATTTGCCTTATTAAAATCCCCTGCCACAATGAGTGCAGCATCTGGGTGTCTTGTCTGTAATCCAATTGTCACTTCGTGTAACACCGACAAAGCTTTGTCGGTGTCAGCTTGTGGTGGAATGTATACAGCCGTGGAAATGACTGAGGTAAACTCACGAGGAAGGAAAAAAGGGCGACACATAATCGTCAGGTGTTCCAGGTGAGGCGAGCAGGAACTTGAAAGGATTTTGGTCTCCTTTGGATTACACCATTTGTTATTAATCATGAAACAGACTCCTCCCCCTCTTATTTTACCGGACTCTTCTGTTCTGTCCATACGAAAGACAGAGAAGTGCTCAGCTGGAGTAACCGCTATATCGGGTACGAGGGGAGTCAGCCATGTCTCCGTCAGGCAAAGGATG
>CM040821.1:47388499-47390999 GCA_022828995.1 Vimba vimba
AGCAACCACCAAGAACACCCTAGCAACCACCTAGCAACACCATAGCAACCACCCAGAACATCCTAGCAACCACCCAGAATACCCTAGCAACCGCCTAGCAACACCATAGCAACCACCCAGAACCGCCTAGCAACACCCTAGCAACCACCCAGAACCGCCTAGCAACCACCTAGCAACCAACCAGAATACCCTAGCAAGCACCTAGCAACACCCTAGCAACCACCCAGAAAACCCTAGCAACCGCCTAGCAACCATCCAGAATACCCCAGCTACCACCTAGCAACCACCCAGAACACCTTAGCAACCCACTAGAAACACCCTAGCAACTTTTTAACTTTAAACTACTTCAAACTGTAAACTACTTTAAACTTCAAACTAATTTAAACTTTAAACTAAAAACTTCAAACTACTTTAAACTTTAAACTTCATACTTTAAACTTTAAACTAAATTAAACGTTAAACTAAATTAAACTTCAAACTACTTTAATCTTCAAACTACTTTAAACTTTAAACTTTCCAGTCCAAACTTTCTCAAGCCAACTTAAAGTTTGTCTCGACGAACTTTTTAATCTAGTTATTATTATTATTATTATTATTATTATTCCGAGACTAAAATTTCTATATGAAACTCCTCCTAGAGCTTTAACTCTACATACTCCAAACTCGGCTCAGACACTCAAACTGATCTGACTCGCGTTGCTTTATCTTTTCAGACTGATCGGACTTACGGTTTTCCTAAAAATGACGATCAAAACTCGGAAAAACTCCCATTGACTTGCATTGGGGAGTTCTAAAAAATTCAAATCCAGATTCAAACTGACCAACCGACGAAAATTCAAATCAAAATACCTTGAAGACTAAAAACCAAACTGCCGTTCTATATACTATATGAGCCATTGAGACTCATTTAAACTAATGAACTCTAAACTCATACACTTATAAACTAATTAACTTATAAACTCATGAATTCATAGACTTATGAACTCTTAAACTCATAAATTAATAAACTCTGAACTCTTAAACTCATTTAAACTTATAAACTCTAAACTCATTAAAACTTATAAACTCTAAACTCAAAAACTCTTACACTTATAAACTCATCAATTTATACACTTATAAACTCTAAACTCATAAACTCTGAGTGTGTGTGTGTGTGTGTGTGTGTGTTCACACACACACACACACACACACTAAACTCATTTAAACTTAAACTCTAAACTCATTTAAACTTGTAAACTCAAAACTCGTAAACTATAAACTTCAAACCACTTTAAACTTCTTAAGTTTAAAGCTTCCAGCTCCCAAGCAACTACATAGCAACCAAACTTGAGTACCCTAGCAACCGTTTTGCAAGACCTATATCTCTGTATCAGAACATCGTATAGAGATGAGGTTTGGCTCTTTTGACTCATGCTAGCAAACAGCACTTCCAACATGCTACACATGCTAGCAGTGAATAGCTACATGCTAATAGCGATTAGTTAAGTGCTATATCATGCCAAGGTCATGCTAAGAACTTTATAAAGACTCCATAGTAACCATCTGTGACAACTACCAACCACCTAGTAACACCATAGCAACCACCCAGAATACCTTAGCAACACCATAGCAACCACCCAGAACACCCTAGCAACCGCCTAGCAACCACCCAGAATACATTAGCAACTGCCTAGCAACACCATAAAAACCGCCCAGAACACCCTAGCAACCGCCTAACAACACCATAGCAACCACCCAGAACACCCTAGCAACCGCCTAGCAACCACCCAGAATACTCTAGCAACCACCTAGCAACACCATAGCAACCACCCAGAACACCCTAGCAACCGCCTAGCAACCACCCAAAACACCATAGCAACTGCCTAGCAACCACCCAGAAAACCATAGCAACCAACCAGAACACCCTAGCAACTGCCTAGCAACACCCTAGCAACCACCCAAAATACCTTAGCAACTGCCTAGCAACACCATAGCAACCACCCAGAACACCCTAGCAACCACCTAGCAACAGCATAGCAACCACCCAAAACACCATAGCAACTGCCTAGCAACCACCCAGAAAACCATAGCAACCAACCAGAACACCCTAGCAACTGCCTAGCAACACCCTAGCAACCACCCAAAATACCTTAGCAACTGCCTAGCAACACCATAGCAACCACCCAGAACACCCTAGCAACTGCCTAGCAACACCCTAGCAACCACCCAAAATACCCTAGCAACTGCCTAGCAACACCCTAGCAACCGCCCAAAATACCATAGCAACTGCCTAGCAACACCCTAGCAACCACCCAGAACACCCTAGCAACCACCTAGCAACAGCATAGCAACCACCCAGAACACCCTAGCAACCGCCTAGCAACCACCCAGAACACCATACCAGCCAACCAGAATACCCTAGCAACCACCCAGAACACCCTAGCAACTGCCTAGCAACACCCTAGCAACCACCCAAAATACCCTAGCAACTGCTTAGCAACACCCTAGCAACCACCCAGAA